>ML677339.1:15034667-15186539 GCA_007922305.1 Dermatemys mawii | reverse complement strand
CACCTTAAAGACTAACAAAAGTATTGAAGCATAAGCTTTCATGAGCTAATCCCCACTTCGACGCACACATCCAACGAAGTGGGTATTAGCCCACGAAAGCTTATGCTTCAATACTTTTGTTAGTCTTTAAGGTGCTACAGAACTCTCTGTCGCTTCTGCAGATCCAGACTAACACGGCTACCTCTCTGATTCTTTAGATGCCTGATTTTAGTTTTAGTTATGAAAATGTAAATATTATTTAAAGCATTGTATGGAGCAGGGTGGTGCTCAATAAAACACTATCTCAGGGGCTTTACTAAAGAGCTCTATGCTCTCCTCTGAGAACACAGGAGTGGGAAAGGGAATTCTTCCCCAGAGCCTGGTTCTGTGAAAGCCCCATTGTGGGCATGATCTCCTTGTACTTCCAGCATTACAGAGAAGGAGAAAACCAAGGGAGTAGGCTGGGCTTTTCTGGATTTTTTCCTCACAGTCCTGAAAAAAGGGGAGGGGAGACACTGGAAGTCAGTAGCCCCTGAGGCTGTATTAACTACAGCTGGCTTGTGAAACTCCCCTTTTGGCCAGATTGTAAATATATCAGGGGTGTTTGCATGATCAAGACCCAAGTCTGCAAGCACACCAGGGGTTAGGGTGACCTGACAGCAAGTGTGAAAAATCGGGATGGGGTGGGGTGGGGAGGTAATAGCCTATATAAGAAAAAGACCCAAAAATCAGGACTGACCCTATAAAATCGGCACACCTGGTCACCCTACCTGGGGCACAGGCCTGGCATTTTTTTAAGTGTGTATAAATTCCTTGAATGCCTAAAGCACTTCATGAAACAAGATTCAGACATTGTCATCTTGTGCTGCATTTGAATCAGTATTCCAGCAGTGAAGAATCTTGGATTCTATTATCAACCTCCTAAGTAATCAGCCTGCCTCACTTATCTATTAAAGAAAAAAGACAACTACTGAGCGGTTAAAGAGATATAAAACATGCTCCCTCTCAAAGAGGATGTTGCTGTAGAAATATGATTAGTGGTGCTGCAGCCAGTGTAACAGATCTGAAAATCAAGTTCCTTTATGACTGTTGGTGGGGCTGTTAGGTTTTATATTGTTTTGGTTTGATTTTGTTTTTGCTAGCAGACTTCCAATGTGTCTGAAATTTTCATCTCACGTTATGCTGGGCATTTAGGAAAACAATATCCATAGTAAAAAATACAAAACTATGATTGTGCAATGATAGACAAGGCGAATGGGGTAATATCTTTTATTGGACCAAATTTATGTGGGTGAGAGACAAGATTTTGAGCCACACAGAGCTCTTCCTCAAGTCTGGGAAAGGCACTCTGAGCTTAACTCACTCACACTCTCTCTCTAATATCCTGGGACCAACACGGCTACAACCACACTGCATACAACTTGTGCAATTATGTCATTATTAACCTGATAATCACATACCCCTGTGAAATTAGAAACATCATAAAAGCTAAGTCACCAAGACTACAATTAGATCTATTACAATTAAATTCCCTGTGCTGAGCCCCACTGACTTCACTGGGACTCCCTGTTCCTGCCAGAGTAAGGGTCAACCCATGTGGATCACATTGAAAGAATGGGGTCGGCATTGTTAATGCTTTGAGCTGACATTGAGTAAGGCTGATCTACAATGAACAGAACATAGTACATTTACTCAGAAAAACTAGGGTTGGATAGGAGTTGGAGTATTTCATAAAACAGATACTCTTTAGCAACAACCTACATTCAGAATAATGTTTTTGTTTTTACTTTAGAAGGGGATCTATTATCTGTGTTTCCTGAATTAAATAAAAGATACAAGTCACAAAGTGAGTTAGTAACAGAAGGTTTTTTTATTTATGTAGCAATTCATGACTAGCTGTCCCAGTCCTATTAAAAGCTGGATATAAAGTACTTGGTATGTGGCATGCAGTACATAATAAAGCTGTTTTGGTTTTTTTACAAAAATGGGATTATAACCATATTGGCTTCTGCTATTTTTGAACATCTGCCTGTTCAATGAAAAACTAGCATTACATTTTAATTATTTTCCAGAATCCAGATAGTAGTGGAAAATGCAGTATCATCCTAAAACTGGCAACAAAAAAGACAGTTGTCATGGCTTGCTGGGCCACAGGAAGTGTGGGGAAATAAAGGATGTTAAGAAAGATAAGTATGAAAAGTTTCATGAATGCCATCAAGTTAAAACTTTTATAATTTAATTTACTGTTAGTTAATTGGAGTGATGCAGAAAATATTGGAACAAGGAAATGCTTGAATGAGGTCAATTGTGTATTTACTAACGTGCCCTGAAATGCATGCAGACTGGGTATTCTTCCACTTCAATATTTTTGATATTTCATCATTTGCAAAGATACTATCATTTAAAAAAACATAATGAGTAAATCTGGGTAGGAATAGTTTTCCTATCCTAGGAAAAATTGAGATTTCAAAACATTTTCCTGTTTCAAATAGGGGTCAAAAATCCAAATCTCAAAAAAAAAAAGAAAAGAAAAAGAGAACCAATAATCTGGAAAAAAAATCAGTTTGGGTCAGTTGAAATATTTAATTTTGAACCATTTAATTTTGATTTTAAAAAACAAAAACAAAGTACTATTAATTAACTTATGCTTCAAAACAAAAAAAATATTTTGAATCAAAATATTGCCTTTTTTAAAAAAAATGTCCAGATGGGATGTTTTGACAAATTCAAAAGTTCATCTTATTCAAAAGTTTTTCCACACAGGAATTTGTCACTGACTCTTTCCCACGCACACTTTGTGTTTTGCTGAATTGGCATTTTTCAGAGAACGATTCCTGACTAGTTCTTATGACAAGTCCTAATGGCAATTAATATGGTAAGGTTCAAGGGCTGGAACCTTGCCAGATTTAGTACTTGTAAAGCAGCATGCACACCTACAATGCTGTTTAAATAATAATGAATAACAATGCCAGTAGTAATAATGTGTTCTACCATGTATCAGACCCGGGTTCAATTCTCAGTTCAAGTCTCTAATCCTGTAGTTCTGCAGGGACTGGAAGTACTAGTGAAGCAATATACTCAGGCCCCAGAGTGCCTGGCATTGATGTAGAGTGACACTGACCAGTTAAGGAACAACTGTGGGACTTATTGTAGGAGTGAATAAAGTCCTGTCCACTTCTCCTAAAGTTTAAAGATGATGGCTTTGAGATCTCCCTAGGGAGAGGCTGGCCTACAAAGCAGCACAGAGGCAGAGGACTACCATGCAGAATACTGAAGAATCCAGCTGTTTATGATTACAACAATTTTTTTTTAATTTTTTTTGTTTAATAAACATATTGGGCCAGATACTCTGTTGGGCCCACATTGTGCTGACACAGCAGAGATGGGACACCAAGGGTCCTGCTGGTCTCCATGATTCTCTGCCCGACCCTGGCAGTGGGTTCATACTAGAGCAGCCTGAAGAAAATATCTTGGTTGGTTTGGTTTTGGTGTTTTTACATCATCCCCATCCTTTAGCATTTTTTGCTACACCTCTTCCATTCTACCAGACAGCCCTCTTGAGGTTCATGTCTATCCTGACCATTGAGCTGCATAAATTCTTTTACTTACTGGGTTCTTATTCTTAAATCTACTTCTAATCCTCAACTATCCTGACGTGGTAAGAGGAGGAGGAGGATGCAAGGGGTTTATGACACAAAAGCATGAAGGAGGACAGAGACAATGTGAAGGCATGAGTCCACCAGCTCAGGACAAAAAGACACTGGGCTATCACTAGGAGTGTATACACGCTTCTATATGTTGTTCCAGTATTTATAATTCCAGTGCTTGTGAGAGGAAACCTCTTTCCTTGAAAAATACTCTTATAATTTGCCACCACCACCACCATTTATCATACATGCAAACATATCTGGGATGATACCTACAGTAGAGCTGGGCATATTTTTTTGGTTGAACAGTAAATTTGCTGAAAAATGTAAATCAGATTAGGCACAGAGTTGAAACATTCTGACTTTTTGTTTTGCAATTTAGCTGGATGTAGTTTTTAAAAGAGTAATAAACACCTGAAAACAACAAAATAAAACAAAAAATGGGGGGAAAATGGTTTTGATCAAATAAAATATTTTGTTTGATCCAAAATAATTTTTTGGCTTTTTGTTTTGGCAAGAAAACATTTTTTTTCTTCCAGTTTCAGTTCAAAACAAACAGGTGTGAGGTTTTTTAAATTAATTTTTCAGGTTAGCCACTACACTAGAAAATCAATTTTTCTCTTAGCTCTACCCTACAAAGCCTCTTCCAATGACTGCTGCAGCCCACAGAGGAGAAGCAGGAGGGGAAACCCCATCCCCAAAACACAGATAAGAGGCAGGACTCAATTTCCAACAATATTTTACAGCCTTTCTACAAATGACATATTTTACCTCAAACTTCCACAGAAAAGAGTGGTTATATGTAAGCTAATACCATCATCTATTGTGCCCTGGTCCTTAATTACTGTGGCACTATCCAGTTTCATATAGTTATGTAAGATGAGTTACTCTGCCACAAAAAAATGACCTTCAGACTCAGGAAATTTTACTGTTGGCATCACATCAGGGCTAGCAGAGAAAGATGTTATTCTAGACATCCTAGACCGGTACAGTACTCCATGAATTTTTTCATTCTAAATTAGTCATTCTTGGCTGTTCACATAAGAAAAGCCATACAAAAAGCTATTTTCTTTCCAATGAGAGTGACATTAATAACGTGCCATCAGATCTTATTGCATTTTACATGAAGCCAAATAAATGCCAGGACTTATTATTTCTCGTGTTCAGCTCTTACTGACATTGATTTATGGGCTTTCTTACATATTTTAATGCCATAAATACATTTTTTAAAAGATTCTGTGAATGAGGTCTATCAGCCCTGTGTTATTACATTTCTTATTGCTTCTGTTTTTCTGATATTGTTGTGGGTGTCTCAAGGCAAAGCAGGAGGAGAAGCCCTTCATGGCCCTATTACAGACACTCTCGCAGTCTGCTTGAACCCCTCAACCAACTGTTGTCAAGGAATTTGTTAATCTGCCATTACAAAGTGACAGGACAGGGATTGATTCAAGGAAGGGGGACTTCAAGTTTTTATCCACCTCTTTATCCAAGTTTTTATTTATTGTCTCTTATTCATAATTTCTTCCCCAACAAAACAGTCAAACTGACTACAGTGAATTTTCATAGCTGAACTGTCAGTTAGTGGAGGAGAGGAGACAATTATGTAACCTTCATCTTCTCCTTCCCCTCATTCTACCAATTCAAGGCCCTGATTCAGCAATTGATCAAAAGGAGAATATCCGTAGGTCATTCCTGTACATGGGTACATGGATGTTCTTGTGGTAGTATCCTGTGCTAACCAGCCAGTCACTGAGTTGAGAAATTTGTGTTCCACTGCTACTTTAAACTTCATCCGCTAAACAGGATATGTATTTCAGACGAAGAAGCAGTCCCTAGAGGGATTTTATGCTGGAGCAAATTAAAGAAATATTTTTTCTTTTTTAATATGTCACCAAAATGCATATAAAAGAGTCCCTAATCACACACACCAAATCAGAGTAGTTCCTAAGTTGCTAACTGCTCAATTTATACAGCAGGTTTAATAAAATGACTATAGGAGCTTGTAAATAATTGTTCCCATATGTGTTTTGTCCCTTTCCATTTGGCAAGTGTGTTTTTAATACAGCAGCAGCCTAAAGGGATCACTTTCCTTTACTTCTTTGGGCTTCAACAGAGAGCAGAAATATCCAGAATTGTGGGAAAAGAGCACTTGGTATTTAGTTGTCACTGCAAAGCCAGAGGGGGAGAGTAGACTCATATAATAGGGTGTGACCATACTAGAAAAATTTGATGATAGCCATATTATATCAAGAGCTAGCATCAGTATAGGTACAAGCTGCTACTGTATACATAGCTTGGGTAGTTTTACCACCGTGGGCAGGGGTGCTGGAACAATTTGCATAGTGGGTGTGCTGAGAACCATTAAACCAAACTGCAAACCCTGTATATGATGGAAACCACTTCATCAGGCAGTGTGGCAGCACCCCTAGTTCCAGACCTATGGCTATGGGTGTCCAGCTAGAGTGCAATCCCTAAGGGCTGGTCTTCACTACCTGCCAGATCGGCAGGTAGTGATCAATCTATCAGGGATCGATTTATCACGTCTCTTCTAGATGCGATAAATCGATCCCCAAAGGCGCCCCCGTTGACTCTGATACTCCAGCTCGCTGAGAGGCGCAAGCAGAGGCAACAGGGGAACCCGCTGCCACCATGAGGATGCCAGGTAAGTTGACCTAAGATGCGCCAACTTCAGCCACACTATTCACATATCTGAAGTTGCATATCTTAGATTAACCTCCCCAGCCCCGGTTAGTGTAGACCTGGCCTTTGTGTGACTGCAGTTTGAGCTGACCCACCTGAGCTCACTAATACAGTTCTGGTCCCAGAATAGTGAATCCACTGCAGCAGGAGCTTCAGCATTGGCTCACCCTGTGAATAACTGACCAGGGCTCCAGATAGGGTGACCAGATGTCCCGATTTTTATGGGGACAGTCCCGATTTTGGGATTTTTTCTCCTATTACCATCCACCCGCTGTCTCGATTTTTCCACATTTGCTATCTGGTCACCCTAGCTCCAGATGGGCTAGTACAACCCACACTAGTGCACATGCTGCTACAACTTCACTGCTCTAGGACCCACGCTAACTAAATTAAAGCTAGCTCAAGTATGTCAGTTCAAGCTCTAATCCCACCTTTTGAGTGCAGTCTAGACACATGCTGTGCCACACAAACATACTCTGAAAAGCCTGAGCCTTGTCCCTATTAGCACTTGCACCATTGCTACCAGTAGGAGTAGTTGCTGTACCAGAGGGCCAGATTTTCAAATGCTCAGAACCCACAGCTGGGCTAAACTTACAAACGAGCTCAGCTTCCAGCATGCTGCATTCCCTTGGAAATCTGCCCCCCTGGACTCCTAAACATGACTGAGACCCTCTGAAAATTGGGTTCCAACAGAGGCCTACAGGGACTCATTTTTCTAGTGTCTGTGTAAGACCGGAATCAGCCCCCATAGTTTGAGGACTCTTACTAAAAAGTTACCTATTTAGTGTTTGCTTCTTTAAAACTTGTCTCAGATCCACCGTGGTGACACAAAAGCAACAGTGAAAAATGGATATTTAGAGTTATTCTCATGTCCTATGTGCAGACATTAACACCACTGAGTCGTGCAGGCATGGCCTGCGAGAAGCCTGGGATGCTGTCTCCATGTAATTAATCAGGGTGACTTAAGCAGGGCCAGCATCTGGCAGCTTTTAATTTAAAATGCTTTTAGTGGGAGGCTAAAGAGCCGACAGCTGACTTGCGCTTGTGAGACTAACAAACCCACACCTTTCTTAAGTAACCCTTCCAGTTTGTTGTCCCATTCAGCCATCTGTTATAAAAGACTCAAGGTCAAGCACTGGGACAGAGTTTCCTTTGCTTTGCTTTTTTACTGTACAGAAATTAATAAGCACTGACCCTCTCTGCCTTCAAACCCCTCTGAAGATTTGCTTCTTCCTCAGTGGCAATAAATGCTAACCAGTGTCAGTTAAGCTACCATCATCCTCAATGCATTTCTGTGCTGTCCATCTATAGACGATAAATAATTTGAGATAGGGACAGTGTCTTCTTCCTTTATGTTTTGTACAGCAACAAACAATGTTTGTTCTTCAAAAAACTAAGGCGCCAGTCCTGCCAAACATTTATGCAGGTGCTTAACTTTCAGCATGCAAGTAGTACCATTGAAGTCGAATGTTTGCAGAATCAGGGCCTACACTTAGAATGAAACCAACGTTTATCTAAGATAAAAAATGTAAGTATTCTACAGAAGATTTTTTTTAACCTTGTGTGGATTGAAACGGAGCACGATAGGGAGGTTTCTTTAACCTGTCTGGAGGGAAAAACTCAGTGAATCACAGGTTCTGAGATTGCCATCATTAATCTTAGACAGATAAAGTGAATGAGATTATACCTTTGATTGGACCAACTTCTGTTGGTGAGACAGACAAGCTTTTGAGCTTACACAGAGCTCTTCTTCAGGTCTGGGAACCCTAATCAGAGTGGTATCACAGCTATATACAAGGCTTGTCTCTCCAATAGTACATGCAATTATCATTGTATGCTGCCACAGTAATGCATGCAGTACTTCTTGAAAGCAGGCTTACTATCAACACTGCTGCTTGTTAGTGAAATTTTCAGGAAGCCTAAAACAACATGTGAACCAATTGTAGCAGGGTAATGGAAGTTCTAAATGTCATCAAGCACTCTGTTTCCAATTAAGTTGCAATGCTATTATGCAATAAGAAATATCCCTCACGAGGGCAGTATCTAGCATTTCACACGAACAACTTCCCCATCTAAAAAAATACCACCAAACTGAAGCGGCAAAAAGGGGAACCAAGAACAAGCCCATTAAATCCTTTTATTTGATTCCCAAACAGAAGCTTCCCCCTCACTTCCCAGGATCCTTAATTTGAAAAACAAAGTGACGATCAAGTGTAGTTATAGGACTATTGTTTTAAAATGGTGGAGTAGGAAGGGGACCCTAACAGGAATAAGCTTGGCCTACTTCTGTGACATCAGAAAGGGATTCCCCCTGGGATTCTACCATTGCAGCTGTGGGGTAGGGGAATAGGCACAAACACTCTAAAGACAGTTGTGGAGCAGATGGAAGACAGAGGAAATAGCTCCACCAAAAAAATATTGCCATAGTTGGTCCAGAGGAGGGTAGTCACCAGCTACTCCCTCTCTCCCTAGAGATACTCATCAGGGAGGGAGCAGGCATTAGTGGCAGACACAAAGGGCTGTGTGCAACAAACATCATTTTCAGATTTCCTCAGCTATCATTCCAATCAGAGTGGGAAGAGACGCAGGAAGGGAGCAGTGCAGCTGGTTTCACTGGCTCTTTGAATCGCTCAGATGAGCTTTGAACTCCCCCACTTTCTTTCCTCTGCATGGAAGGAGGATTGCTTTTTCACTTCCTATAGGAGGGCAGCCCTTTGCTCTACTGCCAGAAAGGCAGAAGACATGAAGGGATTGTGTCTGACTAGCCCGTGTCTTCTTCTCCCTCTTAACAGAATCATGGAAACAATCCTTCCCTCCAAGTCTCATCTTTATGGCAACACCTTGCAATCAAGTGGGGCTTGATGCTGTCCTCCCAGCTCTCTGCTGGCAGTAGCAGATCCTACTTTTGTTTATCCTCTTCCACCCTCCCACACCACAGCTGCCTCAGATTCACTCTACCCTGGAGGGAATTTCTTTGAGACACAGGGTATAAAACTTTATTAAAACTAATGTTAAAAAAAATGAAAACATACACAAGTTAAGAAGTAAGGTGCTGGACATCTACACTGCAAAGCTGTCGACATCTTTCATGGGTACTTAAAAAAAGCACCCCTGTGAAAAACAGAAGTTTTGGCGACCCAAGAAGCAATGCGAATGTGGCTTTATCAGCAGGAGCGATCTCCTGCTGACAAAGCCAACGCTGCTGCTCTCGCAGGGCTGGAAGTATTTTATCAACGGTGACCAGAGTGAAAAACAGCAAGTGTGAAAAAGTGGGATGGGAGAGTGAGGTAATTGGCAACTATCTAAGAAAAAGCTCCAAATCTCGGTACTGTCCCTATAAAATCAGGACATCTGGTCACCCTCACTTTGTCAGCAAAAGTACCAACAAAGTACCAACAAAGTACCAACAAAGAGCGTTTATATCCACTGACTTTTACTGAGAAGGTTGTGTCAACCCAGCCTTGTTGCTAAAAGCTGCATAGTGTAGACAAGCCCATAGATGGGGATGGAATTATTCCTGTGAGGGAAAAGTTCTGGAATCCCTGGGGTTCCTATAATCTCCTTCAAAATTACAAAACAATTTAAAATGGACCCGCTTTGGGCTCTCACTAGCCTAGACTCTGTTTGTTACAAAAGGAGAGCGAGAGAAATCCTGTAAGTACAACTAATACTTTATTTTTGAATGTTGTCACCTTTGGATGACCCCCATCTATTTAAATAACACTGACCATAGTTTCCTAGAAGATTCTCATAAACAGTGTGTGTGTGCTTTTTCTTACCCTGATACTCGATTTAGTTCTCTTTCACTGTTGAGAAACTCTGTTTCCTCCTCCATTTCTTGTTCAGTTACCATGCCATCTCCAGGATGCTGCTGTGAATGCACTTTCCAAATACCATGACCACCAACAACCTGCAATAAAAGAGCATCTGTCCTTATGATGCTTGAATTCTTGTCCTCCCTCATCAGACTGTCTAAGGGAGAATATCCCTCTTGTTCAAATGATTTGTGATGGGGTTTTTTTAGTTGAACTCCACATTGTTTGTCATGGATCAGCTTCTGGTCTAAAATGGTTTCCAGTTCTTTGACAGACTGTCCAGACCCTGAGTCCATTGTTTCTGTCCTGCTTGATATTTCTTCAGGTGATATATCACTGGCTTCATTTTTGTCCAGCACTGTCCAACTGTGGTCTTGCCCAGGGCTTTCAGGGGATCTCTTTTCATCACCTAGTCTTTGAGGCAAAACAGAAGGACTTTTCTCTGCTAAATGAAAAGAACCCCATTCAGTACTCAAAAAAGACTGGTCTTTACTTTCATTTATTATGGAGATTGACTGAAACATATCCGAGGAGACTGCTGAAAAGGCTTCATGAGACTCTGTCTGTTCAGCGACATTAGCTTCTTGAACTCCAAAATCACTTTCCATTGTTTCAAGGATATCCTTCTTCCCAGATCTATTTTCTTCAGCAGTAACAAGGATGTAATCCATCTCTAGTGCAGTTTGATCTTTGTACACCTGTGTCCTCATATCTTCCTTACTGTCTGTACTTGTCAGTTCAGGGTTTTCAGTGGAATTTCTTCCATTCCCCTCAGTATAAAGGGGGTCACTGGCAGCTTCTAAAATGAAAAGAAAAAAAACAAAATTTTAGTTTTAGAAGTTAGCAATTATTGTTTTTCAAATGAGTCCTATAAAATAAACCCATTTTATTTGCCTTTGATAGCCTATGTTCTGTGTTAATTTATTCTTGAATGATATATTATTATTTATTATTTTATTTAATATTGTAGTATCATAGAATCATGGAATATCAGGGTTGGAAAGAACCTCAGGAGGTCATCTAGTCCAACCCCCTGCTCAAAGCAGGACCAACCCCAACTAAATCATGCTAGCCAGGGCTTTGCCTAGCCTGACCTTAAAAACATCTAAGGAAGGAGATTCCACCACCTCCCAACTGCCAAGAGGCTAGGGAGGCTGGGGTCCTTTATACTAGATATTACACAAATATGTGGTAAATGACTCTCCCTCTAAGTTTCAGTTTTTGATTTAGCTACAATGAAGAGAATACAGGTCTTTCCAAGGTCCAGAGTTTCAGGAAGACACATGATTTCCAAACATCACTCAGTTAAAGTCTCACCATTCAGCAGCTATACTGTATCTTACTGTTCAGTAGTAATACTCCTTCTCAGACTTTTACTACTTTGTCCCATTAACTCATTTTATTAGACAATGCATAATTTCTTACTGTTGGGTGATCCTGTGACTCCACCTGCTGGTGAATCAGTATTACTTGTTTCTGCTTCATGTTCTAATCCTTTCAAGGTATCAGAGGATTCAGGCATCACTTCAGACTCTAATGGTAAAGATCCCAATGCATTGTCTTCCTTGGGGCTCTCGGCAAATGTGTCAAATGACTGATCTTTGGTAATGCTGTCTTTGGTCTCTAAAAAGCTGACTTTATCTTCTTGAGGAGTAAATGGAGATAATGGCATCTCCACCGAAACATTGCCAGAAAACTGCTGCTTTAATGAAATCTCCTTTCCCCTCTCTTTGCTGCCAATGGCTTCTGTATTAAATGACACATGTGATGGAAAAGAGTACTCCACTGGTGACTGTTCATTAGGTGAGTCTTTAAACCAAGGATTATGGCTATCAAGCAAATTTTCAGGTTCTTTTACTACACTGTCAGCATGCTGACTAACTGCAGCATCTCTATCATTATTCAATGAGGTTTCTTCAGTTGCATCCCTTTCTACTGCTACGTTGTGTTTACTGTCTAATATTGTCAGTTTGCTTACTTCACCTAATGACTGGATGCTAGTGATTGATGTATTGGAGCTATTTTCTTTACCAGTCTCATTCCCATCAATACACATGTCTGATATTTCTACTTCATCAGTAGTCCCTGCTGTATGGTCAATAGCTGGAATTTGGCCAGTTTCAGCTGAGCCACTCATATCTTTTATGCTTTCTTCCGAATTATCAAGAGGAAAGAAAGTAGTGGCAACTAAATGTCTCTGGGAGCGAACTACATTGACTGAAGCTGCAAGAATATTACTTTCATAGCAAGTTTCTTTATGAGGTAAGAAAGCCATTCCAAAATCTTCAAAGGAGCCTGCTGAATCCATTAATTCAACAACTGGTTTCTTTTCTAAGTCAAATTTGTTCAATATATTTTCCTTTCTGAATTCAGAAGCTTCAGGAGCTTTAGGAGATATTAGCTGATCAACCTGTGTTCCATCGTTATTTTCTGGACTACTTCTATCAGGATATGTCTCTACTTTGTAAGTTACTAATTGCTGTTTAAAATCAAAGTCTGCTTCTTTGCTTATATTTGACATTGTGAGAACCAACTGACTAACTTCTCCTCCAGCGTCAGCCAAAGCATGAGTAGATTGTGAAAATGCATGCTTAGCTTCATATTCATGGAAAACACCAGGACTGTCTGAGCCCTGTGAACTACTGTCTTGGTCACAGTGACTTAATATACCAGGATTTTCACCATCAGCTTTCAAAATGAAAAGCTGTTCAGCATCAGTCCACAAATCAGGATCTACTGAGAATAGCTGATTACTTTCTTGAGTCTTGTCCTGTAAAGTATACGGGGAACATGTAATTTGAGGAAGTTCAGTTAACTCATTCCATCTCAGGCTTGACTTTTCTATCAGTTTTTGGGATGAGTCATTTGTAGTGAAAGCATTTTGGGGGGAGCTGCAGAATTCTAAAGTTCCACTGGTATCCCACTGTTCTTGAACAAATGGATCTTTATTTGAAGTGTTGGGTATTATGTCCACATTATCTCCTGAAAGATCAAGTATTAGGTTTGCCTGAGCGAATGTGTTTGGCATATCTGGTTGCCACTTTTCCGGAAAGGCATTTTTAGAAGTATCTTGATCTCCATCAACTGTGACAAAAGGCTGCTCCTTTAAATCCCCTTCTTTCTTACCCAGTGCCAGTGGATCAGACAGTTTAAGCTGCATAATATCTGGATCAATTTGACTCTTGTGAATATTCCTAGAATGCACTATACTTTCATATTTCTCTTCATTAAAGTACAGAGAGGGATGCTGATTTATGTGGCTGCCCGGATAAGCAGGATATGCATCTTTTAGTTCTTCACTTTGTACTGGTTCTCCCCAGGCATCAAGCTTAACGATTGCCAATTGATTAATTTCCAAACCACCATCTGAATTAGAATATTGCAGTTCTATTGGCTTGTCTTTATGCGTTTGTGAATTCCACCATTCTGAACTGTCATCCGGAAATCCAAATGTTTCCATAGTGGACCTCTGATTTATTTCAGAATCAGCTGGCAATGACATATTCCATGTGTCTGAATTCTTTGAAGAATACTCTTGTGCTGCAGAAGATGAGGCAATACAGTAATCCATTGTACATGAATTCCAAACATGTAGATGTTCTGGATATTCATGGAAAATATTCACTTGAAATTCTCCCTGACTTGTTTCCCAACCATCTAAATTTTCAAAAGTTTCACATGTATCATTGTTAGTTGTGTTTAAGCACATAATGTCCTCTGCCTTTGGTATATTCCAAGGTTTTACATTTTCAGAGTTTTTTTTTAAGATGGCCATCTGAACCTCTTTCTCCAGTTGAGTTTCAGCATCTAAACTGTCTTCCGAACTCATTTCATTGGATTGTGCATAATCATGTTCTTTAGTTTCAGAAACTTTATGCTCATTTGCTTGATAGTCGGAATCTATCTCTCTCACTGCCTGAGGTGCCTCTGAATTTTCAAAATCCTCATTTGCTTCAGGACTTGATAAAGATGATACTGTATCATCATCTACATGTGCATTCCAAAGATCTAAATTTTTAGGAACCTTGTGATCAATGCTCTCATCAGATTCTTCCTGACTTTTGTTTGCAAAGCCCCCCTTTTCAGGAGCTTTTTCTAATTTATCATTGGTGATATTCCAAATGTCTTCGCTTTCCCTATGATAGGTAGCTGACATGCTCCCCCAAACATGCACATTTGCAGAGACATCACTAATATCAGGGCTTGTTGCACTGGACTGTGTATGATCATTTGTTGGACCACTCCATACATTATCCTCTTCACAATCACTTTTGATTTGTGTATCTCGTGGAAGGCTACTCATGGTGTTTGTCATTTCAAGCACCTCACTTGTCTCAGGACTTGTTCCAGGAGACTGTGTATCTTCACACATTTGTGAATTCCAAACACCTAGAATTTGGGGAAAATCATTATGAGATGTGATGTTAACATATTCCTCATCTGGAATTTTATTCCCAGATTCTAAACCTTCAAAAGCATCACTTCCCCCAGAATCCATTTCATGTGATAATGAATTATCTATCATAGACATGTTTGCAGTGTCAGGCACTTCAGCAGATTCAGAAGAGGGATTTACTTGAATTTTAATCTGCAGAGTCTCACTCATGAAAGGTGTTTCATGAGCATCACTTATCTCTGAACTATGTTCAGAAAAACCTAATTCAAAACTGGAGATGTCTAAATTTTTAGGAACTTCCTCAGATAAACTCTCATGAGCCTTTCTTAACACCTCCGGTGCTTCATTTATCAAAGGACTTGATGCAACTGATTGAGAGCTGCTCTTCGCAGAGTCATTCCAGATATCTAGATTTTCAGGCACTGTAGGAGAATGATTTTCTTGGCTATCCTCACCTCTGTTATAACTTTCAGAGGCACTTTTCATCTTGGGACTTGTTGTACTCTCTGTAGTGGTTCTTTCCTTATCAATATTTGTAGGAAGTGACTGTGATATATGACTGTAATTTTGTGGATTATAGAAATCTAAATGCCCAGAATGTCTTTCTTCCTCAGGACTTGTTGCAGAAGATTCTGCATTGTTCTGCAAAGGTCCTTTCCTCTGTTCCTGATTGGCAGGGTTAGACGGACAAGAAAAGGGCATATTAATTTCTGATTTATCTGTTTCTAAAACTTTGAAAATGTCACTGTTCCTTATTTTTTTTGGTGAGTTAGGAATTTCAGATGCTGATGTACTTTCTTCTGAATCTGTTATACATGATAGTTTGGATAACTCTGATGTTGACACTCTGTTATCATGCATGGTTGTGTTCCAAACATTGTTAGTGGTTAGCTGCCCACTCATCTCATCCATTCTTTTATATTCATCTATTCCTTGTTGAGAAGTACCAGAGATACTGTTATTCTCCCATCCTGCCTGATGATTCTGCTGACGGTGTACACTCCACAGATTCAGCTGTTGCTCTGAGAGCTGAGTTCTCACCTCTGAATCTTTAATGCTTTCTTGTGCTTGCCCATTAACTGAAACCTCATTTTCTAAGTCACTTGCTTTCAAGTCCAAACCATTACCCATCTCTGAAGTTCTTGTAGATGACTGTGTATCCTTAAGGATGACTCTGTTCCATATTTCTACATTTTTTTCAGCTGCAGTTGATCTGGTATTCAGTCCACCATTTGGCTGAAATAAGTGCTTGACTGTTTGATTATATACCTGCATGACTCCAGTGTCCTCAGAACTAGAATTACTTTCACTGATATTCTCATCACCTGAAAAATACTTAGGAGCTATTTGTTCTGAATTCAGAGAAATTGTACAAGTGTTTGGAAGAGCAGTAATTTCAGAATTTTCTGCTTTTAACTGACTGACATTATTAAGAGACACATTCCACATTTCTGTGTGTTCTGAGCTTAGAAAAGGCATGCTTCTAATGGATGGCTGTGGTAATGATTCCTTATGTGTTTCCTCCAGTATTTTAGGTTCATCTGAGTTTGAGTTAATCACTTCATCAAAAATTGTTTCTCTGTCAAAATGCTTGTCCTCATTTTCCCTTTCATCCCCTATAAATGTAGGTGACATATATGAATCAGATGTTGAATAATTGGTATCTGGTGGAGAAACTACTGAATCTTCACCTGCATTTGATGAGCTAAAGTCTGAGTATCTATATGACAAGACAGAATCTTCCCATGGAACCAGAGTTTCTAGTCCTTCTTTCTCTATGTCTTTTTCATACAGATCCCAGACATCCATATTTTCAAAGTGTTTTGGTCTACATTTTGTGACATTTTGATTTTCTATGGCTAGATTGGAATTGTTCTGCACATTATCAATATTGGACTTTGTATTTTCAAATGTGCTGTATTCTTCCACCGGATGAGCCCTCCCTTTGTTACAGGCTTCTGAAGATACTTCATTGACTGCATTTTCAGACTCATTTTCTGCAGTGTTTTCTGAAGAATATGATAGACTAGTTCTGGACATAGCCCAGGCTTCAGGATTCCTCATGGAAGTTTGATCAGTGTCCAGTTTCGGCATGTTCCATACATTTTCTGAGGGCTTAGTGCCATTTTCTTGATCAAACTCAGTCCAAACATCGTAAGATTCTGCATTGAGTTGTCCACTTTCACCTACAGTGTTACACCATGGAGTTGATATCACTGGGGTCTGTTGACTGGACTTCCACAAATCAGTAAATGCTTCTGTTTGTTGTTTTGTCTCCTCTAAAGAGGCACGTTGCCTGCATGAGTTTTCAGTGGTTTTCTTCTGCGACTCTAAGCTATGTTTATCTCGGACAGAGTTAAACTGATTCTCCCACAGACCTGTTCTTGAGTATTCTGTCTGCCTTGGTTGTTTTTGCAGGAATACAGAATCTGAGGCTCTTCTATCAAAGTGCTCCCGAAGTAATGGGCTTGTTTTACGATCTTTCCATGAATCAGGGCTTTGAAATACAGATTCCTGTTCACTTGAACTCCACGCATCAGCATTTTTAGAATCTAATTCAAAATCATCCCACCAGCTTCCATATCTAACATGTGACTGAGAGTAGCTTGCACTATCTATTTCATTAATTTTTTTAATTACATCTTGTGAAAAAAACAAAGGTGGTCCATTATCTAATGGTGAGCTTTCTACAAGACTGTTCATAGGAGTTGGAGGGATTCTTGTTTCAACATTTTTCAACACCTCAGGCGAAGAAGAATCATCTTCCACTAAATCTGTCAAACTTGAAGTTTTTTCAGACAGATCTCCAGGATTTTCTTGCCTAAATTCATCAAATTCTACTAAATTGTCTTCTTCATTTGTAGTCATTAGTAAATTGGTTGAATAATTAGCCATGTCATTTACTGATAGATTTGTCTCATCAAGTTCTTTCTGCACAATAGGTGGTTGTCCTTCTGATGAATCACTATTCAGGAAGAAGTCATCTGCTGGGGAATAATCAACAGAACGAGAAGAAGATTCAGATCGAATTGTAACCATAGGTGCTAGATCAAAACTGAAAAGATCAAAGTTATCACTGTTGTTTCTAGACTGAGGTTGTTGTTCTTCTGGTATTGTCCCTTCAGGAATGGGGCTATAGGAATCAAAACCTGGAAGGAGACTATGATGAGCACCTTCTGCAACTGGGCTATCGTCACTGAGAAAAACTGAGCTCTCCTTGGAAGACCGGCTGCTTCTAATGGTAGCCAATCCACTGTCTGGACTCACAAGGTCTATATTAACATCAACATGGGCTTGGATAGATCCATTGAGATCTTGAGGATTTTCTATAAAGTTGACAGAACTAGGCTGTGGTTCTATGTCAGAACCATATAGCTCCATGATGCCAGAAGATCCCTGTGAAAGTGGAGCACTCCCAGC
This sequence comes from Dermatemys mawii, assembly GCA_007922305.1. Classification (NCBI taxonomy): domain Eukaryota; kingdom Metazoa; phylum Chordata; order Testudines; family Dermatemydidae; genus Dermatemys; species Dermatemys mawii. Next base: position 15,168,582 of record ML677339.1, on the reverse strand, counting down.
AACAGCTTCAGTAGAAGAAGTTCTGCTGTTTGGTGCCATTTCTGGCTGTCTCCTGTTAATAACTTCTTTAATTATTAGAAAAATTTGATCACCAGTCACTAAAGTATTGTCTTGGTAATAAACAAGGAATTGGTCACATCCGCATTCTAAAGGATCCAGCTCCAGGCAAGGATTTTGACATTCTTCTAATTCACAGCAAATCTGTTGGAAAATACAGTGGTTTCAGAAGATCATTGTAAGGATAGTTACAAATGTGTACTAATAGTATTATTGCCTACCTATTCTTGTTGGCTGATTTCTCAGCTATCTTGCTTTACCTGTCTTTTTAATTAACTTTGAACACATTAATTCCCTTAAACTAAAGAAGATCATTGCATAACATTTATTATTTAATTAACAACTATTTACTTGAAATGCTATAATTTGACTTTTCAAATTAATTCTTCACTACTAAACTCAGATATTTGTTTTCTATTCTAGGAAAGCTGACTAAAATCTGTAAAAGGTGAAAAAGAAACGGAATACTCCCAGAATGTGTTAAAGAAATGTATTTCTACACCAATGGGGGGAAGTACTTATTTAGGCTACTGTCCTGCAATCAGATCCATGTCTGTGAGCTCTTGGGACTGTACAAAGTCGCCTAAAAGTCAAGTGGGCTCCACTCTGGTACAAAGCTCTGCGCATGCAGATCCAGTTGCAGGATTAGCACCTCAGTCCACACTGAACTTAAAATCATTTAAAAACAGGTCTAGAATACTAAAAATCATTTTTCTTTAGTAGTAACTGTATGGTGCTCAAAAATCCAGTGAAATATTTATACTATTCATAAAATAATATCAAGACCTTGAATCAGAACCCTTTCATATTTTGAATAGGTAACAGGAGTCTGATTTAAATTCCTGGATCTCAACCAACTCCAGTAGTCCAGCTTATGGGTTGGAACCAAAACTAGAAATGTGTTTCTTCCATTTCTGGTTTGGATGTGACCAAAATTACCTTGTGAGATTTTCACCTAAGATGAAGAAAATCTTACAAGATGCTCAGAGTAGAACTCAGAAGCACTTTGTCTAAAATTTTTGTGCAAAATTTCATGAAAATAGCTGGCAACATTTTGTTGCTGCTAAAACCCAAAATCAAATCAGAATCCTGAACTTTGCCTTGTATCTAGTCCAAATCTAAACATGAAAACAGTTCCTTTTGATTTTATCTCCTGGTGATCAGATCACCATTGAGTAGGCCACAATGAAACACACAATCAACACAAAAATGTTATGAACATTTTTTAACAAAAAGTCATCTGCATATCCCCTTTCTCTTTCTTTTGACCACTGCCCTTGCTGCATGACTGCTCTGGAACACTGACAAATGCAGTAGTGCTTTGTTATGTAATACATACATAATGCAAGAGATGAAGTGGATGAGGTAATATCTTTTGTTTGATCAATTTTTGCTGGAAGAAGGAACAGGCTCAGATCTGGTGAAGAGTTCTGTGAAGCTTAAAAACATCTTTGTCCCTTGTTCCATAAACAGAAGATGGCCTAATAAAAGATACCGCATTACCCACCTTAGCTCTCTCATATTCTGGGCCCAATATAGCTTCAGCAATACTGCAGACATAAATAATGCAGTCATTCCACATCCATGACAATAAAGTGTTGTAGCACCCACACCATCACATGTTAAATGGTTATTTTCAAGCAAACTCAGTTCAGGAAGGGCAATGCTTCATTCTTTCTCTACAGTACTTACTTGATTGCATAGCTCTAAATTTTCTGAGTACACCACTATCTGTCGCTTAGTCTGCTCGTCCTCTGACAAATAGTTGGCCAAAATCACAAGAACATCAAAACCATATTTATCTATAAATGCTTTCAGGTCCCCAGTGATATTCCTGTGAAATATACAATCCTGAAATATGACAAGAAATTATATATTAAAGAATTTGATAGCTTATTACTTAAACTCACCATCAAAGATATATTGGTTTCCACAAAACTTTTGTTAAGAAGGTTCTGGGGTGAGAGACAGACACTCTATAGCTAGATGGTTAGGGAACTGACCTGGGATGTGGGACATCCTCTGTTCTTTCTGATTTAAAACTGAATTTTTCATCCTACAGCACTCAAAATCAAGCATAACAGAGGTTAGACCTTAGGTCTCCCTCATCTCAGATCAGTGCCTTAACAACCAGGGTACCTGTGCACACATGCACAAGTCCTTTTTTGTGAAAATATTTGAGAGGTTTTGGTTTTGTTTTACATTGGAATGAAAAGAAATTCTGAAACCTCAAAAGTTTTCATGAAATGGAATTGTCATTCTCCAGGCAACTGTACTTATTTCCCTTGCTCTTTAGAACTGAATGTTCGGGCAAACCAGCAACCATATTAAAGTCAAATCAGTGTGATCCTAATCATTATAACAACTATCACCTGCCTTAATAAAGTCAACTAACTATTGTGATTTCAAGAGAAATTTCAAAAGAAATATCCTCACAGCACAATTAAAAGACATGTTTCTTTTCATAGTTTTTATTCACTGTTTACAGTATATCTAACCTCTTAGAAGCTTGCAAGTATTCCTGCCTTACCTGTTAATCTGATTTGTTATTGTAGGGTTGCTTATGAGCAATGGGCTGCTGCAATGCCCAGAATAAAAACACTTGTTTTAGAAAAATGTAGCTATAAAGGATTTATAGATTGTGTCATAATGTTACATTTAAAATAACTATGCTAACAGAATGTTATTACGGTTGCAAAGTCAAACACTGAAAAATTAGGAAAAGCCACATTTAAGTTGCCTGTGCAACTTTAATTTTGTCTCTTTTACGATATTATGATATATTGTGATTAGCATTATGATATAGACTTTAATTATATTATCACATACGATTTTGTTCACAGAATTTCTGCCTCATTCAGTGCCTAATTCAATGCTCTTTAAAGTCATGCAATTCTTTCCAAAATAGTGACAGGTTGTAATCTCCAGCAATAGAGATATGTTAACTGGTTTTATAAGAAATAGATGTGAGACAATGTAGTTTTAAAATTTATATACAAGAGTAACTATCATAACTCACTGAACAACAAATACAGGTAATTAAGGAGAAGAAAATTGCACCAGGTACTACTGGGCTAGATTCTCATTTACTTTAGGTCCCTCTAAGCCACTTTGACACTGTAAATGGGCTTTAAAGTAGGTCTAAACATACAAAATTATACTACAAAATTAGGTCAACCTAATTTATGGTGCTGTACAGCCACTGCAGTAATTAAATCACTTTTGCATGTCCACACTACTCTCTTGTGTCTCCTTGTGTCAGTGGAGTGTGTCCTATTCAGGGTAATTTCACTGGTTTAGTTGCCTTATGTCAACCTAACTCTGTAGGGTAGACTGGGCCTTAAGATTTTCCAAGATAAACCAGGTGTATCTCTTTCAAGTGTTGGTAACCGAAACACATGCAGTATCTATGATCTCTGTCTTTTTTAGTTCTCAGTTCTGACAGTCACCCAGTGAAATAATGAGCAAAGTCTGAGAAAACATTTGTATTCTTCCCTTATGCTTGTGCTATTTGTATTTGAGATAATTTATTGTTGTCTTCTAGCTAAGCACAATGTCATATGCTGTAATAGTTCTGCTGCTGCTGCCAAGCTATGCTCTCCCTGAATAAACAGTAGTTCATCATCAGTACAGCACAACTGTATATACAGGTTGACATTTTATTCCCCAACTCCCATCTGACTTCTACCTGATAAATTGCTGTTTTGGTTACATGTATACAAATACTATTTATTAATCTGCTCAAACATGTCCAGACATGTGTTTCATCTTCCCTTAAGTTAAAATTAAAACAGAAAACTCTTTTTGTCAACTATTTATAAAGTAAAAATATTGTTTTTCCACATTAAAGATGCATGTCCTTCTTGTTATTTGTGTGGTATGTAACAATGAGATTCAATGTATATTAGGAATGCTACACAATGAACAGTGAGTGTTAGAACAATGAGTGTTACTAGGATTGCTATACAAACTGATGGTAGCATCCTATTGTTGGGCATCCTTATCAGGTTCCAATAGAATTACATCGTAAGTAGTGCACAATGTGAAAAAGCTGTGAGAGACTGTGATGAAAGGGTCTGAATTTTCAAAATAAACATATTGCACATCTATTATCCTTTCTGAGGGCCAACTTGGCAGGTGTGCTGAAAAAGCCCAGTGTGTACCAATGGGGGAAGCATAGCTCTTTGCCAACTTTTTGCTGCTGGGAGTAGCCAGAGGCCACTGAAGTCTCTAGTGAAATTTAGAGCAGCCTCAAGTCCACATAAGTCACATGGGTTCATAAAAATCTCCTAGAAGATTTTATGCTGTCTATGATTGCAGTCATGCATCCTATGCCAAGGGGCAGCTGGAAGAAGCTGACAAAGAGCTGGTTACACAGACTCAAAATAATCTAAGGATTCTCCCATAGCAGGGACTTTTCATTTTAGACTGTTCCCTTCCCCCCACACCTGACAGCATAAAGGGGACTTAACATTGGCCAGAATCTGGCCTGCAGCATGTTTGTTGGCCATACAAAGTAACATTAGTTAATTAGGGCACTAAATTATGTTTCAATCCTGGACCTCATACTAACACTCCTTTTTAGTTTTTATATTGGATTTTTCTCACAGCAGTTGTAAAGGAGTTATTAAACTTTCTTTAGAGAATAAAATGATCCAGTTTAACAAGAAGCTAAACAAAGATGGATTTGATTGTCAGAATTTTTCTCTCTGTTGGAGCAGTAAGAATACACAGCAGAGTTGTCAACAGGCTTTAGACTAAACCACATCACTACAAACAGTGAATGGTCAATATTAAACATGTCATAACAGATGCTCTGACCAAAATTGGCCAGATGCTATATGTTAGATTCATGCTCTGAAGTCTGGAGTTGAGCATTCCTTGCTCAGAGTGTCATCAGAAACACCAAGGATTGAAAGAAGCAACAGGATGAACTATAAAGATACTAATCCTAGACATTTTCCCTCTCTAGTTCAGGGATGAGCAACAGTAAGAGGTTAGTGTGCCCACCATTTTCTCTCAACCTCTTGTGCAGATAAAGAGAGGATTGTATCAGCTGACTGGGCTTCTTTCCCGTCACGATTTAAGAATATCAATATGGCAACTTTAATTATTTTAAATGTTACTAAATAAGTTTTAAAATACAAAATACAGAAGGTTGGATATCATGATTCAGAAAATAATAGTCTAGTAATACTTTTTTTTTCTCAGCACAGGAGAGGTTATGGGGAGTGGAGTACAACCAGACAGAGGATTCAGCTCCTTGATTCCTGGGATAAGTTTTGGCCCTGTTGCAATTTATTGTTATTATTATTTATTTGCATTACCATATGGCTAGGAGCCCTAGTCATGCACCAGGACCCTATTGTGCTAGGCACCGTACAAACACAGAGCAAAAGACAGCCTTAGTCCGAAAGAGCTTACTATCTAAGTATAAAACAAGAGACAACAGATGAATACAGACAAACAGATGGGGGAGAACAAGGATACAGTGAGACAATATTGGCCGGCATGATAGGCTGTGATCTAAGCACAACAGAGGCCTACCCATTGTCATGTTGTTTGTAGGCACCAGTGCAACTGATTTAAAATAAATGAATGGATTTCTATCAGCGAGAGTGAGGACAGAACTTGGCCAAAGGGTGCCAGATTGAACACAAGCTTCCAAGGTGAGGAGCATCTATGGGAAGACTGGGGTAAAGGCTGTGTGAATAGCTTGAGCCTAGGTTTGGGAAACATGGCATATTTCTAATAGAAGTGAACCTCAATCCACTCTTGCTTTCAAATGGGTTCTGCATTCTATGCAAACTGCTCACACGGCCCTAATATAAACACAAATATTCTAACTGAAACCTTTATGATTTATGCAAGCCAATTTCCGTTATTATGTTTAAAAGATTCAGTATTAATAAATTATGGAAATGTTGACAGGCAAATGATTTATGAGAACATAAAATGCATAAGTTATACATGTTATTTATTCACTTTTTGTCATTCACTCTGTAACTGATAAACAAAGATGTTTCTCCATTTTTGCCACAAATTGGTTTTCCATTTATTTTCATTGGGAATCCATGAAACTTGTGAGTTTTAATATTTAGGGCCTGATTATCATTTACACTAAATCCTCTTTGCACCTAAAGGAGATGTTAAAGTGCATCTTTTTTTTTCCCCTCAGTACACCCTATTCTGAGTTCTACCATCCCAACACTGCCTGAAATTAAAATGGTCAATCACAAAAGACATTAATTCCATCTGAGAGGAAGACAAATAGTTGTGAAATCATTACTGCAGGGGAGCAGCAAAAATGGAAATGGGAATACTCATTTTTCCAGCTTCAAAGGTGTTTTAACTAAATGGATCTAGCTAATTACACTGGTTCCAGAGCTTTTTTGTATCTGGTTCTGTTAGGGTTCTGTACTACAATAAACTTATTTCTTCAACTTTCATATATTGTATGATATGGGTGTAGCCAGTCTGGCAATTTTGGGAAGTCTGACTGTACCATTTATGAATTCCGCTTCATATTATAAAATTGCTGTATCATGGAAGGCCTCTCTGTCTCGAAGGATTCACCTTTGTTGGTTAGCCTTTAGGCATACACCACCAAGACCAGAGACAATAGCTCAGTTAAGGATTATCAGTACCTGAATAGGCCTTCCTTGTGGCAAATAAAAGAGTAACTGTCTCCTCGGGAGTAACCAATTCTCCTTCAACAGGTAGTTGGGCACTCAAAGTGGGGAATCTTACTAAGGGCAGAACAAAGACACCAAGGTGATGATACTACCTTGTAAAAATGACTCACAGGAGTAACACCAGGGAAACACACAGGAATTTGGGGGAAGAGGATGGTATGACTAAGCTCATGGAAGGCAAACTAGTGGGAGAAGGCTCCATGTTTCAGAATCCAAGCAGTGCACTAAAGCAGAAGGACCCTGGATGACTACCCATTACTCTGATCCAATCCCAAAAAATGCTCTCGAAGAGCAGTGAGGAAATGGAAGTAGGGAAACATGCATTGGGTTCCTTATTTTTGTGCAGATGTGTATATTTCTCATGCTATTAAAGAAAGAGCAATAGGGTTTTAGAATCCTGTGCAAAGTTTCCCTGTTTGTTAAGTGTTACTCTTACCAAGTGCTCTCCTTAAGAAGTAAACCAGAAGGTGTTAACCTTCTAGTGGAGGTATAGGAGAGGGTGTGTTTAAATAATGGGGGAACCTGAGCGGTCAGCACTGATTTCTGGGGCTGGGCAGGGAACCATGTGGTCACAGTTCCCAAGAGAGGCTGCCATATAGAAGATCTGTACTTCAAGAGTGTGCTCAGAGGCCGTAAGACAGCAGGACTTTGTTCAGACTGTGGAGGCTTAACACGCATGGCATCCAATGACTGGATCCTCTCACAACAATCTGGTGAGTGGCCAAGATGTGGTGTTTGGTGCAGCTGTGACAGCCAGGGATTCTGATCTTGGGACAAGACAGAAATAGTGGCTCATTTTACATGCCTACCTTTCATTCTATTCTCCTTGATCTCCTAGAAGATATCAGGAGGAAATGTCCAAGTTGCGGCTGTGTTGTCTAGGGCTTACCCTTGATATGTGTGTGTGTGTGACTGCATAGTCTAAGGCAGGGGTCAGCAACCTTTCAGAAGTGGTGTGCCGAGTCTTCACTTATTCACTCTAATTTAAGGTTTCACATGCCAGTAATACATTTTAAAATTTTTAGAAGGTCTCTTTCTATAAATCTATAATATAGAACTATATTATTATTGTATGTAAAGTAAATAAGATTTTTAAAATGCTTAAGAAGCTTCATTTAAAAATTAAATTAAAATACAGAGTCCCCAGGACCAGTAGCCAGGACCCGGGCAGTGTGAGTGCCACAGAAAATCAGCTCGCGTGCCGCCTTTGGCACCTGTGCCATAGGTTGCCTACCTCTGGTCTAAGGGGAAGATTTTCAAAGGCACAAAAAGGAGCAAGGTGCTCAACTCCCACTGAAAGTCAACTGGAGTGAAGTACCTAAAATGCTTTGGCACTTTTGAAAATCCCACCTTGAGTGTCTAACTCTCCATTGAGAATCTTCCTCCAAGTCCTCAGTACCTGGTCATGGTAAACATAAAGAGATGGAGGACACAATCCAGAGTGTAAAGCTAATCAGGTATCTGGGGATGTGTCATGGACTGAGTGCATATTTCCTAACAGTATATAGATTGTCTCTTAGTATTTTCCCAGGTCAGCCTTTATATCACATTTTGCTGTTCAGAAGTTGGCTTTGAGAAAGGAGATGCAGTTTGGTTTTTATATTGAAATGCCAATGCAGTATCCTGGTTCAATTCAGACAGCAGAATAGCATCTCTCCCTACCACAGCAGTACACAAGGAATGAGGAACAGCTAACTCTTGTAGTTCACATTTTGAATTGCACCCAGGATGGACTGGCAGCCAGTGCAGAGTACAGAGCAGAGGAGTAATATGCTCACTTCTGATTGTCCCTCTGATGTGTTTAAGCAGTCACAGTCTGTACTAGCTGAAGCTTTCAGGGGGAGCTTAGGTAGTGGGCTACAGTAGTTTAGTCTGGAGATGATAAAGACTCAGAAAACTCAGACAAAGTCTGCATCGGAGAGGAAAGGGCAAAATCTCTGAGACAGCTAAGCTGATAAAGGAAAAAGAATTTCTGGCTACGGCTGCTATCCAGAAATCTGAGAACACTGATGGATATAACAAGACCCTGAGATTTAAAAACCCATTGAGACAAAGGATAGGAACACTTATTAGATAGAGTACAGTTATAACCTCATTCATTTCCTCAGAATACTTTCCCCAGCCGCCAGTGTCACTCCCATCTCACAAAATAAGGAATCCCTCACAAAGTAAACCTGCACCCCTCATTCTAGAAGTGTCCATGGTCATTGAGGCAAGACAAAGAGATTCCTGCCTCATGAAGAAAATTTGTCACATAAAACCCAAATATGACTAGTATTCTGTATGGTAGCTCAGCATGATGTAGTTCTCTTATTTCTGAATCAGAGGGCTTCACGTTCAAATACCAGCTGAGGAACCCAGCCATGCTCCCTTGAATATTACCCAAGTATGTCTCTGAGATGCTGTGCTGTGATAGTGTCATTCTTCAGAGGAGACATAAAGCCAGTGTCTCCTTATTCACTCTGTTGTCGGGAAGATTTAAACCATATGGCCAACAAAATGACAACATCGCTCACATTAGCATTACCAGACAATAGCTAACATTATTTCAAATATTTAAGAGAGGCTGCTTGTTAGTACATAAAACTTTCTAAAGTTTCATGTATAATGCTGGTATATCAGTAATGATATATGTTTCACAAAATGCTTTTGAATAGTCACTTCAGTGAAGTGTGTCCATAAAATAGCTAAAACAACATGATGTGCTCTGAGATAGAGTTCTGTAATTATTCCAGCTAACATAAAATATAGGCTTCATTTGTGACAAGCAAGATAAATATCTTCTAAAAAAAAGATTTTCTATTACTCATCATCATAAGATCAGGTTCTTCCAAATAGCAGTGTATCACAAAATTTAGACACTTCATGGCAGATTGGAACTACGGAATATTTAAAAACAAACTTTCTGTAGCTGAGTAAATAATCATCAGTAGAATATGCATTTATTACAAATGTTAACTGTGAATATATTACTTCCCTCAGAAGTGGAAGACTATCAATGATTTCAAAAGATTAACTGCCACATTCAAAATTCACTATAAACTCTGTAAAAATAAATGGAATTAATGAAATAACATAATAAGAAATGCATAATAAGAAAGGGCACAATGAAACAATGGAGAAGGTCAATTACCTATTACTTTTTGGTAAGATGTGTTTTACTTTAGTATTATAGCTTTTGTTGGTTTAAAAAATTAATTGTTTGCACAGCACTCCACAGCTGTAAAGCGCTATGTATATGTTTTATCAGATTTCATGCTGTCCTTTATTTATGCTTGTAACAAAGGCAAAACTATTGTAAATAGGTACAATATAATTTTAAATAAGTGTCCCAAACTCTGTAGTGTAGTGATCAACTCTTTGCAAGAAAAGTCAATATCTTAGCATTCCTACAACAAACTCCAAACCATTTCCTTCAAAGTGTGACCTGTGAGTCATATTAGGTTGTATACATAATGTATATAAGAAGGCTCATATTAATATCACATGATGAAATGATGTAAATAACAAAACTGAACAGTAAAATTTAAAGGAGAATATTTTGTTTTATTTTCCAGGTCATTTACCCAATATAATTTAGAATGTATGCTCCAAAGTAAATTAGAGTTTAAGAAACTGGAATAATTTTGACAAATTCAATAATTGTGTGTCTTTATTTTAACTTAGAGTAAGTGGATGATATATGTTTAATAGTACTGGTAAGAATGAAACTATTTTTTCTCTGTGCAAGGTATTGTTTCAGCAGTTATAGGAATATTGTCTATTACACAATGGTCATGTTTGCAAACCTGAACAATTTTACTTGACAAAAAAACTCTGAACAATACTCAAAAGTGAATTGTAATTTCTCCCTCTCTAGTAACACTTTCTGATTTATGACATCCAACAGTCAGCTACCAAGTGATCACTGTAAATGTACATTACACACACTTCTGAGTCTTCTGAGCTAACTGTGTCAATATTAACCTGACCATATTAAGAACAAACTGTCTCTTTTGTTCTCCACGCTTCTCACATGGAGAGCACAATATGGCTTTTGTCAGAGGTGCTTCATCATTTTGGATTAAGGAAACTGTCAGTACAGTTTGGGATTCGTTATTCATGGGCAGATATCCTGATGGGTCTAATGAAGCCTTTCTGCTGACAACTCATTTGCTAAAAATACCCAACCATCATAAAGTAAAAGTGAGGACTATAATTGTGTCTCTATTATAATTTTCTCAATAAAAGCAATTATTTCTAACCATAATGATCCACAAGTTGAGACATGCTTTATCTCATTAGACCTTCTTTGTATTTCATGGTCACTATTTCTGCTTTCCTGTTTCTTTCTGTGTGCTCACTGACAAACTTTACAATATATTTAAATTGCAGCATAATAGGGTAAATACCAATGTTATAGCACACATGCAGAGCTAACAGTCTGTGTGCCATTTGTTGTAAATCCAGACTAATTACTGGAAACCCCATTCTGAAAACAGACACAATCCACTTTTATGCAAATTTTCAGGTAAGGTTGAGAAATTGAAAAAAAATTATAAAGAAACCAATATAGATCTGAAGTACATAAATGCATTTATTGTTCTAGCCCTCTTTGGTATCCACCACTGGTGGATCTGCTTAATACAAAATCCTATGCTCTTTTGGAGACCATGAGAGAGGTTTATGTTCATCTGGCCTATGTACAAATCTATCTACATGCAGTTTTGCTGTTCCTACCACTAATATCCATGCACCATGTTTATGAATAAAAGTAATATAAATCTTCCCCAAAAAGGACCTAAATTCTCTGCTCCTCTTTTTATAGCTGCCATTCTAAGCTTCCAGAAAAAGGTCAAGTGAAGGTGCTAAATCAAAGAACAGAAAGAGAGGTGGTATCCTATACCACACTCTTCACTATAGAATCTGAGCACCTTGAACCTTGAGGTTAGCCAATTAAGGAATTTAAACTTTAGGTCCCATATACTGAAGTAGAGTTTGAACTGGATACAGAACAGTTAAAAAGCACAATGCCCCGGTGTCTCTGCTGAACATTAATTGTAAGGATAAATTCTTGCTCTTCCTGTTCAAAGCTATGTTACAAGAATAAAGTGGATTGGTGATAGTTGCGTAGTTCACCAAGAAGCATCCTGCCCTTGCAAGGCAGAATAATTGTTCAGAGAATTGAGACAATGGAAGTAAGAATTATCACATTGTATTCAATGGAGGTGTGGCAGAACACTGATGCATTATATTCTCCACATTGGACATATATTTCCTTTTCGTTCACACAAAGTATAATAATCCATGCTTTTTGAAGGAGTTATCCAAGATAAATAGCCTTTATCCACTGTTGATAAAACTTCAGATGAGTATGGATCAAAACTCTGCTTTGTCTATTTCAATTTGTCTTTTTAACAAACCACTGTAACTAATTTAAAATGTCTGTGCTTTATATGCATGTAGCACAAGCTGAGATGGAGTTCTAGGGGTGTATAAGCTGAAAAGTTTCAAAATTCTGGAAAATAAAAGTTATATAGGTAAGTAACCAAATCTCAGTTATATCAACCAACATTTTCAAAGCTGTCTGGTGCAGCCAGCATATGTTGGCCATGCTTTGGGTTTGGTAATAGGAGTATGGCTTTTCCATAAGTTAGAAGAAAATAAGAATTTTTATATTGATTCAGGCCATTGATCCATCCAGTGGAACACCCTTCCTTCAGTAGTGGCCCACACCTGACACTTCAGGAGTGACTCATCCTCCACCATAATAGACTTATGTAAACTGTGAGTTTTCCTCCATAGGTAAGGAGGAATCCTTCTGTTATGGATAGACAACATATACCCTAGACTAAAACATTGATTGATTACCCTTTTCAGAGTCTTAAAGCCCAATTCTTAAGATATTACAGTACAGAAAATTCACTAATGTGACTAGTTTCATCGCTTCTTGTGAGAAACTTTGTTAAAGGCTTTTTGAAAGTCTACACAAATTAACTTAATAGGCTCAAAGAATTTAGGTAGAGTGGAGATGCAGAAGCAGAAATAATTAGTTAACTCCTATTGTTACTGCATGAGAGATAAGATATGACTAAGAGACAAAGTGAGTGAGGTTATATTTTACTGGGCCAACTTCTGCTAGTGGAAGGGACAATCTTTTGGCCTTTACAGAACTCTTCCTCAGGATTGGGGGAGGTACCCAGAATGTTACCCTAGACATGAGGAAGAACTCTGTGAAGGCCAAAAGCTTGTCCCTTCCATTACCTCACCCACCTTGTCTTTCTCAGATCTCGAGACCAATACTGGTACAACAACACTACAAACAAGAAATTATTACCTGATCTAATATTAAATAATGAGCAACTGACATTTTTCAGTGGTGTACAGACTGAGATGGTGTGCACTGGGATAACATGATGACACTTACTGACTGGCATCATTAAGTCCAGCAAAGTCAAAGTTGGGTACAAGTTCAGGCATTAAGGTAGGGATAAGTACGATTCTGAACTGGTGAGCTAGAGGGGAAACTCTCTGTTTACTGAATATTTGCTTGCCATATTTAAGAAAAACAACGGATTTACCCAAGAGCCAGTAAATCTTCCACTTGTTAATGACTTTAGGCTGTTCCTTTTTAATCAACACGTTATATTTATTCCTACACTAATAAATGAAACTGCCATTTTGACTACAAATGTTTTTGTAGTTTAAAGTTTTTAAGATTCACACTTCCCCACAGACTGAAGCCCAGCTTCCCTTTTTCAGGCGCATTTTGGGCCTGTAAAATTTGTGTCTATAACTTTGTCCCTGAAAAATAAATTACAGGAGAAAACCAGAGAAGTTACATTGCTAACTGCCGGATTTGTAGCTCTATCATGAAACTGTAATCACAAGTACTCAGATTTGCACCCACCATTCTTATTGAGGGCATGAAAAATGGGTACAAATTGTACAAGGGGCAAAATGGATATGGAAAAAAAGAAATCACTGTTTTGAAAATCTAGCTCTATACACCCAGGACAGAAAGATATAATAGAAGAAAGCATATGTCAGGGATTTACTAAAGCACTGTACTTTTAAATACAGGCCCGCTTGCCATTGAAAAGAGCAATTATATCTGTTTATACCCTTGTCAGTCTTCTTTGTATTACATTTTTCTTGCTTGTAAATCCACTTAAAATATTATTGAGAAAACACAAACCTGCCAGGTGCACTCATAAGATCAATGCTGAATCATGTGTAATATTTGATTTCATTGTTGACAGAGTAGCAAAAGATAATAGGCAAAATTAACATGGGCCATCCTGCCAGGTGTAATGTACTAAGCAGTACAGAGGCATCAGTAGTATACATACTGACCAGGAGCTGTACATTTTAGCCAGATAACTCTCAGATGTAAATGTGTATGCAATAATTCATACCTTACAAAATAACTCGCATGAAAACATGGTAATAAAAAAACACATTTCTAGCTGTCAAGAAAATTTCTGGCAAAATTAATCAACCATCCATCCATTCAGGCTCTTTGCATACCCTTTTGTCAAAGAGGGAACACTAAGACATTTCTTTCCTCTTCCACGCACTCATTGCAATGGTTTGTAGAATCCATCAAGCTTGAGTTGATTTATTGAACTGTCTCTTAGCTCAGCAGTATAACTACAGCAAATGAACTGGTAACTTCTCCAAAAACAGTCGTGATTCAACAATATCTGATTTATTTAATTCCTTCTAACTTCAGATTAACGATTTCTTAGAGGGCCTGACATGCATTCTTCCACAGCTCTAAATGCAACCTGGTACTGAATATTTTGTTTAAATTCCATTTCTTAGTGATCCAATGGTTTTGATTTATAGATGGCTGAAACTAATACCAGCCGAGTATCTTTACACTAAATAGTGCAGTTCTACAGTTAGTATGTCTGCAGAGACAATTACATTTTAATTCAATGTTTTATAAACAGGATAAATAAAAATTGTTTATTTCATTTATGTGAGGTGCTTTACATACTGTAGTTTCCCATGTTCATTATCACTCTAAAAATTTGCAGATATTCAATCACTTAGGGGTTTTATTTTATTTTTTTCCATTTAAGCAAATAAGTTGCATGCAAGGTAAAGTTATTTTCATATTTATTTTCAGACATATCACCAGGTAAAGAGGTTATAAAGGGTACTTAAACCATAAAGAACACAGATATGCCAAACAGCCTGCAATACTGTTTAAATATGGATTTTATCCCTGAGCACCGTCCACTGAACCCCACAGAGCACATTCATCACTCACCAGCTTTGCATTTTTCTTCACAAAGATATATGACCTTTGCCTATTAGATTTCATTAGCAGGGCACCATACAAGGCTCCTCCGCAGATGATAGGATAGAGAGCTAAACATCCTCGCCTAAAGGATTTGTGGGAACAAGCCCATCTTCAATCTTTGTCCCTGGGAGGCACTTTTAACACCTGCCAACCACAGCACTATCATCAGAAAAACATTTAGAGATTTATCTTCAGGCTGGTGATTATAAGAGATAATTTGTTTGGAGTATGTATAAAGTTGGTCTAGCATAAACAAACTAGAGGCTCGAATTACATCACGAACCTCATTAACTATTGATTTAACCACTGCAAACCCGTGAAAGAACAGACATTATCGCGAAACATTAATTCTTCCTAAACATAATCAAGAAATGCAGACCATGACTGTTTAAAAATGTTCTGTTTTAATACTGATTTTTACAGACACTTTCAATTTTCTCCCCTAGGCTGGAATTAGAGGGTAGTTACAAAAATGATAATGCAAATATCTATAGTTTTCTTTTTTTTTTAAAGTGCTGTATCTCACAGGTCATCGTCATCATACTGGGGATGCAGTTCCCCCATAATTTCAGTGGGGCATTTACCTGAGAACAGCAGGATTGGACCATTGTTTAAATGCCTCTGGAAGAGGAAAGCTAGCAATACTCATAGACTTTAAGATCAGAAGGGACCATTATGGTCATCTAGTGCAGTGGTAGGCAACCTATGGCACGCATGCCAAAGGCGGAACGCGAGCTGATTTTCAGTGGCACTCACATTGCCCAGGTACAGGCCACCGATCCCGGGGGAGAGTCTGCATTTTAATTTAATTTTAAATGAAGTTTCTTAAACATTTTTAAAACCTTATTTACATTATATATAACAATAGTTTAGTTATATATTATAGACTTATAGAAACAGACCTTCTAAAAACATTAAAATGTTTTACTGGCATGCAAAACCTTAAATTAGAGTGAATAAATGAAGACTCAGCACACCCCAGATATAGTCTGACCTCCTGTACAATGCAGGCCACAGAATCTTAACCACCCACTTCTGCAATAAACCTCTAACCTATATCTGAGCTACTGAAGTCCTCAAATCATGGTGTAAAGACTTCAAGGTGCAGAGAATCCTTCAGCAAGTGACCCATGTCCCATGCTGCAGAGGAAGGCGGAAACCCCCCACGGCCTCTGTCCTGGAGGAAAGTTTCTTCCCGATTCCAAATATGGTGATCAGCTAAACCCCGAGTATGTGGGCAAGACTCACCAGCCAGACACCCAGGAAAGAATTCTCTGCGGTAACTCAGATCACACGCCATCTAACATCCAAATTGCACAATGCACACCATTGGATAGACGTTGCCAGAAAAATGATGTACACAGAGTGCATCTTACACAGAGGATAACTGTTTTTCAAATCTTTGAAAAACATGCTCATTCAAGTTAAAAAAACATCAGTTCATTTCTGAGCAAAGAGCATATTTATAAAAAATGAAATTGGATTTACCTCTGAAGACATTAATTCTGTAGTATGATGGGGTGTTCACCCCATACCAGTCGGGAAAGAATGAAGGAAGCTGAGAATGAGACCAATAAGTGAGACAGACCACACAAGAGGGGGTTAGACTGGAGAAGCCACCCCTGCTTGGAATATGGAGCTCAGCTGAGCAGTAGTGGCTGGGCTAGTATAAAACCAGGATGCAAGAGAAGTGGTTGCAATGAAGCAGTCTGCAGCTACTCTCTGTGCATTAGAGAGTGAAGAAGGGAACGCAGGGAAAGAGTAAGATCCTAGGAGCCTGACCCTGAGGGAAGGGCATATCCAGAAAATAGACCAGTGGAGAAGAAAGCCAGTGGGTAGAAAGCAGCGCAGTGAGAGAGCAGCATGGTTGGGGACTGAGCAGACCTTGGCTGCATGTTGTAGAATCTCTAGGTTGGAACTCAGAGTTGTGGGCAGGCCTAGGTAGAATCCCCTATCATCTATTAACAGAGTGGCATTGCCTGGACAGGAGGTCCAGAGACTCTATATTCTGGAAGGAGAAACCTTGTAGTGACCTGGCCAGAGATCTGAGTTATTAAAAGGAAGCTATAGCTCCTGGAGTAAGAAAGGGGCTTCAGACAGAAAGAGGACAACAGGTTCAGAGACCACAAGGAGTGGTATCAGACCTGGAAGAAATCTATTCCCCAGGGGGCACCATTCACGGACTAAAATCTTTCCTGTGCCTGAGTCCTGCCTGGCACAGGAGAAGAGAGGGCTGTCAGTGCACTAGTTAAGTTACAGCTCCTAAACCAAGGATAGTCAATTATTATTTGTCAAGATCCAAATATCTTGGCCCAGGTCCAGACTACAGAGAAAATAATAAAACAACAACAACAATAATAAGTAAATAAAAAGACTTCAGGGTCTGTTCAAAAGCATTTGGCAGTCCGGATTTGACCCGTAGTCTACCCATTGGCTACCCCTTTCCCAGATCCTGCATTGCGCTGACGTTGGCATCAGCTAAAGAAGCCTATGGACTGCTCTAACTGATACCACTGTTGGATTACCCTATAAGAGTTCTGTTCCATCATGTCTCTGACATGTCCACTCCCTTCCCCTCAGTTCTCCTGAGATGGAGGGAGGGGTATCGGTCATGAGCCATCTCCATTAGGTTTATACCAGTCAAGTATTTGCCTATACATGGAAATTCTCTGCTGACCTCTTTGCACAAAGTAGCTAAATTATAGTAGAGAATCTGGCTCTGTGTTTAAGTTTAGGTTGCTTAGAATTAACTAATTAGCTACATCCTGATTTGTTTGTACTTAATATCCATATGTGAGTGATTCTTAGATTAGGGTGGGTTGTGAAATTAATTGGAATCTTCTGGATGGCATTTCAGAGCTTTTCCAGAGGGGAAAGCACCAAGTATTCAAAAAGAAGAGAGCAGAAAGTTCAGCATATTAACATCCAGGACATAAGAATTTCTGTATAATTAAGTGATAAGAATAAACAACATATAAATGTAAATGTACATCACTTTGCTTAGCATGAAATGATTGGATATCCAGAAAAAAACTGAACAAAGGAAACAACTGTGGTTGAAAATATTTTGTTTATCAATGATGCTGTTTCCTATAAAGAAATGCAGCCACAAAATCAAACGTAAAGCCAACCGTAAGGGTCCAGATTTACATACCTTTCACATTCTTCTGGCTCATTCCACATTTAAATTATCGCATCTTAGATTTGACCTTAGAATTTGGCCCAAAGTGTCAACTTAAAATCCTTCCTAAAAGAGCCAATGTCATATTTCCTTCATCAAATTATGAGCTGGCATTTACCTGAAAGAAGCTACTCAAGACAATAACAGTAGGTGGGGAAGAGGTTCTGCCCCCAACGTTCTTTGCTTAACAGTGTATTTTTGACAATTTTGCCATTAATGTTTCCCCAATCTCAGTCCCTCACACTTTCTCACTTCTTCTGGCCTTTCTTCCAGTTCCTATCTTCAAGGACCTGTTGCTCCCTTCTCTCTCCTCACTCTATCTCACATTTTGTTTGACTCCTTCCCACAATCTTTCATTCCTCCAATCATACTCTCTCCTCCAGAGCTGCATTGTAAACCCAGGTCTGCAAAACCATGCTTGTGGACTCAGTATTTTTAAGCCCACACTTAAGTGTCCCTACTGCATTGTAAACCTGGATGTACTATTGCTAGACCTGTATGTCTCAGTCATACTAGTACATCCATACTGCACAACGCGGACCTTCAGGCTCAGATCTGTGGTATTAGCTGCATCCACACTTCAAAACAACAGGGCTAGTCAAAGTGGAACTCTGGCTCTACTCACCCTCCTACCCTCGCCCCCAGCAAGGTTCTACAACCCACGTTCTAAGTTCTTGCTGACCTAAGTCAGACTGATTTGTGTGTGGATGGAATAGGGACCTAGACTCAAACCTGAGGCAGTGCCTGTGCTTAGTGTCAAGTGTAGACATAGCCGTTCTTCTTCTACAGTCTCTTTCTCCACTCCAGTACTGCTGCCACTTCCTAATGCATAGTCTCTCCTTTGGACATCTGGTAATGCTCACAAGCTTCATGTCACCATTTCCAAATTTGTCACTCTCCCCATTACTAGATGGCCAGTTGATACCCGTTCTATTTATTTGGTTAGTTATATCTAATATTTAACCATTTGAAAGTCTCTGAATCCTCAGGTTGTGCATATAGCTAGTGTACACAACCATATGCTCCTGTCTCTGTTATCTTTCTCCTGTCTCCCCTATTCTGTCCTTGTGTTCATACTGTCTTTTCTTAAATTATTCTACAAGATCTTCAGGACAGGGACCATGTCTTTCTACTTGTTTGCACAGTGTACAACAAAATGGTGCCCAGACCTCACTAAGGTCTCTGGCACTACTGCAGTGCAAATAGTAATTACTTGCACCATCTGTCTGAATCCACTACTTACTCATGCTGCATTCCTAGGCAAACAGTCTGATCCAAAGCCCATAGAAATTAATGGAAAAACTCATTAGTATCAATGGGCTTTGGAGCAGGTCCGTATTATTATTTAAATACTTCTTGCCATGATCAGTTCACTCAGCTGAAAATTGTCAATAGCCATACCATTTCTGGAGGCCTGTGACTAGCAAAATCTACCACTTTTATGGAACAGCAACCCAACGAACTTTCACAAGGTGTGATCCCAAAATAAACTATTAATCCACGAAGCAGAATAGATGTGTAATTTACCTCAATATATTATCTCAGCCCTTAGTATTGGATAGTCATAACAATTTTCTACTCACAATATTCAAGAGAGAGAGAAACATAATTATAGTATATATTCTTTAGTACGTTTGCTTCCCATAAAATTAGCTGAATTGGCATCACTGAACTGAACCCTACTATTATAGATTCAGCACGCGCAGCAGCAAAATAGACAACATCACATTTTCTTGTCAATGTACAGGAACCTTGACCTGGAAAACTTCTGAGGTGAAAGAGCAATTCATTCTCCATGCCCATTCAGTTCTTGACCTCTCTGCTGAGGCCATCCAAGGTTCTGATCCCGTTCCCACCAAAGTTAAGGGGAATCATTCCATTAAATTCAATGGAGTTAGATCTAGTCTAAAAGGATGCCATTTATTATGACTGTTTCAGTGATGTGGACACCTGTTCATTAGGAACTGGACAAAGACTACCAAATATTTTGGATCAGCCACCAAAAAAGTTCCAATCTGTTTACAAAGATTATAGTTAGCAGTTCTTTGTAATTCACTGAAGTTTTGATAAGGATACTAATAAGCACTCATGGTTATGCAAGTTAAGAGATGCCTTCAGCAACTCATTTGTTAAACAGTCAGTTCCTTCAAATGAGATATAAGAGTCATTATCTACCCAAGCAAGAAAAAAAGTTCTTTGCAGATGCTTATCCTATGACATGCATTCAGCTACACTGAGTGATAGCTCAGCAATTACATATGGGTTTGTTTTATACTGAAAATGGACAAGGAAGAAAAAGTAAATATTGGAATAATCAGAGGTTCTACAAACAAAATATAAGTGGAGTCACTTAATGAGTGCACAGGTATTAATCAGGAGAGAATCTGGCTCGATCGTACTGAATTGGAAGGCATGCAACATGCAAGGCCTAATTCTCCACTGTTCTACAACTTATTCAATTATATATTTGACAACGGTATAGTTTTGCACTCATTATCACAGGCATAAATGGCTACAGAATGTATAAAACAGTGTGTCTAAGTCCCAGAGTTTCTAAGATAACTTATTTGAGATTCAGGGCCAATACACTGGTCTAGTGGCATTAAAGTGATAAACCTGGCTTAACTGACTAGCTATCGCAGTGGCACTAAGGAGCTGGAGTGTACTGGTGAATCTGGCACATATTCTCCACTTGCTGCTTATACGTAAAACCCAATGGTTATAACTGAGAATGTGTACGTGGGTGGCTAGGGGAGAATATCCCCCTTTCTGTGGGAGTTTAGTAAAGAGGTCAAATCTTGTGCTTGCTTGCAAGTTTCCATAAATAGCTAGAGTGGCTTACAAAATATTTACTTCCAAACAGGCTCAACATCAAAACCATTCAGCTTCCAAGGATGATACTACACTGATCTTGGTATATGTTATGTCCACTTGGTATTTCCACAACAGCACAAAGCAAATCCAAAGCTGGCGTATGTGGCTGGTGGAAACTTCTTCCAGCACAAAGGGGGCGTTCATGTCAACAGTGACTGCTCCAGCAGTCATTAATGATATGACAGTCTTTAGGGGCTCTGATGTTATTGACATAAACTGTGACTGTATAGATCATTATTGCAACCACTGTTATGTATTTGCAACAAATATTGTACAAAGGTTGTCATGTGAGGTGTCTATAAAAAGGTTATGATTTGCTGGTCATGATTATGCTATCTGTATGTTTATATCTTATCTGTAGTTGAAATTATGAATATTGGTTATGTATTTGTATCTCAGTGTGTTTGATTCTAAGGCCATGGTTACACTGGCACTTTATAGCGCTATAAAGCCCCCACGAGCGCTATAACCTACTCCCCGTCCACACTGGCAAGGCACTAATAGTGCTATAACCGTGGAGTTATAGCGCTATTATAAATCCACCTCCTCATGGGGAATAAGGGCTGTAGCGCAGCTGCTGTAGCGCTACAGCAAGAATGTGGACACCCACTGCGCTACAAGTAATCTCTGGAGATGCCTAGAGCCATTTAAGGCAATTGACGTCTCTTCCCTTTGTTTTGAACTCAGCTGGAGGAATGCGGAAGTACCTCTTTAGCGTTTCTTTCTTAACTCGGCAGATAAGCAATGCAAATGTTTAAGGAGGGAGCCTGTGTGAAAACAAAGCCTTCTGTGAACGGAGGCTCACTGACAGGCTTTCAGAAAAACGGAAAAACCGCTGTCTCTCTCCCTCCGCATACACACAACGCGTCCCCCCTCACCCCCCTCGTTTAAAAAGCACGTTGCACCCAGCTGAATGCTGGGATACCTGCCCTAATGCGCTGCTCTTAATGCCGCATTAAGTGCCCCAAATGTGGCCATGCTATACCGCAGGAGCATCTGAGTGTGGACATACAATAGTGCTATACATATTACTGTATAAGGGGACCGCTATAACCTATAGCGCTATAATCTTGTAAGTGTAACCATACCCTAAGTAGCATTAGTGAAGCATTTGGTCAGCTTCTTGAGAAAGGAATCTGCAGATTAAGTGCCCAATCAAGAAACAGTTAACTGATAACGGACCTTGGGAGACTCCAATTCACACATGAGAAGTCTTCCTGGGATGATCAAGGTAGCATGTGAGAAATGGTTGCCGTCTGCAAACTGAGTCTTGCATGGACCTGTGACTTGCCCAGGTGTCTACAAACTCCATCTTGCTGCTGTGATGTTGCACAGGAGAACAAAGGGGTTTCTGCCACAAGAGAGAGAATATAAAAGGCCCTGGAAACCCCTCCATTTTGTCTTCTATCCTGCTTCTTATTTCTGGAGGAACCTTGCTGCAAACTGAAGCTCTGAACAAAGGACTGAATGACCCATCCAAGCTGTGGATGTACTCCAGAGACTTAATTTAAACCTGCAGTTTATTCCATTACTGCTACAAGCCTGAACCAAGAACTTTGCCATTACTGTATGTAATTGATTCCATTTAACCAATTTTAACTCTCACCTATATTTCTTTCTTTTTATAAATAAATCTTTAGATTTTAGATTCTAAAGGATTGGCAACAGTGTGATTTATGGGTAAGATCTGACTTGTATATTGACCTGTGCCTGGGGCTTGGTGCTTTGGGATCGGGAGAACCTCTTTTCTTTTACTGGAGTATTGATTTTCATAACCATTCATCCCCATAATGAGTGGCACTGGTGGTGATACTGGGAAACAGGAGTATCTAAGCGAATTGCTTGTATGACTTACGGTAAGCCATGGGGTGAGACCAAGTCCTCTCCATTTGGCTGGTTTGGTGTGCCTTCATAATAAAGGACATCCAGCTTTGGACTGTGACTGCCCTGCTCTAAGCAATTTGTCCTGAATTGATACTCTCAGTAGTGTCCTACCAGAGGTTGCATTGTTACAGGGGCTCTTTACTAACTGGCATAGGTTAGAACACCTTCAAGCCAAGCTTTCCTACCATTTAGGTCCTGAGTCAAGTGCTGTCTGGCTGGTCCCAAGGATCATTTCCTACATGAATAAAGATGTAGGCACACTATACAGAGAACACTTACCAAGGTCATTCCCATTCTACAGCTAGTACCATGTATAGCATTATTTCTCATTTTAAACATAGGGAATACCACTCAAATCTGTAATATCTCTTAACACAGAGATTAACTTTTAAAGTGCACCTGCAGTACATAGCCATACACAATACACTCTGATGCTATACATAAAATTATCCTTCAAACCTTTTCTTGATCTAAGGAAAAGGCTAGAATGTTTTGTGAATGAATCAAATGGAAAGTTTCACTAAACAAAGTAAAGACCCAAATTCTCTTTTGATGGACCTCCATTTACTTCAATTAAGCCAGATGAGAATTTGACCCCAAATATTTAAATATAATTTTTCAAATTCTAAAATTGTTTTCATGCATAAATACTAATGAGGTTAAGCAAAAATAGAGGGATCAGCGCACAAAGCAGGAATGTGTTGATAACAGGTAGCAACACTTGTAGCTCCTGATACAGCAAATCACTTCAACATGTGCTTAAATCCCACTGATGGCAATAGTCCTTAAACTCCTGCTTAAAGTTACAATGGTGTTTCAGTGTTTTCTAAATTAGGGCAATAGTACAGAGCATTCTATTGCTTTCTACCAAAGAGTTACACATGGGGGGGGGGGATTTCTTTTATTTTTCATTTTTTCTTCTTAAAAGATGCAGGAAATTCCATATCTGAAAGTTACACTGCTGCAAAGCAAAGCTCTAAGAGGCCAGAAAATAAAAATGTTAAGGCTGTACAACCTTAACTCTTCACCCTTATGTGTATACATTATGATGGGTGGCCTAAATCACCATTGTGTTCTTCTGGTTTCACAGTGATGTAATATCAGGGTTGGAAGGGACCTGAAGAGACCATCTAGTCCAACCCCTTGCTCAAAGCAGGACCAATCCCACTGTCCTTGACAGATTTCTGCAAAGAACTCTCAGAAAAGGTACTCAGAGCACTGTAGAGCAGTAGAATAAATGTTATAAAACTATAAAATAAAATTAAAATAAAACAAACATCATATGCTCATAGAGACGGGAAGTAAATAGTACACTCAGCAAGAACTAAATAGCCCATGTTTAAAACGTTACTGTTGAAATTAAAGTTTAGGCTGTTACACTTTCTCATCCACCAGATGGTGATCTTGAAGCATCAGTGAATGATAGACAATATATAACTGCTTCTGGAGATTTAGTGTAGATTAAACTCTAATATTTGAATTGTTCTTGTAAGAGGAGAATTGCTGTATTATATTTGACTGCACATTTTTCAAAATCTCATTAGAAGTCTGACTAATTCTGGCAAAACCATGAACTGTAGCTTGCCCCTCCCTGAAGGCAGTTGGCATCCTATATGTTATCTGAATCTGCAAGCAGGAACAGATGACAGTTTTGAGTAAACTGCAATAATTTAAAAATAGTAGGATTGTTTGCTTTTTTGTTTGTTTTTTGCCCCTTAAATTACAAATTCAGTTTTAATATGGAAATATTTGATCTATGTAGGATGTTATATTTTTGCCGGTAGCACCACAGTGATTGATAAAACCTTACACTTATTTGAATCAATTTGTTTATATTTGCCCAATGACACTTGAACTGGAGAATATGCGGCATTCCTCAAAGCTTGATTGGCTGGTGCAAAGTACATAATAAGTACTAATCTCCTAGTCTGTTGCCACTGTCTTGTTTAATCTAAAGATTTTTGGTAAAAAAAAAAATTTAGAAGAAATGCTGTTTAGAGCAAATGATGCATCAAATTCAAAGAGGCCATCAAGATTGCTAATGGATTTTAATAGCAGCTATTACAGCATAATGGAATTTTCCCAACAGCTGTTTGTTTATAAAAATTTCAGTTTACAAGACCTTTATGTCCAATCCCAGGAGATATTTCTCAATCCATTTATAATCATTTGCTTCAACTTACAAATAAACGCTGTCTTATTCACATTGTGGGCAAGAGACTTGACCAACTTCCACTTCAATTAAATCGACAGTGAACATTACAAGTTAAATTTATTAGTTAATATCTCTTGACTTTACTGACAAAAGTAAGGTTTTGTAGTTTTTTCCCCTCCAGTTAGCCCTGAATACCCACCACAGGTAAAAGACAGCAAGCTGGATTCTATTTAATTTTTTTTTTTGTTTCAGACATGATTAAGTTCCAAATAGGTACATCTGTCCAAGACTTTTGGAGATAATGAAATAGCACAAGTATCACTTCGGCATAACTAGAAATCAGTGAGGTCATCTGACCTGCAGAACCTTGATCAATTGTGGTGAAGCATATTTGACCTGAAATCACTCATAAGACAAACATGCCACCTTTCCATTTTCATGGAATCACTTTTCAGAGTAGAATTACACTTTAATAGAAGTGAATTTTTTAGGTAGTAATTGAGTAGATAATTGGGAAAGGAAGTTAACTATTATTTGAGAGGGAGAAATTTAGTAATTATATTGAGGATTTTTAAGAACAGGAAACACTTCTTGAAGAAGGCCCAGAAAGAGCCATTGTTTTACCCAATCTTTTCCCTGCCTCTTAAGCACTGTGTGTACGGAATAAATTTGTAAATAAAATTTAATGCTACGCTCTGGCTGATGGTCTTTAGTTTACTATATATGTTCATGGACAAGTTATTTCCAAAAACATTCAGATTTAATTAATGTTACATACAGCTTGTTATTTATAACAACATTTAAGGGTCTTTCAGGATGTGACTAAACTGGAAAAAATAAGTGTGAATTTTACTGCTTTAGATATTTTTTCTCTTAGACACTAGGTGGCTCTGACTTTCCAGAGAAAAGAAGACTTGTCTAAAATTCTCAGCTATGACAATGATGTAGTTTTCTCACATAACAGGGAAATACCTGATGCTTTATAACAAACTTTTTCAGAGTTGAAGACACTCTGTAAAGTGTAAAGAGCTTGTCTGTGGGCCTGTTCTCTTTGCTTGATCATAGCTCACCTCTTATGTCACTCCTAGCTTTGCAGACCACCTCTCACATTCAAAACAAAGTCTTTACTGACATGGAAAAATAACACTAGGAAAGTATGTAGGTATTTTTAATGGTCTTTAAGGTAATTAGGGATTTTCCTTACTATTGTATGTATCTCTGTTTCACATCTGTCCTGTTCCTCTTGCTCGCCCATATTGCTTGGGTCCTTACTCCCCTGACCATGCCACCCACCCTGCTAGTCCTCTTCTCCTCCTGCTCTCCACAATGTTCTCTCAGCAGTGGCTCCAATCTCTGAGAACTGCTTATGCATCTTATGAAGCAGCAGCCCTTAGTAAAGGCAGCTAGTCTTGCTCTTTCACCTATGGTACAGTTCTCTTGGCTCTCCTTTGCCACGTAAATTTTTAGAAGCCTCTTGAATTAAGGAGCGGAGCCACATGTGACCAGCCATCCTTCTGTGGGCCACCAGCAGTGGAGAACAAACACTCAGTTTGACACAGAAATACAGTCGCAAAAGTTTGCTGATGTTCTGTCCCACGTGTACCCATAGTCAAGGATGTAGGGCTTGAAGTAAGGCTGCTAAATTTGCTTTTCTCCATCTACAGGCACAGAGACTGTATTTCATGACAATTCTACCATAGCTCCCCTGTGGAGTTGGTTTCAAGGGTTTTCTCTTGGGAATTACAGACAATCTGAGGTTGGCTTGTGGAGGAGATTCCAGAGCAACCTTCCATGCACATCTTTCATGTGAGACATCAACTCTCTTTCCCACTATCCTGCACTTGCCTTACTGCAATTTTTCACATAAGCTTCATAGAAGTTAGACTTTATGAGGGGGTTTGCTTTGCATAAAGCAGGGCTGAAAAGATCTGCAACATCCTTTCTTCCTGAACACTTGAATTCACTAAGAGCATTTGCCTCTTCCATTGAAAGTAATGGAGTCACACAAGTTTTACACCAGAAGCAGACTCTGGTCCATGTAGATGCTAATAGGAAAGAAATTGGAATGCAAAATCTAAATGTCATGTAAGTAAAGAATATATCACTTATATGCCCATCTTTAAAAAGAGGGGAAAGGAGAAGCTAGGGAACTATAGACCAGTCAGCCTGACCTTGATATCTGGGAAGATATTACAGCAATGTATAAAACATTCAATTTGAAATACCTGGAGGAGGAAGGGGTGATAACAAACAGCTAGCATGGATTTACCAAGAACAAATAAGAACATAAGAACAACCACAATGGGTCAGACCAAAGGTCCATCCAGCCCAGTATCCTTGTCTATTAACAGTGGCTAATGCCAGGTGCCCCAGAGGGAGTGAACCTAACAGATAAGGATCAGATGATCTCTCCCCTGCCATCCATCTCCACCCTCTGACAAACAGAGGCTAGGGACACCATTCCTTACCCAGCCTGGCTAATAGCCATTAATGGACTTAACTCCATGAATTTATCTAGTTCTCTTTTAAACCCTGTTATAGTTCTAGCCTTCACAACCTCCTCAGGCAAGGAGTTCCACACGTTGACTGTGCGCTGTGTGGACAAGAACTTCCTTTTATTTGTTTTAACCCCGCTGCCCATTCATTTAATTTGGTGGCCCCTAGTTCTTATATTATGGGAACAAGAAAATAACTTTTCCTTATTCACTTTCTCCACACCACTCATGATTTTATATACCTCTATGATAGCCCCCCTTAGTCTTCCCTTTTCCAAGCTGAAAAGTCCTAGCCTCTTTAATCTCTCCTCATATGGGACCTGTTCCCAACCCTAATCATTTTAGTTGCCCTTCTCTGAACCTTTTCTTCTACCAGTATATCTTTTTTGAGATGAGGAGACCACATCTGAATGCAGTATTCAAGATGTGGGCACACCATGGATTTATATAAGGGCAATAATATATTCTCCGTCCTATTCTCTATCCCTTTTTAAATGATTGTTACATCCTGTTTGCTTTTTTGACTGTTGCTGCACATTGAGTGGACGTGTTCAGAGAACCATCGACAATGACCCCAAGATCTCTTTTCTGATTAGTTGTAGATAAATTACCTCCCATCATATTGTATGTATAGTTGGGGTTATTTTTTCCCAATGCGCATTACTTTACATTTATCCACATTAAATTTCATTTGCCATTTTGTTGCCCAATCACTTAGTTTTGTGAGATCTTTCTGAAGTTCTTCACAGTCTGCTTTGGTCTTAACTATATTGAGCAGTTTAGTATCATCTGCAAACTTTGCCACCTCACTATTTACCCCTTTCTCCACATCATTTATGAATAAATTGACTAGGATTGGTCCTAGGACTGATCCTCAGGGAATACCACTAGTTACCCATTTATTCCTACCCTTTGTTCCCTGTCATGCCAAATCATGCCAGCTTGATTTCCTTCCTTGATAAGGTAACTGGTTTGGTGAACAGGAGGAATGCAGTGGACATAATATACCTGGATGTTAGCAAGCCTTTTTATACAGTCCCACATGACATTCTCATAAGTAAAATGGAGAAACATGGGCTCGGTGGAAGTACCGTTATGTAGATATGTAACTGGTTAAACAACTGCAAGCAAAGCTTAACTATTAATGGAATGATGTCAGATTGAAAGGACGTCTCAAGTGGGGCTCACGGGGATCTGTTCTGGGTCCTGTGTTATTTAACATCTTTATTAATGACCTGGATGTAGGAATATGACTGATCAAATTTTCAGATGACACAAAGCTCGGGGAGGTTGAAAACGCTATGGAGAAGAGAAATAAATTTCAAAGGGAGCTTGATAAATTGGAGCACTGGGCTATGGACAAAAAAATGAAACACAGCAAAGACAAATGCAAAGTGTTACACATAGGGAAGAAAAACTAAATGCACAAATACAGAATGGCTGGCTTGGCAGCAGCACTTCTGAGAATTATCTGGGAGTTGTGGTAGATCACAACTTTAACATGAGTCAATAATGTGATGCTGTTACAGAAAAAAGCAAATGCAATTTTGAGCTGCATTAACATAGGAATGGCATGCAAGTCATGGGAGGTTATAGTACCACTCTCCTCAGCACCGGTTAGGCCTCAGCTGGAGTACTGTATCCAATTTTGGTCACCACTGTCTAAAAGAAACTGGAGTGACAAAGATAATCAGAAGAATGGAATGTAAGCAATATGAGCAAAGTCTGAAGGAATGGGGTATGTTTAGTTTGGAAAAGAGGAGATTAAGGGGGAACATGATCTCTTGCCACAGAGAGTAGGACAAGAGGTGATGGGTGCAAACTATAGCATACCAGATTTAGATTAAATTTCAGGAAAAACTTCCTAACTGTGAGAACAGTAGACAATAGAAGAAACTGCCTAGCAAAGTCACGGAGGTTTTCAAAAAGAGGCCAGACACAACAAACCTGAATCTTGGCACAGGGTTAGACGAGATGACCCATGCAGGCCCTTTAAACCCTACAGTTTTATATTCTATGACAAATAATTTGGGTGTAGAATCAGCTACTCTGGGGATGGGCATGGAACAAAAGCACCAGTTAGATTAGATTGCAGGGCTTGTAGTTTCCACCCTTAAAACATTGTCAATTTTTCCTACAATAAACAGATACCTCATGTCTGAAGGAAATTCTATTATCTAAATTTAATTCTCTATTAATGCACAGGCTTCACAGTCATGGGCCCAGGGCCTCAGCCCCTATACTCGTGTGATTACATGAGTTGTTCAGCTTTCATTTACAAAAGATTGTTTCTAGCTATCATCATTGTGAAGAACACCTTGAAAACGTGGCTCATACGCAACCGATGCAGTGATGTCAAGTCGGCAAATGACATGAAACGAAAGCTCTAAGAGGTCTGACCTGCCCCATTCATCTTATTGGGCTGTTAAAGGGTTAAGTTATTAGAAGAGTACTTTGGAGACTGAGTCCTGAATCATTCCTCCTCCAAAATAGACAAGGGGTGGTAGTCTGTGGTGCATCTGTCCAAAGAAGTATGATGATGAGGCTCAAACAACCCTGCAAATTATTTGTGTATGGGTGGCTTCTTCCACTACCACCCAGACAAGGCAAGCTTTAGGGTAATCTCCATGTGGGATGTTTCATGGGCAGGCCTGAATTGCTTTAGTGGAGCCCTGCTTACATTATTCTACATACTGTAAGTATGAAGGAAAAGTAATTGATTTATCTAAGACACTATCAAAAGCCACTGGAAACATTATTAATAGCAAAAACTTGGCTTTTACAAGCCATAGAAATTTCAAAATACGATCACCAACAAAAATCACATTTGTATAAGTCTTTTACACTCTCCAACACTTTCATTTGGTCTTATTTATAAATTGAAAACAGTTTTCAATACAAAAGAGAGCCTATAAAGAAGCATAAGAAAAAAGGAAAATTGGCTTCAGAAGCAATCAATAGAAAGATAAAGTACTTTTATAGGTTCAGATCTATAGAGACTTGTCTCTCTTAGCCCTCTTTTCCAAGTTAAATTTTTATGGGATACCCACATTCTGCCTATGTTCTCCTTGCATTTTCAGTTGTATTCACCACTTCCTAGTCTGAAATATTGCATTAGGTCTCTTTGTGGTGATAAACAGCTGTCATCCTTCCACACAGTGAAACTGTTGATGAATGAAGTGAGAGTGACATAGATTAAATATAGACCTAGATGTGAGGGAAGGGTGTTTGAGTAAGTACGAAGTAAGAACTTCAGGATTTGTTTTAGGATTCTAAGTGCTATATAAATATAAAGTTTGTTTATTATCATTATTTATTATTCATGTATTTCAAACAACTAGAACGAGTACTGTGTGGATGATGGCTCTTCTTCAGAAGCACTATAAGAAATTAATATTCACCCACTCAAATACTTTATCCTGATAATGAGAATTATGGCTACTACAGAATGGGAAAACTGTCCACATAAACAAGTTGTAGTCCAACATAGATATAAAACATATGAAGCAGTATAGACAGTGTATAACTTTCCATGGCAACATTAAACAGGTAGCCTTTAAAGGAGATTAACTGTTCTTCAATAATTTTGCGTCACATATATTTTCTCTTTTCAGCTATTTCAATCAAGTGCATTTATGTAACTTATTGCAAAGAAAACTCACTCTAATTTTGTGTTTACAGGTCTCCCGGTCCTTGTAGGCTACTTCTACCAAATATATCTATGCATTACTAGGAATAATATTTATTGTATTTTGCCATTTATATACAGCCAAATGCAACCCTGGTAAATGGGAATAACTACACTGAAGAGGCACTCTCTTATCTCAGTACTGAATTTAGTCCATACTTTCTAGTTGCTGTACAATATTTTAAAGGGAATAAATAAATTAACTACTGTCAACTTTGGAAGGCAGCCAGTCTCATCTTTATAGCACCTTAAATATATGATTCCACATAAGTTTTGTGCCTTCCTTTGAACTAGCTTGCCTCCTGTGCATGATGATTAAAAATTACCATCATATTATGTTTGTATATGTAACTTTTTTGAACATTTATGACACATCACACAATGGGTCAGATTCTGATCTCAATTACACCACTGTAATATGAAATAACTTCAGTTAAGTCAATTGAAGTCATTTGAGATAATTTACACTGCAGTAGCTGAGATCAGAATCTTTCCTAATAACTTTATCCTGAAAATTGTCTAGACAATGCAAGCTTTAATGTCACTCATATTTCTTCCTGTTCCACATTGTATTGCTTGCAGCATAGCTTAGGGTCTTGTGACTTTTTACTGTAGAGTTACTCTAAACTAATGGATAAAATATTTTCATACAACAAGATATTTCATCAGGAAATTCGAAACACTGTCCAGGATACTCATAAATACTGTAATGTCTGAAATGACTTATCTCAGTAGTGACTTGGGCTCAGATTTATTGTACAGTTCATCAACTTCTCAGCATGTTAGATAATGAATGTTTCATTTACATTGCTAATTGCCAAGCCATGGTTTCTTCAACCTTTAACCCTTATGCTTTATCACATTATCACCATATGTCAATATAATTGCACTTAACATTCCAAATAACAAACTTTCACTAGCTGAAAAGAAACATTTTTACAAAAATGTAATCTCAGAAGTAGCTACAAAACTTAACAAGAGAGCAGGACTGAAGCAGCACTGCAGAGATACTGTATAACTACTACAATCTTTTCCTCAAGAAAAAGTTACTCTAATCTTTTGATCAAAAAATGCGCATTTTCCAATGATCTTTGTGTAGCTTGATCTAATTAAACAGCAACAAGCAAAAAGTTCTCAGTTAAACTTTTAAGAAGAGCTTCAACAGTACTTCCTCTGCTTATGTCTCAAATACTATTGCATATGGTTCAGATTCAGTATAAAACTCCCTTCTATATTTGCATAGGGGGTGTTTTCCTCCAGTTTTCTTTAATCTGTGGAATTGTCATTAATTTTACATACCGTATGATCATGATAGACATCCCACGTTCTCCAGAAGGCAAAATGTTTTGTTGTTGGGCACCCCAGTTCTTTTAGTCCTTTCAAAACTCACTGGCAACAAGAAAACCATTTAACGACTGAACTCATTTCTGAGAAAGCTCTAGAGTCTAAACTACCACAAGAGAAGGCTCACAAACAGAGAAATACATAGGGTTAATAAGTACCAACCTATTAGGATTAAAAAGAAAAAAGGGGGGAGAGGGAATCAAAGAAAAAAAAGAAAATGAAGCAAACACAACTATATATTTCACATAGCAGAATGTCCTGTTTATCCAGATGTGTAGGTGACACTTAAGTGAGACAGTACAACATTTCTTATGGAAACAAATCAAAGCATTGTGAGACAAGATACTGCTTATAGAAGGCATTACATAGCCATCTATCCCTATCTATCTATATCGATGTCTCTTTAACCTCATATACAGTGTTCAGAAATGATCATGCTATGTCTAAAAGTAGTGGTTTTCTACATTTTCCTGTTCCTGTGTCTTTTTTATGTAAATCAAGTTCATTTACAGTAAAAGAGATAGAGTTTCAAACCAAGATTTTAATCACGCATTGAGGGACAATTCAGTGGAATAGTTTGATGTGCAAATACCAATATTTTTGCAAGTGCAATTTAATATCTAATTATATTGAGAAAGTGTCGATGTAAAAATGGCAAGTTTTTAGGCCATAGGTCTGCTCCTTGTGTCTGTTCTGGGTCACACCCCATCTCTTGTTACCCCTCATTCTTCCCTTGGTGCTATACTCTGCCATTTCAGCCTGCCTTGATGCTCCTCTGCTTTCCTTTCTCACACAGGACTCGGTGCCTTTTCTCCTGTTGTCCCATCCCTTTAAAATGGCCTCCCTGACCTAGTAGCGAATGCAAACTCACTCTCCTTCATAAAGCTCACTCCCTTCAGATACCAGCCACCACTGACTTCTACCAGGGACTCTTTTCCTGGCTCACTGTCCAAATATTAATATATTTTTAAACACCAGACTAACATGCAGTGGTTGATGTGCAACAATCAGCTTATCTCATGTCCTGCATGTGCCCTCTCTGGAGTTATTGTTAAATGTATTTGGTTTTAACAACCAACATACATAATATTTTTAAAAAGAATATTTATTATACTAATTAAACTATGGTCTTCATGATGCACCTTGTGGGAGGCACACTCTGGGGTGCAGTCAGAGACAGATGGTGATTTACTGGGGCCCTGGGCACAAAGACTATTTGGAGCCTCTACCCTTGGGTCCCAGGGGATGCCAGACAAGAGAGGGCCAAGGCCACCCCACTTATAAAAGTGAGAGTGCCAGTCTTGCTCATTCTTTAACGTGGGGGTAGTAGCCTCAAATAGGCATGGAGTGGCAGTGGCAGGGGCTGTGCTTTGTGACAGGGGAGCTGATAAGGTGATAAGCTCCCCTGCCATGAAGTGCAGTCCCTGTTAGTGGTGCCAGCTTTTTCCCAGTAGTAGGATGAGGTGGGCCTTAGCCCTCCCTCACCATGGGACCCTGACCTCTGCTCCTCCCCAAGGCCCCATCTCCTGGCCAGGTCAGAAGCTGGAGCTGGGCACTAGTAAGAGCTGTGCAGGGAACTCAAGCTGCCGTGGGGAATCTCAGACCCTGCACCTGCCCAGGACAGAGTGCTCCGAGAGGTGAGGACACAGGTTGAGGACTGCTCTCAAGCACCCCAGCACCCCGCCCAGGGCAGGTGGAGGGCTGGGGCTCCCCACAGTGGCCCGGCTCCCTGGGCTGCTCTTACCACAGCCCAGCTCCGGCTTCCAGCCTGGCCAGGGAACAGGACCTTGTGGGAAAGAGGAGGAGCAGGGTGTGAGGCCACAGCTCCAACACCGGTGGCCCTCCATTTCTACACAGGTTCAAGAGCTCCTGGGGGGACTCCCCCAA
This sequence comes from Dermatemys mawii, assembly GCA_007922305.1. Taxonomy (NCBI): domain Eukaryota; kingdom Metazoa; phylum Chordata; order Testudines; family Dermatemydidae; genus Dermatemys; species Dermatemys mawii. The sequence continues at coordinate 15,134,029 of ML677339.1, read as the reverse complement.
AATTGGCTGGGGCCCGAGCATGAGCCCATGTGTTAATCCACCACGGGGTGCAGCAGTGAGGCAATGGGCATAGAAGGTTTTTCCCACTATGCAGCAACAGGACAGATAGTGAGAGAGAGGAGAACTGGGTTATCAGGGTGGCTTGCACAGCAGAGCCCCATGTGGGTGTGGTGTGAGGGCTAGAGGATATGGACAGCTGCAAAGTTAGCTAATGTGCATGGTGGTGTCAACAGCAGGCGCTAGCCATGATGTACGCTGTTTCTTTTCAGAGGAGCAGTAATCCACACCCCAATGTACAGCCGTTAACCAACCCCTTTGGAATATTACCCAGGATGTCATGGTTCCTGTAGCATATTATGCAATGGGGAGCTGTTCCTTGTTCCTGTTCCCTATCACGGTACTGGCTAGTGCAGGATTTGGCCTTCTGATTTCATTACCAATAAAACACAAGGAAAGATTGTAAAATCATTGGCATAAAAAAGCTTTTGGACTTGATTACCACCTGAAATCTATGTTCCTTCTCACGAATTTGGTCCAAAACTCATTCAACATCTCAGAGAGATGAAAAAAAACACAAATTCTGGATTGCCACTGAAAAATGAATATTCCCAAATTGATTCATGTACCTCACCAACTATTCTCCAGTGCAAGTATTTTGCTTAAAAGGAATCCTAACTATGAGGAACTTTAACAATATATATCAGTGTGCATCTAATGGTAGGAATTAGATTTATGCATATTATGGTTGTCCACTTCCAGCTGCTTTTGTGGAGTCAAACTTTTTTTTATGTTAAAACAGCACATTATTATCACATTTAGAAAAGAATAATGACATAGGGTGTTGATACATCATTGGCAGCACAGTGTTATATGAAAACATGCTTGCCTTTTGAATCTGTAATAATAGGTCAAAGATATATTCTGGGTTTAGCACCTACTACTTGCTCACTGGTTCCGAATGCAATCAATGAGTGTCTATTACATGTGAGATGTCTTATCCCTCAATTTACAAGAAACCCTAAATCTTTTCCAGTTGGGAGATGAAACTGCAAGTAGACTTTTTAATAGATTGAAATTAAATTATTATTGTATGTGTCTGTGGGATTTGATGGGACCATTGAGTCCAATTCAATTATAGATTTGGGGTGAGATTTTTCTAAAGTACTTAAATGTTAAGGGATATAAACCTCTATGCTTCTGGGTATAAGCCAACTCCTAACTCAACAAGATAAGAATTTTCTATAATTGGCCAATACACAATTATCTTGCACCTTCTTCAGAAGCACATAGACACAGAGAGGCAAGATTCCTGACTGAACCACTGGTCTGATCTGGCATGGAGATGCCTATGTTCCTATCCAGCACTGGTCAGAACAACAGCTCTGGAAAGGGAGTTAGTTGCTGCAGAACCAATAAGAGGGAGCCCAAGCCATGCCTGGTTTTATATTTTATTTTTGTAACTTTACAGGGCCATAGGTCTGTGATCATACTGTTAAATAGATGTGTCCATTTATGTAGCAAAACTGAAAGCGCTCAAGTGGAAGAAAGTGTCTTTGTACAGTTGAATGTACATATATCTTAACTGTTCCTAAATTTAAAATAATAGCTTGAAACTTTAAGGCATGTTGCCAAAGCAGTGTGTAGCGATAACTGTTCTGGTTTCCCATATGGTTAACCTATGGTCATTTCCCTCTCTCTCCCTCTCCTGCTCACTGTGCTGGGACAGCGAGGGAAAAAACATGCAGCCTTTTGGAGGAGGGTGACCTGATGTCCAGATTTTGTAAGGACAGTCCCGATTTTTGGAGCTTTTTCTTACATAGGCACCTATTAACCCTGCACGCCTTGTCCCAATTTTTCACAATTGCTATCTGGTCACCATAGGAGGGAGTGCTTCTTGTTGGTCCATGGTAGTCTATCCATTGATAAACTGAGGAATGTTGTTTACAAAGCTGCAATGGCAGTCTGCTTCTCCTCTGTTTGAAGGACAGTAACCCCAACAAGGGCCCCAGCACAGAGAGGTACACATATGGTGGGAATTTTTGTACAGAGACATCACAGGATCTGCAGAAGGCAACGGAATCTCAAAGAAAATAGGACCCTTTGAAAATGTCAATGATGTAGCTTTTCTGTTTTAAAATATGGAGAAAAAACCACCTGGGGTTTATTCTGGCTTCTGCTGTGGCAGATCCTGGCACAGGAAGACAGAATCAGTTCATCTGTTCAGCGTGGTGGCACCTCAGTCAAAAAATAAAACTCCCCTTTTTGCAAGGAAAGTGGTACCATCTCCTATCACTTGCTCTCCCTAGTGTAAATATTCCCTTAGACGCAGGTCTGGCAGTGTGCCGAACTGGCACAGTGAAGTATAATTCACACATTGTCACAACAGCTTTAGTCAGTCCCATGGCAAAAAATGTGTGTGAGAATTAGTCTTTAGAAAACCTGTATTTTATAGTATATACCACAGCTGCATACCCCAACTTTATGGATTTAACCCAAATATATCTGGGACAATAAATTAAGAGAAAATAATAATTTTGTGGTACTTTCTTTGTATCGTCTCTTCTTCTATTCAGTCAATGTAAGTTTGCCACAAATTAGGCCTGCTGACTGATGCTGAGCCTTCCATACGGCAAATACTGAATTGAGAGATGCAAAAGAGAAATCACTTTTTTATTCTTGAATTAACTCTTTTCCCTTTACGTGGACTGTCAGGTTAAGCCACAAGTGCAGAGAAACAATACTGCTAATGGTGTTTCTAAATACAAAAGGAAATGGCTAATGAAAAAAATTTCAAGTAAAAAAAAAAAGCAAGTCCATAGAGGGCATAATCAAATACCTAGAATGGATTTTGCATCAGGCTCAGTATTAGGACTTTTAGGCTATAAAGCACAGTTCTTTTGTTTCAAGGAACAACAGTTCGCTATTACAATCAGAGTTTATTCAAACACATCACTGCATTTTTTATTAGATAAAGTAATCCCCAGGTGGGGTAAATCAGCACAGAGACATTGAAATCAGTGATGCTATTCGAATGTATAGCAGCTAAGGATGGGACACAATGATTCCAACTTCAGATAATTTACTCCAACATCTTTTCTGCCTAGTACTCTACATGCAGTAGGGGAAAAATTCAGAAAAAAAGCTCTGGAAAAATCAACTTTTGTGCAAAGATGCCAAGCATATTTTTTGCAGGCCAGGGCCCCCTGTGAAGCTAGTAATAGAGTGGTGGGTGAATTTCCTGGTGCTGCTGAGTCATATGGAAATAAAAGATTATGAATCTTATTGGTAGTTTTGTCATTTCTGAAGATTAATTGTGTGATCCCTTGGAAACCTGACTTAAAAAAATACGAAGAAATTTTTAAATTGTCAAATGTGGCCATAGTCAAAGTTATAAATGCATGTAAGCCCCTCTCTTTCTGAACACCAGGGTTTAAACTTCCAAAGGGGCTTTTTCATTCTGTATTTGCAGTGTCATGCTTCCAGTTACTTATTTCTGTAATTGTGCACTCATAACAACAAATGTAAGCACAAATAGTAGCAAACTGACACCCAATTACTGGTTTTTGATGGCAAAATTAGAATTCAGGTTGCCATTTTCAAAAGTGCTCAGCATTGACCTAATTCTGTTCCTAATGAAGACAGTATTGACACTCCTACAGACGTCAGTGGGAGAAGAGTTAGGTCAGTACTGAGCTCTGTGAAAATCCCACCCATTAACTCCTGGCTGGAACCAAGCCCTAGGAGAGGAAGCATGGTCTTGTGGTCAAGGCACCAGACAGCTCTGAGGGAACTGGGTTCTGTTTCCTGTTTTAGCACACACTTCTCGTGTGTTGCTGGGAAAAAGGGCTGGACTGAGGGTGAGGGGTTTACAGACCCAAAGTGAAACCAAGCAAGGCATGGAGCAGTATTGGGCCAGGGAGGCCTCAACCCTCAACAGCTGCAAGGTATGCTCCGGTGATGGGACAATTTAAAGGGGCAGTGATAGGCCAGTGATTGGGGGTGGGGAAGATGTTACAGGCTACATCAGAGCTGTGAACATACAAGAGGCCCCAAAGAATGGGATGTTGTACCAAGCAGGTGAAGCAAATATTACTAAGACTGTGACCACACCCTAAATAGAGTGGTAGGAAGTAATCCAGTGGGAATATAATTTGGGGTGGACCAACAAGTGATTGAGATACTGCAACATCCCTTTAGGTCTCTATTTTGGGATCTGGTGGAGTGGAATGACCTGCATCGTCCTCTCCTGATCCCCTTCCCCTCTGTTCTGAAGGAACCCAAACTGGGGAAAATGGGACATAAAAGAGGCCTGCTGAACAGGACCTGACATGGCTCTGTCCAGGATGGGCATACTGAAAAGTCACTGCCTAACCACTAGCCCAGCTGGCTATCAGACTGACCTGCTACACTGAGCAACTCTTATTCATGCTCCGTAAGCACTTTTTCATACAGCCTAGGCTGAGCATTCACCCGTGTGAGTAAAAGTTGCACAATCTCATCCCAGTTCTCTCTGTGTCTCAATATCTAATCTGTAAAATGCAGATAATAACACTTCTCTATCTCAGGGGAGTGTTGTAAGGATAAATTCATTGACTCCTATTCCCCGCCTGACTGTGGCTTTGTATGGGTGTAACACCATTGACATCAATGGAGTTACTGCTGATTTACACCAGTGCAAATGAGACATGTTTAGGTATGAGATGAAGGGGGCCATGAAGTACCTAGAAAGATAAATACCTATGCAGTTGATTCCTATAAGTCATCAAATACACACATAAAACTCCATTTAAGTAAATGAGAGTTGCACATTTATATCTGAGGATGGCCTTATGATTTTCACTTGTAAGTAAGAATTAAGAAGTAAGACACAACAGGGTCTGGTGGTATTGTCTAATGTAGCAAGAACCACCTTGTGGAAAGGTGGACAGTCTTTCCGATGTTAAAGCCCAAGGATGCTTTTGATACCAACCAATTCTAGAAAAGAAGAAAACTAGGGGCATTCAAAATTTTCAGCGACAAGTTTTTTTATGAAAGTTAAGAAATCAGAGCAAATAGTTTTCAGAAAAAAGAAATATTAAGAGTCCTTGAAACTTTGAAAAGTGCCTATAGTTCCTTCATATCTCTAGATCTAGTGAACAGATCCAAATTGTATTGCACAGCTCACTAGGGATAATTACCTCATACACAGGATAACAGTCAGGACCAAAAAGAAAATAATATATCATTCATGAATAGCATTATTTATTGAAAAAAGTATGCATGAAGCCAATACAGAAAAGATGCAACCAGAGAAAGCTTTTACTGACTGGTGCTTCAGTGATTTGGCTGAAAGTAGGAGGCTGCAGATGAGAAGAAACTACAAAAATAATTCTCTCTGCACCTTCTAAGGGATGCATAAGCAGAACACTGAAATATATACGGGCATTATACACTTTAAATAGTAAGAAGTATCCTTACATTAGTGATGAAAGAATTCCCAAGTATTTCCTGTAAATCAGAATTAAAGTTGTCATTGGATTTTAGGAGTACATCATTGATCTACATAGGACAATTGGTTGGAACAGTTTGGAAATTCCTATGTTCCTATGTCTAAGAGTAGAATATGGATTGCAGATTAGGCCCCTAAAATTTAGCAGGTTTATAAATAGTGTGTTACCATTCAGGTTACTGTATATATTACAAGTAAACTGCCATCTATTTAAGCTCAGATTCAGGAAAGCACTTCAGGACATGCATTGGTAAATATGGATGGACTTAAGAACACGGTAAGTACATGTTTAATTGCTTTGCTGAATGGAGAGCCTTAATCCTCAACAAAATATCTCTATTGTAAATAAATATTGCATAGTGTAAAGGGATTTTTGTAAATTAGGTCTTAATAAAAAGTTGGAAATAATGGATTAGAATTTTCAGTGACCAATCAGATAGTTCCTTTTGGTAATATTCTACTTCAGTTAGAGGTTCTGTAACTTTTTATAACTAGAATAAATGGCATATGTATTTGTCTTCATTAATAATTTTATCTTACAACACATGCATATCCAAACATTTCAGCAAATTATAATAGAAGAAAAGGACTCTACTCTTTTATTTCAATTTGGTATTTGGTAACATTGGTGGGTTAGCAGTTTAACATCCTGCCTAGATGATCTCCCACAAAATATCAAGAAACAAAATGAATGCTACATAGTACGAAATCAAATTTAAATCTACAACAACTTTTGTTAATAGGTTCTCAATCAATATGTTCAAACAACGTATTTTAACATATTAAAATTGCTATGGTATTAAATACCCAGGCTATAGCTTTCTTTAGGGATAAGAAAAGTGTATGATACATCATATGAACATATTTTTATGCTGAACATTTCTCAAAATAGCACCTCCCGCTGTCAGTGTCTAGGCCCCATGAACAGCTGAGCTGAAGTGCTACTGACAAAAGCAAGAAGGGTACAAAAATGATAAATTAGTCAAATTTATACAAGTCAGGAATGAAGTCCAATAATGAGCCTTTTCTTTACCACCAGAATGAAACTGGAGATGTTCTGTTATCTATATATATGTATGAGAGAGACACTTGCTCAACATCATACAATCAAGAGTTCATATTCTATAAACAAACAGTATTATTTTCTTTACATCTAGAAAAAATATTCTTGTAAGCTTCTAGTGAAAGGAAAAACCTACTAACTTTCTTAAATGACAGATATATTTAAAAACATAACAAATATTTGCCTATTATAAAAACTTAGATTAGAACAAGCTAATGTATGGGCACACATATAAGATTATATCTTTTATTTATTTGTTTGTTTATTTATTTATTTATTTAGCCAATTCTTACCAGCTATCTGAATTTTAAATTGAGATTGACTAGGAAAGAAATAGTATGGGCAAAATTCCCTTTATTACAGCATATGCCAGAAACAGATTTAGATCTGATACCAAACAAAATATAGCACAGGTCACTGGAACGTCATTAAACATAAACTGTTACAGAAAGAAACATGGAAAACAAATCAAATATGATTATGAATGACATTCTTAAATGATACCAGCAGTACAATTCTTGTTTTTGTTTTTCCAGTTTATACTGTGTATAACGGTGGTAGCCATAGAATAAAATAAGCAAATATATCTTGCAAAATATTATGCATGCAGCATCTTTAAACTCAACATGACTTGAATTTACTGGTACATGCCCTGAGACTGGTCATTGCTATTCATAGATTTTAAGGCTAGAAGGGACAAATATCATCACCTAGTCTCAGGCCATACCTATGTAACACAGGCCATAATATCTCGGGCAATAATATCACAGGCCAGTAATTTCCACATCAAGCCCATAACTTCTGTCTTGGCTATTGTACGTTTTGTAGAAGGCTATCTAATCCTGATTTAAAGACTAGAAGTGATGGAGGTAATCACTATAATCATTGCTGATGACACTTTTTGCTTTCCTACAGTCAATTAATAAGCAGCAAACGTCATAAATAAACAACCTGGGATGACCCATACACAGTCTCACCTGTTTCCTTTCTGCACTTGTACAGCAGGATAGACAATCACAAAAGAATACCCGCATGCCTTGGTTAGCCTGTCAGCATCTAGAACCAATCTGTATTCATTACAAATGGGTTTCTTCATCCAACCTGGGGCATCAATAGCACATGTGCCATCCTCCACAAAGATAGAGTTGTGTAATTATGATATTTTCATTAATGGCTCTTTGACTGTACTATTCATTCTAGTAATGTAATGATTTAACTCTCTCAATAGTTCTGGGATAGAAAATTTAAGTACATTGGGGGGAGGGAGGGTGTGTGTGTGTGTGTGTGTGTGAAAAAACATATTTACCTATAGGCAGATTTCACACACTGACTTTTAAAAAAAACTTAATTAAGGTTGATTTATTTACAAATGCAATGTTTTCAACACACACAAAAGATGTATTTAATGTTTTATTTTTAAACACAATTAAAAAATAATATATAAATATATACATACTGCAAATGTAATACAGATAACAAATTCATTTAAGCCCATTTATGCACATTAGTAACACACCATGTGGCAGAAAGACTAGGACTACAAGAAGACCCCTTGGCGATTTATTTTATATCAAATCCCTAATGGCCTCTCCTCGTCTTTGTAAAAATATGCACAAAAGTCCAGACTATGCAGCCATTGAAATGAATGGTTATTTATTTGCTAAACGAGAACCCTATGTTTAATGTTCCTTAGACATAAGGTAGCCTGCAAAAGTCGCATTCCTACAGCTCCATACATCATTTATTTTACATACCCTAACTTCTCACAACAGGCATCAGAAAAATATCTCTGAACAGCACTGTAAGTTGCTGAGAATTTTGTTTCCAACTCCATTACTGAAAGATTAAATGTTAACATGTTTACTTGCATTTTTAGCATCAAAAACAAATTCATGTACTAATCTGACACCATTTCAAAAACATAATGTGTATATTTATACTGGAAAAGAAAAGTTTGCCAAGTCTGCGATGTGATCAGCAAAAACAGACAATGGAAGTTCAACCCTTCAAATAAAATTAAATTAGAATACATTATGATTTATGTAGTAACCCAACTAGTTTAAAAGTTGTTTGAAAACGCCTGCCATGCTACAGCTGAGAGAGTTACTTGTTTTTAATATAGGTATATTGTAGAATACTTCAATAAAAATCTGTCTTCATAATACACAAAACACCATACAAATCTGCCAGAACAAAACTGCAAATATGCTGTGCTAGTACAAATGCTATTTTGAAAAATATTTTGATATTTAGCCAAGGAGTTTTCCTTCTCTTGGACTCCAGTTGGGCTGGTTAGGAAATCAAAATCAAGGGCTAGATCCTTAGGTCTGGCTAGTGTTCGGCAGGATTGAAGGATGGGAGGCATAGGTGATGTTATGCCATCTTTCTGTCCTTCCCCTACCCAATCCTTGAGATAGCTGAGGACTGTTTCAAATCCAAATGAAATTTACAAGAGCCTCCAGGCTGCTCTAAGTTATACTGGCTGTAACAGCCTCTTAGGGAATTGTTCCACAAGCCCAAGATCAGCGGAGCACAAAGTGCTGTGTTCACCCCATCTTCCATTCCTGGGACACACCCCATCCTGACCAGGAAGACCAGCAGCAGGAAGTATAGAGTCAGCTATGCTATTATGTGGGGATTGCCCCATATAAAGAACAGTTTACAAAATTATGAAGTGTGCTCAGATATCAGGGTGAGGAATGTGATATAAGAACCTTAATAGAGCACTATCTCATCAGTTCATCAGAATTCAGGTTCTCTCACATATACTGAACAAGATCAGATACCCATATCCCTGTTGGCCATATTTTTCAACTGACTTCCTTAAGTACCCTTGGGAAATCTCTATTTATGTTATTTTTCTTCTTGTTAAAGATATTGCTAGTCGTGTTATCATTAAGTGGTCCAACTAACAGCCTGTGGGCTGAACCTGGCCTGCAGGACAATCCTATCCATTCCCCAGAACTCCTGTGGCATCCGCTCCCCCAGCAGCTACCCAGAAAATAGAGAATATTGAAGTGAGTGAAATGCTGCACAATCTATGTATGGAGACAAAATGGCCTCCTGCAATGGAGGTCACACCATGCAGAAGAGGCCATTTTATAGAGCCAGTCTCCCTCTGACACATGCAGCACTTCTCTACAGCAGCAGGAAGGTGAAGGTAGCTGGCAAGGTAGCAATGATGATCCTCAGAGTCATCTCTCTGGAATTATATTTTGGTAATGGGCCTATGGAGGTACCTCCAGTTCAAACTAGCATCCAGTCCACAGCACTGAAACGGTTGGACCAAAGACTCCAGAAAAAATGTCATCAAGCTTTCATAAGTAACTATAAAGAAAAGGGGGTTCCATGAAAGCTGCATGTCTTGTTCACTATATTGCATCTTGAGAAAAGAGGAAAATGGAAAATTCAATTCACAAAGTATTATTCATCTCTCAGAAAAAAATGACTTTCTCAGAAAGTCACATTTAGAAAATGCTTCTCATTTCCAAGGGAATTCCAATGGAGAACAAGCAAAATATACTCTCAGGGTATAACATAATAAAACAGAAATTAACAGCAGTGCATGCGCTCAGTTTTGCTACAGTCCCCTATGAATAATCTCCATCGTGACTTGGAGAAACTTTCCAGTAAAAGTAATGAAAACAGCCGCCACTTGTGCTATGTTACTTCTCTCTCGCCACTGTCTGGAACAACTGCTGCCATGCATGTAAATAAGCTGCAGTTTGTGCGTGATATGGCTCTGTCCATGTCTTGTTTTAACTAGAATATCACTGTAATTTAAATCTATAAAACTCCGAGCAGAAAGAGCTTTATCTGAAAAATGAAAAGCTGTGTACTTCCAGCTCCTCACACAAATCATGATTTGTGACCACGAAGTGCCTGCCCTAAACTGATCAGTAAGGCCCTCTATTGCTTTAATAGTACCCTCTATTTCTGTAAAACTCTCCTCAAGAGCCATTTCTGCCAAGATGCTTATAAGAGATCAGCAAATTGATGATGCGCAGATGGGGATTCATGACACTTTATTAATGTAATAACTGTGGTAAATATACTCACATATACATAAAATGTATGTATTTGATTGTATTCCAACCCCTCACACTACTCATATGTCCCTTTTCTTCTCAAATTGTAAACATATTAGACAAGGATTGCGCCTTCCTAAGTGTTTGTATAGCACCAAGAACCATAAACCTCGATACTTTTCAGGCCTCTCAGTGTTACTGCTATGTAAATATTAACTAGTGATACTAACAATGAATTAGTTGTAACTGAATGAATTATTTTATTATTGCCACTACTGCCATCCTCCTAAACCAAAGAACATTTTAGCAAACATTTTCTCTAACAAGGGATATTAGCATCTATATTTTGAATAGAAGAATCAGGGCTTAACTCCATGGTAACTGAACAGTTCACAAATATTGCAAAATTTATCTTCATAAGTCATCTAAGAGGTAAAGAAATGTATTATACCCATTTTACAGAGGCAGAGTGACTTATTCAAGATTGCACAGGATGAAAATGGCAAAGTTGAGATCTGAACTCAAACATCCTGAGTTCCAGCCCAGTGCCTATCCATAAAACCATCCTCCTCAGAAACACAGAAGCTAAGACAGACTCTAATTTCATTATAGATCTGTAAAACCCATAATAAAAGATAGCACACTTTATATGGGTATATGAAAGACTATGTAAGGTATTTCATTTATTAGAATATCAATGTCACTTGATATATTGATTTTAAAAAGTCTTTATCATTCTTAAATACTTATTTAACCCATTCACAACCTGAGTGTTTCAGGTGTGACATTTTCATTCTTCATGACACATAGCAACTACAGCAATAAACATATGTTTGTGAATGACTATTCCTGATGGGCTGCAGTAGATATAATCACTTTATTATCACTGTTAGTAGCAACAGCAGCTGCAGCTGTGTAACCATCAGAAGCAGTAAATCCTAACAGATCAGGAGAGAGCATGAAGCCAAAGCAAATAACACTGGTCTACAATTTTTCAGAAGTCGTCTGCTTCAGAGATAAAATGTGACATTTATTATGTATTTTGATGTGCTGAATTCAAATATGACAATTAAAACAACTGATTGGCTACTGTTTCTAAGATATTTAAGTTTTTACATTTTATGTCTATGTATATTGTGTAGATAGTAGAGTTTTAATCATAAATTGTAAACCTAGGTCTTTTCATGTGTTTATGGTTGCTTTACATGATAATATTTCACCTGTCCTGTTTATGTAACACTTTAAAAATCAGCAAAAGGGTTATATAAATGTATTATGAAATAAAAGGCAAAAAACTATTATGTACATAGTTTAGTCCTATTCAGTGTCTACTCGGCGCTTCTTGGCTTGTCTCTTGTATTCATTAAATGGGGCATCTCTTGGCACTGTCCAGCAATAGTCTGCAAGCATCGATGGGCTCCATTTGCCCTGATAGCGTTTCTCCACTGTTACAATGTCCTGGTGAAATCGCTCGCCGTGCTCGTCGCTCACTGCTCCGCAGTTCGGTGGAAAAAAATCTAGATGAGAGTGCAAAAAATGTATCTTTAGTGACATGTTGCAACCAAGGCTTTTGTATGCCTTGAGGAGGTTTTCCACCAACAACCTGTAGTTGTCTGCCTTGTTGTTTCTGAGAAAATGTATTGCCACTGACTGGAAGGCTTTCCATGCCATCTTTTCCTTGCCACGCAGTGCATGGTCAAATGCATCATCTCGAAGAAGTTCACGAATCTGAAGACCAACAAAGACACCTTCCTTTATCTTAGCTTCCCTTAACCTTGGAAATTTTCCACGGAGGTACTTAAAAGCTGCTTGTGTTTTGTCAATGGCCCTGACAAAGTTCTTCATCAGACCCAGCTTGATGTGTAAGGGTGGTAACAAAATCTTCCTTGATTCAAGAAGTGATGGATGCTGAACACTTTTCCCCCCAGGCTCCAATGACTGTTGGAGTGGCCAATCTTTCTTCATGTAGTGGGAATCTCTTGCATGACTATCCCATTCGCAGAGAAAACATCAGTACTTTGTGTATCCAGTCTGCAGACCAAGCAAGAGAGCAACAACCTTCAAATCGCCACAAAGCTGCCACTGATGTTGGTCATAGTTTATGCACCTCAAAAGTTCTTTCATGTTGTCCTAGGTTTCCTTCATATGGACTGCATGACCAACTGGAATTGATGGCAAAACATTGCCATTATGCAGCAAAACAGCTTTAAGACTCGTCTTCGATGAATCAATGAAGAGTCTCCACTCATCTGGATCGTGAACGATGTTGAGGGCTGCCATCACACCATGGATGTTGTTGCAGGCTACAAGATCACCTTCCATGAAGAAGAATGGGACAAGATCCTTTTGACGGTCACGGAACACGGAAACTCTAACATCACCTGCCAGGAGATTCCACTGCTGTAGTCTGGAGCCCAACAGCTCTGCCTTACTCATGAGTAGTTCCAAATCCCTGACAAGGTCATTCAGTTCAGCTTGTGTTATGAGGTGTGGTTCAGAGGAGGAGGATGGAAGAAAATGTGGGTCCTGTGACATTGATGGTTCAGGACCAGAAGTTTCATCCTCTTCCTCTTCCTCGTCTGACTCAAGTGAGAATGATTCTGGTGCATCAGAAACTGGCAGTCCTTCTCCGTGGGGTATTGGGCGTATAGCTGATGGAATGTTTGGATAATGCACAGTCCACTTTTTCTTCTATGACACATCTTTCCCAACTGGAGGCACCATGCAGAAGTAACAATTGCTGGTATGATCTGTTGGCTCTCTCCAAATCATTGGCACTGCAAAAGGCATAGATTTCCTTTTCCTGTTCAACCACTGGTGAAGATTTGTTGCACAAGTGTTGCAGCATATGTGTGGGGCCCACCTCTTGTCCTGATCTCCAATTTTGCAGCCAAAATAAAGGTGATAGGCTTTCTTAACCATAGTGGTTATACTGCGCTTTTGTGATGCAAAAGTCACTTCACCACAAACATAGCAGAAGTTATCTGCACGGTTCACACAAGTATGAGGCATCTCTGCTCACTTTGGCTAAACAGAAATGTGTCCCTTTGCAAAATCAAACACTGACAAATAAGACAGCACGACACTGTATGATTTCTAGAGCTGATACAGGGCAATTTGTTCAGCAGAGTGATGTAAGCTTCGTTATGATAGCATCATCCATGACTTCTAGGAATAACATGATGCAATTCATATCATGTAGGACGCAATACCAGCTTCAGATTGCATCATTCATTGTTTTGCCTAAAAAGCAAGTACTGTCCAAACCCAGTCATAGGTTTATTCATAGATCCAGTCAAAGATGTATTTCTGGTTTAAACTGAGAGCTCTTCCCTTTATAACTCACTTATCCTCTGCCATTCCCATGTCAAGGGTCATATATACTGACCCAATAGCATATCTTGAAAACTAGAGCCAATCAATAATTTTAAGCATCATTTTCATTCTCAGTGACCCAGAATTAGTAAAGTTTGACTACACTTATTTCAGAAGCATTTTGGCTGTAGAGCAGTGTAATCAGGCCTAAGAAAACTCTTCATCAAAAGATGCTCTTATGTATCTGTTGGCTGGAAGAACAGTGTGACCCTGTTAGTTTTCTAAAAAAGCAAACACATTACAGATACAACATCTGTGGCATTAAAGCAAGGCAAAAGCTGTGTCTCATGTCCTCACTGATGTCTAATTAGTTAATGCCTGTAGAGCACTTAGAGCATGAAAAGCACTGCATAAGTGCTAAGTAGTATGAAGTACCATCATTATTACTGGAGCAAATCCAGAAGTATTTATACAAGCAAAACTCACAGGAAGATGAACATGAATTTTACCTGAGTAAAGACTCAAGTCTTCAGGATTTTGCCTGAAGTAAAAGACTCAGGTTTTTCAGATTTTTGCCTATTGTCAATTATTATTCCTATTATGGGACACAGAGTTCTGCTTGCTGGGGGTGTGGTAGGCAGAGCACTACACCATGGTTTTGCAAATCCATCCTGTCTCTGTTGGTGCTATTGCAGATTTCTCTATACCTGAAAAGGCTGTGAATCTGAACAAGCCAACAACTGTCCTGTGTGCTGCTGTCAAGCACTGTAAGCCAGACAGAATTCTAGAAGTATTTGAACAGAGTGCAGTAACTCAGCAACCATAAACATTCATCTCCAGAGACAGAGACTGGAGCAATGCTACTTCAGTTACAGCATGTTTCTTTTGCAAAGAGAAGAACTAGAAGGAATGACTTCTAGGACTTCTAGGAATCACTTCCAAGTAACTTTGGTCAAAAATGCTGGTAATATCAATGACTTGATGAATTCAGATTAAAGATCATTTAACTCATGGAAATCACTAAGAATTGATTGTTTTGTGGATAAGCAATTGAATCTCCCTCCCCTAGATAGTTCCATTTAGTTATGCCTCAAACAATATTCTTATGCACCACCTCACTGCTTGAGAATCAAATCGTGGTGTTCCCTGAACAACAGTATTCTAAAGGCAATAATTAAATAATTCAATATATACATAGACTGAATAATATACAATTATATAATATATAATACAATATATTCGCTGAGGCCAGTTCTGAAACTTGTCTGCTTTTAGAACTATAAAAACACTGCAGCAGTCAAATGTCTTTTGTGGATAGTAGAAGAAAGGGATATAAATTATAGACTAGAATGTGACTAGCCCTAATGCAGCTATGCAAAGTAGAAGTAAAGAGCCTCCATCTCCCAGCTGAGCTGTGTTAATGCTATCTGGATGTTGGATCTGCATCCTGCGTAGATCCCAGAAGCTGCATTCTACATACTCTTTCCAGGAAGTAAAAAAAGCATCTTAATTTAATACTGAAGCTAGCTCCTCATTATAAGCCTAATTTGCACCATTCACCTAAATTAACAAAATAATAGACAATAGTTAAAATAAATTAGTAAAAGATTATAAATTTCCATTTCTTATCCAAAAAATGCATTTCCAACCATCTTGTTATTGGTTATTTTGACATTTGTATATTTTTGCCAATTTTAGGGATCAAAGTTAAAGTTGAGTGGGCCGTGCAAGTTTGGTGGAGTGATGGAGGATAATGGAGGATTGTATGGCAGTGAGAAAGTAGATGGACCCCTTAACTGTTCATTTCTTGACTTTCTAACATGTCATTTTTTAAAGTGATTGATTACTGTGCCAGCATCTAAATTACTGCCACTGACACTACTGACACTCTATCACTTATTTAGTAAGCTAGGCATTAACTTTTTGCCATACTAGCCAGTGCAATTAATATCTAGTATGGCTCAAGATATGTAGCTCTGAAATTCCTTCACAGAAGATATCTTGATACAAAACATGCTAGAACATGCTTCTCTGAGCAATTATAAAGTTTTTTGAATAAGTCAGGAAAGAAAATCCAAGTCTGACGTTTTAAACACACCAGGATGATATTCAACAGTACAAAGGTACAGACTAGATCCAGCAGACCTAAGCCTATGGAACTGCCATCCCTGGAATTTACATAGGCCTTGTGGTGTTGCAAAGATGAAGACTAACCTCTGTTTTCAAGGGGAACTATCCCTCTCTTGCGCCCCAAAATGCTCTGTTTCACAGACGCTCCCATTCTGTACTGGCCAACTGCCATAATTACAGTAAATTAGGTTATTTGATATTACACCAAAACACTCTGTACCAGAGCACACTTAATGCCCTACATGTCCTAACAGGTTCTTCTCCAACTGACTAAACATCACTCAACGAGAGACAAGTTTGAAGGGCTCACACTATTAAGACACTAGGCTCTCCCCTTTCTGACAATGTCATTTCCAGGGGACATCCAATGAGAGCATGAAGAACACCACAAAATGGAAAGGTCAAAGGTTAATTTATACTTCATGGCACCCAAGAAGCTTGGCAACATAAAGACAGATGCCCAGCACCCTCAGCTTCTATTGAGTTCAGTGGTGTTATGGGGGCTCTTAAAATCAAGTCCTTGGTGATTGGGGATGGGGTAGAACCCATCACCTACTTGCAACATTTATCTACCAATAGGAGAGCAATGACAGCTTCTCCCAGGAAGCCTATTTAAAATAATAAAGGAAGGAAGAAATAATACAAGATGACTGAATCATAAAACATCTGTTCCCTCCAGCTTAACTTCGGCTTGTCTCACAGTCAGCGAAGCGTGAAGTTTGCAGAGTTTGAGAATCAATGTTTGTGAAACATAAGGGACTCATTCACTGGTGGCCATAAAACTCATTTTTACTTCTTTGAGTTGGTGATGCAGCACAAATACAATCTTGGGTATTTCTGGCCAGATTGGCCCTCTGTATGTAGGGTGACCAATGTCCCATTAGTGGGACAATTCCGATATTAGCGGCTTTGTTCTACATAGGCAACTATCCTCCCAGGAAAAAAAAGGCTCCTGAATTTCCACGCCTGCTATCTGGTCACCCTATCTGTATGTAAAGGATCATTTTGGCTAACAAGATAGATGAGTCAGTAATACAAAACACAATGCTTTTAGGTGGGGTATGCTTTATATGCACCTGCTTAGTGTGTGAGCACTGTGCTGGGACCACTGATAGGAGTACGTGAAAGGACAGCAATGTGGTAAAAGCCCACAGGAGAAATAGGAGCAAATGTAACAGCTGCCTTAGGCTCATGTCTTATCCCACTCCTTTTGAGATGACTAACACCACTTGCAGAACTAGTCATGCTCAGTTGCTGCACTTTCCATCCACATCCTAGTCCCTGAACAGGGGCTTAAGGGGAAGGGGAAGGTTCTGCGTGTGTCCCTTTGCTCTCTCACACCTGTGAAGAGCCAGCCTCAACCTAGCCCTGAATTATTTTGATCTGTACTTCTCCACATATAACAGCTAAATCTAAAGTGATATCAGCACAATATTGATAACTGATTAAAAACAATACACTAGAGGAAAGAACTTTTGTAAAATATGTATAACTCTAAATAGCTAACAGTTATGCACATATTTAACTAAGAGCACTCCAGCTTAACTGGGATCAGTTCGGAGGTGTGACACTGAAAACCAGCAATCAAAAAATGACTTTCACCAGTACTGCTAACGTAGGAAATTCCTGAGACAAGCAGGCATCTAATTAACAAATTGGAAGGATTGCTTATCAACCCTGGAACCTCTATAATTTATGACCAACATGACTGTTTATATGGTGTTCAAAGTGGGTGTATAAAAGTAAAAAAAACAAGAGGACACTTTTCTCAAGGAGTTGAAAGACTATTAATTCCACTGCACGGAAGGGCAGGTTATGATCCAAGCATTGCAGTTTTCTGCAACTGTTGTTCTAAAGCATCCTAGTAAGTTACTTTTATTTGAAAGGATACTCAGGTGCATAGTAATGAAAGTCAGACCACCAATAACTACAGCAGTCATAAAAATGAATTACATTGACAAAACTGTTCATACTCTATCTTGAGAAAACAAGTAACTGCAAATCTATGTGAAAGAACAGGCCACCTTATGCAGCGTGGTTGTTTAGCAGCTATATTCTATTTGTTTCCTCTTACCTCAAGGGTCATGTACACCGTACTAACTGCTACCTTAATTTCTCCATCTGTCAGCTCCTTGAGATCCTTCAACATAGCCTCCTCAATATTTAAACCTGTTTGAGATACAGAAAAACTGTTCAATACAAACAAGTTTCAGAGCTAATCAAATGCAACAGGATGAGTTAGGACCCAAATTTTAGCCTTAATGTTAACTTTTCTGTCTTTTATGGGTTCACTTCAGAAAATTAACGTTTTTATTTTGTAATTTAAGTTAATATTAGAAATATGGCACTACCTCTTTAATTTCAGAGTAAACAAAGTTCAAAAGAATTAAAAGACAAAGATACTCATCACTTTCCCGTAATTAAGTTGTAAAGGGTCTGATCTGGAAGCATATCGAATACTACTTGTCAATGAGTGCACATACTCTTTAATCTTCAGATCATGGATATAAGACTTCTGGCACTAATATAGAATTGTTGTAACAAATCATTCAGAGCTGACACAATTAAGGTACGTACTGTAAATACAAACTTCAGATTACACTCTACCATTGATCTTCCTTAAAATAACATTGTACCAATGGATGTTTCTGTTTAGAATTAAAGATTAATATAATCCTCAGGAACAGATTAATGTGCATATTGTTGACATGGGAGATTTTATCATCATCCAGTGGGTGACTCTTTAATTGTGGGATCTGGATTATTTTTCTATAGGAGCCAGGAATGTTGTGAATTTTCAAAAAATTTCATTTAACCATATAGCTTTCATATAATGGGAGATGTCCAGCTAAAAGGCTGCAACATTCTCTATATTTAAATAATGCATAATGCATAGGAACATGGTCAATTGACCAGTACTGATAACGAGATAATATAGCCAAATAACCACTCATGACTGAAACAGCCATATAAATCATAACTGCTCATCAATGAATGCAGTAGCTAGATTCTCCTCAATCAGCAATCTATTGACAAGATGAACTGGCAGTTTCTCATGTACTGTATATTCAAAATCTTTGATATGTTCATTTAAAAAGAGTCTTTAACAAGCAGAGTATCTATTCTCTTCATTGTGCCCAAAATAACTGGTACACCTATGGATTCAGATTCTTAGATGAAACCTGGAACTGCTATTTTGTTAAATTGTTCAACTTCTGCCTAACAAACTAGATGCATAAAGGCAAACCTTTCATCAGACTTGCAAAGGACCTCAGAATCTCATCCTCACCTACCTGCACATAGAGCACACAAACAAATGCAATGCCAACTATGTAATTTGTCATAAAATCATAAACAATATTGATAAAACAGTAGATCGTATGCTATGTCCCTTTCCGGGACACTTAAAATTATGATGCATCAATGGCCAAAAGCTGCTTTCAAAAGTAGTAGCAAAGTTGTTGATTTATTCGATTTATTTCTTTATTTTTACAGTGTAGTTTCATTAACAGCCAACTATGGTCTTATCTCTGTGCATGAAACTCCATGGATCCCAATCCCAAAAATACACATAGGCAGACTTCACCTGATGCATTGTTAGTAATCCTGTTAGGTAAAATCCTGGCCTTATTGAAGCCAATGGGAGTTTTGCCGCTGACTTCCATACATTGAAGTCAAATGGCCTACACACAATGAGTAAAGTTAAACACATTAATTAGTCTTTGTAGCATCGGTTCCATGAATGGCAAAGGTGAATAGTGCTCATGATCAAAGGCAGTGTATGGCCATTTAAATATATTTTAACATTTTCATTAATGATCTAAAAGAGGAGCTAAAGAGCATATTGGTCTAAACTGGCAACACCTGTCAAGCACTTAAAGCAATCAGAAATATGAAAATAAAATTCAGTTCATTTCAACTGTGCAAATGGAAAGCTAACATATCTGGGAGGATTAATCAAAAAAAAATTAACTCAATTGGAAGGAGATGTCCTAGGGAATCAGTGATGATTAAAGGGATTTTGGGGTAATAATGAAAAACAAACTGGACATGAGTTTGCAACGTGACATGGCAGCAAAAAAAAAAAAGGCAATTGTCATTCTTAATGTGTATACAGAGATTGTACATGACAGAGCCGGGAAGCACTAGAACCATGTCAATTGCTTTATTCAAGCTGTAAAAACTGCTGAAATCAAGCTTTATTCACTTTTGCATTGAATCTATGAAATGACAACATTTCACTGAATTTTGTTCATATGCATGAACTCTTAATAGAAGCTTTTTGTATGTCTTTTGTTTTGTATATTGTTTTTCCTAGATTTTGGAGCACAGTGAATAACACACAAGGAACAATGAGCCTGATTCTGCCCCCAGTTATACCAGTTTCATTTCAGTGTAGCTATGCTGATTTCAATGGCACTGCTACTGATTTATAGGAAAATCTGACCCAAAGTTCAGAAATTTTATCCCTCTGCTCTTTACAATGTATTTCAAGTTTGACACTGAATATTAGGGCAGATCACCTGAGCCAACCCATGTAGTGGATGTCACACATTCTTCCTCCTTTGCCCCTGACTGGCTGAACCTAGCTCATGCAATCAGAGAGCTCAGCAAGAGCCATTTTCACCTGGTTTCTCATAGGGAGGCTACACTGGAGTTGTACTCTCTAACCCATCTGGGAAAAGATTTTTTTCTCCCAGCCTCCATGTTTTTCTGGATTGTGGGAGAACTTCTCTGTCGACCTGGGCATACGGCAGGATTTGAGGGAAAGCACTGAAGTACTATCAGTGCTCAGGTGAATTAGCCTGAGTCTTCACTACAAAGTAGGTGGATTACCAACTTGCCTGAAAGCAGCACTGGGGCGCACTACCCTATACCCCAGCCAGGCAAGGTAGCTCGAGTTTAAAGCACCTTCAGACCCAGATAGTGAATGTTTTTGGAGGCATGGAGTAAAAATTGTTCAGTCTCATTTTTGAGTGACAATGCAAAAGAAAATTACTTTTCTATATTAAAATAAATTCTTGCTATTTCAAGCTTTATTTAGGGTTAAAGTCACTTCCTCAGCAGAGAGCGCAAGAAACTGAGCTCTATGCAGATGAAGTAAGTTCAGAAGGTAAAATCCACCCCCAAGATGGCACTGAGCTATCTACACTTGAATTAATGCTGAACAGAGCATCCTCTCTATGGCTGGAGCAGTGTTGTGTTGGGGCCCATGTACACACTTGACAATATTATTTATGTGGTTTAGAACCTCAAATAGCACGGATAGTCCACAGAAACAAGACTTCTATACTCTACATTAGGTCAGCCATTTAACTTAAAAGTAACCATTATATGTTAATACAAATGAAGACATTTTTAATTTTTTATTTCAACTACTGTCATCTCACATAATGATCCATTCTGTACAGATGTAGCCATAGCCAAGCTGCCTGAGGAATGGAAGTAAACTGCATTACCTTGAGCCTTAAATGGGGTCTCCTGGAAAACAGAGATAATGTCTTCTCGAGGCGGAAGCTGTGGAAATTTTTCTTCTAGAATTGACAGTATTTCTTCCTGTTGTTCTGTACTTCTTTCGGGTTCCACAGACATGCATTTGAAGAGAATACTTCCTGAAATGTGAAACAAGAAAGTCAATCCCTCCTGTACAACAGTGAAAAGGTACTAGAGAAACTACAATTCTTACTGTACCCTTGTTCCCCTTTCCCCCCTTTTTAAAGCCCTTTCCTCCGTTGGGCTTGTCTTCACTGTAGAGTTAACTCAAGTTATAACTCGAGTGTTCTCTGCACACACACAGAGCCTTAAGTAGCATGTGTTGATGCTTTTTTTAATTTGAGTTGCCTGGCCTGTCAAGGGAAGTTACAGCTTATATTTGTAGGTTACAGCTAGACTTAGCATAATATATCAGATGCTAACAATCACCCCATAAAGTAATCCAGTCACTCTTGTGTGGCTCAAGTGTTATTTCCCAGTGTGGCCACTCTCACTAGTTCTACACTTACTCAAGATACATTAATTCAAGTGTAGATCACTCATATTTACCCTGCAGTGAAGATATAGCCCTCATATACTTGTTACAATGACCAGTACAAACTGACATGCCAAATTTGCATTTTTTAACCAAATTATTTAAAAATTTACACTGTTAATTTGTTATTTTGATAAATCTAGCACATAAGAAAAAGCTACTTTAATTTACCATATAATTTCTATTTCAATAGAATAGGGTTTTGTTATATTTAAATGTAACAATCCCAGTCTTGCCCCAGGAAGCCAATGGAAATATTCCCATTGACCTCATCATAGTCCCAAAAATTAGCATGATGGTTTTTTAAGTACAAGTAATTGCTTTTTCCGGGAGCCACCTGTTTATAAATCCATCCTGCCTGATAGCTGATCTCCCCTCTTTTTCCCCACACAGGATGTCAGAATCAGTGGACATAGAGTGACTGCTAAAATACAGCCAGCAGAACACTGAAATGAGTACACAAATCCATACACATTATCACCCACACCACAATTAAACAAAACTTGATTAAGAATTTTAAGCAAACGATTGATTTTATCATATTTATTGACTCCATTATTTCCATGCCTGAAGATTTCTAATGGTCCTTATTACCAATATAACACAAAACTCTTCCTGAATACAGCACACAAGAAGCAACTTCACAAAGGACTTTGAGAATAGCCTTAAACTTATGATTTAAGTCAGTCACTAGTCATTCCAGTGTAATCGACTCTAGAGGACTCCATGCCAAAGTATTTCTAGATGAAAGCACAGCACCTTCAGCCAAATGCACTGACACATTAATGTCAAAGTTAAAAAAATGAGTCCATTAAATAATTGCAGCACAATTGGCACTCTGTTGCAAGACCTAAATAGAGTTGATGTATTTTCAGAGGATTACATAGAGAGCATGCCATCTTCCAAATTCCACCCTCGATGTGACAGATATTGCTGGCAGGGTAAGGATTCAAGGTCATTCTTTAACTCCCAGAAGGCTTTGTTCCCATTTGCTAATATGCCCAAAGAAAAATATTCATTGCTAATTATTCATGCTAAATTAAGAATAATAAAATCTTATCCTTCAGCATTATTATTGATATTACAGTAGCTCATAGAGACCCCAACCAAGATCAGGTCTCCATTATGCTAGGATCTGTACAAACACATAAGAAGAGACAGTTAGATGCCTAAGTTCAGGGTTTAGGTGTCAAAGCACCTTTGTGGATCTGGATCTAAGTCCCAGTTTTAGGCTTCACTGTGATTCACAAAACTCCTGCCTAACCCTGTCGCACCTGAACTCACCTGGCGCCTAAATTTCTTCCTAGCATGCAAACTACTGCCTCACTCTAGGCATCTGGACACCTATATCCCTAATCCTCTGTGCAATCTGCAAAATGGGAAGACATGAATTCGCCTGCCTATCTTGTATGCAGGACTCAATCAAGTAGGTGTGCTCAGAGTCCCCTGTGTATAAATAATTAGTCATCGAAGTTGGAGGACTGGACTTTGGGTCTCCCATCTCCCACGTGGGTGCCCTAACCATGGGACTAATAGGGTCATCCTCACTCTCTCTCAGGCCCAATGACTCTTTAATTATTTATATATAATGAAACAGCTTCAACAGCTTCAACATTATTTCATTTATATATAATGAAACAGCTTCAACATTCAATAGCTTCAACATTATTCCACCTGATACTGTCTGGACTCTATCTTGGCCTGCTAGTATTTTTTCACAAAATGAGTGGAGACCAAACTGGGAAACAAATGATTTCTGCCCTATGTAAATCCTATTTAAGGCAGTGAAGCGAGAGTTAATCAGGGCACCTTCTTAACTAACTCCCCGCCCAGGATGACTGCTGAGAAGATCTAAGAAACGATGACGGAGGGGGGAAGAAGAGCTGAGCCCGGAACGGAAAAGGTATCTGGCTTGTGAAAGAAATGCCTAAAACAACATTTAGGGTGAGAAATTACTACTTGTAACCAGTTTCTTTAGTGTATTGAGGCTAGTTTGCATATTTGTTTTATTTGCTCAGTAATCAGCTTTGATCTGTTTGCTATCCCTTATAATCACTTAAAATCTATCCTTTGAAGTTAATAAGCATGCTTTGTTTTCTAAAACCCAGTCTGTGTAATTCATTACGGCAGAGAGGGAGCAAAAAGCTGTAAATATCTTCCTCCACACTGAGAGAAGGGGTGATTTTCATAAGCTTACGCTATAAAGATTTTTGGGCCGCGCAAGACAATATCATTTTGGATTTACACTCCAGAGGTATGTGCTGGAGTGCTGAGCAACCCCTGAGCTGAGTCTTCCCATGCAGAGCTGATCTCAGTATCTGTGTCTTTTGCAGTTGGATGTGGCCCTACCTGTGTGTGTGTTGGAGGAGGCTTGAGGGTGTGGCACTGCAGGACAGGGTGAGGGAGCCGGGGTTGGTGGAACGGATAGGCTCAGTGGGACTCCAGTATATCGCTTTCATTACCACTTTCCCAGAATGAATCAGGTCAGCAGCTCATTTAGGCATGTACTCTTTTAAGTCTCTGTTGTCAAGGAGAATCATCAGCTAAGGACACCTCCTGCCACCAATTTGTTTTTACTGAGAACTAACGCAACTCCTATTGGATTCCTGAAAGGACTCCAGAAGCTCTTCTGTCCACTGACACACACACACAAAAAAGAAAATACAATACATAATCCAAGGGTTGATATTACTTACTATGTGCCTAACACTGCATTACTGGGTTTTGGGGGTGGGTTCAGGGCAGAGGACATTGGATATATGCTATGCCACTTTAAAAAAATGATGGGCATTTTATTCTTTTTGCAAAGCGGTTCAGAAGTACCACTCTTGCCAAAAGCAATTGCTGTGCATTAATATTAAACATGATCTAATGAAGGCAGAAGTTGTTCTGGGAAAACATGAAAAACAGCACAAGCATCTCTTGCATGATAAGTTTGTGGATGAAAAGAACAGTGCAGTGAAAATACAGATGCCTCCCTTTTTCACCTAGGTTTTACTCTTTAAGCTGAAAAAGAAAGGATAGTGTGGGGAGGGGGGAAGAAGCACCTTTTCATGAAAATTGTACATAGAGCAAAAAAACAGCCCTCACTGATGATCAACAGTTTAACAAAAAGATCCATAGCTGAAATGCCACACAATCTTGCTGGAAAAAATAGTTGCCTTCCAAAAAATGCTTTGTTTCTAGACACAGTAGGAAAAACATCTAATCACGCCAAAAAATCATTGGTTGATGAAGCTTAAAATGTTCCCCTTTCTCTCTCATATTATATGTAAAATAAGGGATGCAATTTACTTGGACTTCATGGCCATTTAAGAAAAGTGTGAATCATCCATCTGATAAATGCTGGCACCTTTCCCAAACTCCAAAAAAGAATCTTTTTTTTTTTAAAAAAAAATGTTACCGGTGTGAGTTGATAAAATAACAAATTAATTCTGAAAACCAAACTGCACCAGCGCTAAAAGGTATTAATGCTTCAGCTCATATCCAGAAAAATCAAATTCAGTATCCATAAATATTGTTGTTCATCGTGGTAAAAAAATGCCAGTATTTACATATTGCAGTCTGCATCTTGTAGCATCCTTCAAGGTCTTATACAAATAAACAGAAGGAGGCATTTTCGAGAATGCACTGACGCAAGGTACCTGACAATCAGTGTTTTGAATCACTCCTTGCCAGCTGGCTCCAACAAAAAATGTAATGATTCAGCAATTTAATGGATCTTGAGTTTGGCAACAGTCCTCTAGTAAACATCTCTGGGGAAATAAAGTAATACAGGCCCAAGACTCTGGCAGATTTTATAATTGTTTGCTTCTGGCACAAATCCAGAGTCAGAATAAGCACTGATCTAAGGCAGATATGATTGTGCAGTACTTTGACTCTTGGAGCAGGTTCTGATTAAGGCCCAAGGGTAGAATTAACTTATAGTATGTCTGAAGAGGAGACAAAGATATCAGGAAATCATACAGCTTAAAAAAGATCTTAAATATTAATACTGCCCACATTAATTATGTTAAGTTTTGCATGGATATGCCTTTTCTTCTCTTCTCACTTTTTTCCATTAAAAGCATTTCTAATTTATTCAAACTTATAATAGTACACCTCAGAGTATCTTTAAATACCTTCAGCTATTATTAAAATTAATAAATAGTGCTAACAGGTTGTGAGCCAAAGTTTCAGAATTCCAAAGAAGTCTGTTGAGATGGCACCTAATACTTCGCAGCTGGTGCTGCTCAACTGAAAAGATATCTCTAAATCTAGGCATTTCAATCATGTTACTAACCTTGCAAAATCATCCCTCCATACATTCTAAAGGCCTGAATCAGAGGCCACTAACATAAATGTCAAAGCTCCCATTGATTTCAGTGCTGATATCTCCACTCAGCAATTTTATGAAGTCAAATCCAAATTCATAGCTCTTTGACTTTCACGTTAGCTCTCCAAACCTAAACTCCAACAAAAATTGTTCCATGTAAATTATACAATTATTTTATGCTACAGATAGTATAAAAAGAGAGGAGTAGTAGTGTTGATACTTCTACACTGGTTTTATGCCACTGGAAAATCATTTATTCCCTGGAGCAATCCTGCTAGAGTGAGATATATAAGTTTTACAACATATATCCACTGGCTATGCAGCACAAAACAGTCATTTCTCATCCCAGACTATGGTCCTTTGCTGGTAGCTACGAAGTCATAATGGCCACGAAGAGGAAATCATTTTGGTATCTGTGTATGAGTGGGAAATTTTCTACACTTTCAGTATTGTAATTGGTTGGCTTGTTCTCCATGGTGGCTCCCAACAGTGATTTGAGATCCCAGAATTTAACAGTCCTCTTGAAAAAGGCAAGATTCTCATAACAGTACAGCTATATACATAGGATTTGGATAAGTTGTAAGGACAGAATTTGGTCTACTATCTGTAAATATTTATAGGCTTAACAGCTTGGACAATGTATTCAAAATTAAAATTAAGACATGTTGGTATTTACTGATTATTCCTGAATTTGTAAATGTGGTTTCCTAACTACTAAAAACTTTTTTTAAAAAGTCACATCAGAGATTATTATACTGTTTAATTCAGTACCTTACTATTTTCTATACTATTCAATAGCAACAGAGTAACTAGACAACATGGTTGCTGAAGCTGTGTTAATATGTCAGAGAACTGTAATTCTACTAAGCATGGGACCAATTCTGCAAACACTTACTACCAAATAATAATGTTTACAATCATGAATAATCCTCCTGATTTCCACAGAACAAATTATGGTTCTAAGCACTACACACAATAACAAGTATATGCAGGACTGGGCCCTTATGGTTCCATTAAAAGAAAAGTCTTGTCAATGTTTAGCTTTTATAGCAAATATATTTAAAGTGTCTGAATAATGTTATAATTCCACATCTAAATAATGAATTACATAAAGGCTTTATTATCACTAATATCCTACTAGCTCCAGTCACTTTGCATTGTCACAGAGGCCTTGACATAAATCCCCCAAATGCCTTATTTTTTTTTGGTTCTGTCACAAAGATAAATGATTATGCTTACTTGGTTAGTTGAGGGCACAGTTTCCCATAGAGCTATTCTACAGAGATCTGCAGACTGCAAAATATTTAATGGCAGCTTTACTAGGAACCATTAGTGATGAAACATGTAAAGAGATTTCACCAAATTCTGTATTACTGGTAACATCCTTTCCTCATGACAACATGAAAAAGCCTTATAAAAATACCAACTTTTGTAGTCTCTCAGTAAAAATTTAATAGCTCAGCCACCATGGTGAAAGGCATGTTATGAGGTCCAGAACAGAACAAAGTAAAATAAACTCTTATCTTTCTTTATATTTATGTGTATGCAAAAATTCAGCACTGGACTTGTGACATTTGTCTAAGTTAATTTTTCAGAAAAAAAAAGTGTAGCAACTACGAGTTCACAATTTAAACGGTTTTTTTTAAAAGCAAGTTCTGAAGACGGAATGATAAAATTACATAACTAACTTATGGGCAACAGTCAGATAGAAAGCTGAAGCTGTAAAAGAACTAACTGATATCACAAATTTAAATGCAGTGACAATGCAAAAACTGAAGATACTGACAAATGTAACAAGCTAAAAAGAAAAACTGTGAAACATTTGTGACTATATTGAAGCCCCACTGCTTAATAGTGTGGTACACAAATGAGGCAAACTGAGAAGAAAGTGTCATGGCAATTTGATTATGGCATTCTTAGATCACGAAAGTTACACATTATACCACCAAAACAAGATTAAATAAACATGGCTTTGATTAGAAGTTTTAACATGGAAGCATGAGATCTTGATCCATATTCATTGTCCACTACAGGGTAGGAGTATCTTTTTTCCCAGTACCACACGGTCCCTGGAAACAAAGTTAGAACTAAAAGAGCTATTCCATCTACCCAACTGATGTGCAAATAGCTCCATTTAATATTCCTCTCTAGTGATACAGGAAAGACCCTTCATGCCTGTTTTTAAATGCACATTTTTAATATTAAATATAATGTTACTCTTTAACAAACTCTTTACTCCCTGCTTCTTTTATGGAGCTTCCCGTGGTCTTTAAAGGGATTGTTAACCAAAGAATGGATCGCACTCTTTCTGCATGAGCAAATTCAGCAACACTCCATTAAACCTTTCAGTATTTAATATAAAGAGTAATCTCTCACCTCTGAGGAGATGAGCCAGTTGCTGAGTGATTAATTCTGGTGCCTCTTGAAGAATCTCTTTTACTACTAAGGAGGAAGAAGATGCCTGTAACCCCAAGTTGGCGTCACATCGCTCATCTGGATTGATGACTTTGACAACCGCTGATTCCAAACTTTTATCATCACTATCACAAAATTTTAAAAAATACAAATTAAAAAAATTCTTATTAGTTGATCTGTAAACACACCAGTGAAGCTTTTTCAGTTATTTTGCTACGGCTAATAGTATAAATTATTTTTAACAAGAGCTATCACTTAATAACAGCTGCTAGCACAATGCTACACTCTAAACATTCTTATTCAAATTCTACTGTGAAAGAAGCAATAAAAAAGTCATTAATTCCTTGATCACAGTGTCCTAAACTTAAGTCATCATTGTAGAGTGATAGATTCTTGGCTTCTTTAAAATAACTACTGTTTGATATTTAGTATGTACTCAGACTTGAATGCTTCCAAGAGACAAGGTGAGTGAGATAATATCTTTTATTGGACCAACCTTTGTTGGTGAGAGAGACAAGCAGTTGGGCTATACAGAGCTCTTCCTCATGTCTGTGAAAGGACTTTTAGGGCTGGTCTTCACTAGCGGGGGGATCGGCTGTAGATATGCAATTTCAGCTACGTTAATAACATAGCTGAAATCGGCGTATCTACAGCCGACTTACCTGCCGTCCTCACAGCCGTGGCAGTCGGCGGCGCTCTCCCCCGTCGACTCCAGCTTGCACCATTTGGCGAGCTGGAGTTCCGGAGTCGACGGGGGCGCTGCTGGCGATCGATTTATCGTGTCTTGACGAGACACGATAAATTGATCGCCATAAGATCGATCCCTCCCCGCTGTAGTGAAGACAAGCCCTTAGAATGTCATCACTAAATACAAGGTTTAGCATAAGTAGTTAGCACATATTCTAACATGGCTCGCCAATTACAAAAGCAGTTTCTCGTCTCTGGGTGTTCACACCTCCAGATCACCTGCTGGAAGTGGGCTTCACCCCCCGATTGAATTTACCTTGCTTTCTTGCCTGCTATTTATACCTGCCTCTGGAGATTTCCACAACATTCATCTGATGAAGTGGATCTTAGCCCATGAAAGCCCATGATCCCTAAAATCTGTTAGTCTATAAAGTGCTACAAGACTCTTTGTCGCTTTTGCAGATCCAGACTAACACGGCTACCGCTCTGATACTAGACACATATTCTAAGGGACTGTTCAAAGTAAAGTGACTCATTAACACCCCTGTAGGCATAAGACAAAAAAAGGGGATGGGATTAGTGGATTACAGATTGTTGCAATAACCCCTAAATCCAGTCGCTTTATTAAGACCAAGATTTTTAGTGTCTAGCAAAGTTATGAATTTAAGCTCCCAGACTTTGAAAGTGCTGTGTGCTTCCTTTGAAGATGAGAAGTGATATGTCAGACACAGAGTGATTGCTTTGGGAAAATTTTCACCCAAGGATGATGGGGTGTTTCTGTTTTTTATCATTTTCCTGTGTGAGTCCATTCAAAAGCGCAGTGATTGTCTGGTTTCAACCCCATCATTGTTACTGGGGCATGTAGTGTACTGGAAGAGGTACAGCACATGCAGTAGGTATGTGTAGGACTCATGGCTCTTGACAGGTGTGTTGTGGGGAGCGCTGATCATTGTAGCAGTGGAGATATGTTTGCAGGTTTTGCATTTGTTGTTCTGGCAGGGTCTGGTGCCAATTTGAATTGGTGTGTCCTGGTCTGTGGGGACCTTGCTTCTGATGATGACCTTTGGGGGGTTGTTTGAAGGCCAGAAGAGGAGGCTCAGGAAAGATTCTTCAGGATGGGGTCCCCATTGAGTAAGGGATGTAGTGTTTGATGATACCCTGTATGGGTTTCAGTTCAGGTGGTAGGTGACAACTAGGGATGTATGGTCGAGGGAATTTTATTTTCTGTATTGAAGCAGGCTCTCTTGGGGTATTGGGGTGGCCCATTCATGATGCGGAGACTTGGCAGCCACAAAGTTAAAGAAGCTGGAGTTTTATGTAAAACTTTATTAGCATTTTAGCAGACTTTGCACATTTCAAGGGGTTGTTTTTTTCCCTTCTCACTAACACAGATACAGTGTTGTTTATGTTAAAGCAAGAGGAAAAATGCACTGGTGAAGGTGCTAAGAAGAGAGGCTGGTGACTCAGTTAGTGGTACTCTTCACACTGAGAGCCTCACCCTGACTCCAGCCACTTTACAAGAGCCAGAGCAGTGCCAAGGAGTTCTAAAAGCTCCACTTTGATCTGGGAGGAGGATTTACCTGGAACAGGAATAATGCCATTTTCCAAGGAACCATTCTAACATACAGGCTGCAGCATATAGAGCTGCAGAGATTCTGGCCTATAGGCAGTCAGGGACAGGCTGTTGTAACAGACAGGCCGCACAGCTGTCTGCATTATGCTGGGGCCACCAACCATCCCAGAATTGGGAGGATGCAAAGGTGGCCTCAAGTCACTATAACCTGCCCTGAGCATCCTCTGAGTTTATGCTGGACCAAAGATATTAAGGGTCTGTGTGTTGCAGAGAGGCCATGTTTTTGAATGAGACATCAACCTGACCTTCTGACCATATCTAATCGTTAAGGAGCCCATGGCACTTTTTTGTAACATATGTTAACCATTATGCCCTGGCCAAACCCAACTTGGGTAGTTCCCCCTATAGTTTCAACTAGATACAATAATATTTTTCACTTCCTATCCCAAATGATTGCGTAGTGCTTCTGTGTAGTGTTAAAAAAATGCTGCATGTGGATTTACTATGCCTAACATTGGGGGGAAATTATCCTTATATATAGTTTGTATATAAGTTTAAGTTTGTATGGCAGTGTAGAATCCTTTGAGATGAAAAGCTTTGTGTACATGTACCTTATTGATATTATTAAAATTCATAGACGGTTTATCAGAGATGAAAGGGGAAGCCTTTATATTAGCCAGGGTTGGTTTTCACATTACCCAACTCACTGACAACCATTAGAGACTGTACAGGAAACTGTCAATGCTATCCATAAATAAGTGGGTATTCTATGTTCAGGAGGTACCAAGCGCCCATTGCACACAAACCTGGTGTTCCAAACTGCGTGCATCAGGCATTGCACGTGCTCCAGCTGAAATTTTGATTCAGTAACACAAGAGTCTATATTCTTACACTTTAGAACTGATGTCTAATTCTCCTGATCTATGAATGGTCAAGACAAAGGAGTTGCACTTTTTTCCACAAAATGTATATTTACACATTAATTAAATCTTGGTTCAGAAAAATTCCCACAAACTTTTTTCATTTATCCTAGGAGCCATCTAGTGTCCCACTTCCTGTCAATAACCAAACGAACATCATTGTCAATAAGCAACAATGAAAATCATTGATAAAAATGCTTTGGTTTCGCTTGACCGGATTGCATATGCCAAATGAATAACCAAACTGAGAGTACAATCTGTCCCTCTGTTACACCTGTTTACTTCAGTGAGGCTGTCTTGGTGCAAGTGTGGGCAGAACTGAGCATGCTGTGTTTAATGTCCTATCTGTCTATGTTCTTATATGGCCTCCTCATGGTAGAATCTGAGCATCATACTGGGAAGTTTCTGGTTCTATGGATCTGTTCTTCATGTATCCAGGATATGAAGTATTCTGAAGCTTGGAGGGAATGTAAGATCTGTTTTAATTAAAAGTAAATTAGCTAAAACAATTAAGAAAACTAGTGTTACAGCTTTTTTTAGTCAACTACAATAAAAGGCTAAAGTCCCCACAAAAATGAAAATTGAGCTGGGAGCCTTACAGACAAGACAGGTGAAATCCTGATCGCACTGAAGTCAATGGCAACTCTCTTTGACTTCAGAAAAATCCAGCAAAGTGGTGAGGTAATCTGTTTTAGATGAAAAAAAAGGCAAAAATGGGCGTTGTAACTGTTTTTTCTTCTACTGTCTTTATTATTTCATTTAAAATTTAAGAAAACTGAGCCAAATTCTGCCCTCAGATACTCACACACACATCAGTGGGGTTGCATCGATACTGATGGGAGAATTTGAACTTATTATAGCTTGCGCTGAGAGCATGTATTGTATTTAAGGGTTAGTCTGTTTTAGATACCTCATTTTCTACACTGATAATTCCCCTTGTACTTAAATTCTAATCTGTTCTTAAAGGAATGTTAAAAGCAACTGTGCAAGTATTTGGCCATCTCTGAAGGAACATATCAGTTGGACCTTGCTAAAGAAAAAAGGCTAACCAGCAGTGAAAGTGTGATCTGCTGTTTACAGATCTTATATAAAACTCAGGGATTATAAATCTAATTCACTAGTGTCTAAACTGAGATCTGCGAAGATACATCAAGGGCTTTTAGCAAAATATATAAAATGGTCCATCAGAAAAGTGAAACAAACAGACTAATGTGTAGCATGTTGTACTCAATGGTCATAATGAAGAGAAAATATCTTCTCTCTCTTTTGTGATTCCACATTGTGTCACAGACAGAGAACAGAAAATGTTAAGACTGCATTTATAGTCATAAAACGACTGAAAATATAACTTTTGGAACAAGTCAATTTATTACGGACACCTTATCATACACAGAACACTATACCTTGCCAGCACGTTGCTGTTAACAAGCGTTAAAGACAATTTCCCTTCATCATTCAGCTGATGCAAATTGATTTCATCTTGGAAGATATGGAATGACTCTGGGATATTCAGCTCTTCCAAAATAAACCTTGTTTCTGGGTAGTAGCTGAATTCTCTTCTTGGTATGTTCAGTACGGGCAAGCATAGGACATCTGGAGGACTGACCTGTAACAGGAGAATGTGTATCTGTCAGAATAGTGTGAAACAATAACTGACTTTCATTGGGACCATTTTGTCTGAATTTCTGCCCATCAATAAACCTTATTTTCCCCCAGATAATTCCTTTTTGCTGATTCCTCTTTATATAGCTGTAGTAGAGATGTTGGAAAAATGAGTGGGGGAAATTGCTAAAAATTCTATTTCTGTTTTTTCAGCATGTGCCTAAACCCTCCATCACCTGCAGTCAACGTTTACCTTTCAAACTTGGTTTGGTCTCATGGTTAAGCCGTTGGACTAAAAATTAGGAGATCTTAATTCAATTCCCAGCTCTGTAACACATATCTTGTATGACCATAGACAAGTTATTTAGTCATTCTTGGTGAAATTGTGATCCCACCTGAAATCAAGAGAAAAATTCTGACCTTATAAAATTCCAGTGACTTCAGAGGGGTCAAGATTTCACTTTCTGTGGTGACTGACTTTTACTCTGTATATGTACAGTGCTTAGAGCAAACAGGTCTTATAGGTGCAACTATGACACAAGTAGTAAGTAAACAATAATAACCTGTCCTCTGTCTCCTGTGAATCAACAGTCATAACAAAAAGAATAACAATTGATATGTTATTTGTATCAAAGATTTTAGGATTAAACCCAACCCTGTGCAGAGGATTAGGATTTGCATGAGTTCTATGCATCACTTATATCAGATTTTAGCAATGAATAGGCCATGTACCGGCAATGAATTTCACCTATACTGCATTAAGATGTTCTTCGGGTTTTCATTATTGCCATTTGTTTTTTGTATGTAGATAATATCTAGATCATTACTTCTTTATAACAAAGGACTGCCATCTGCTCCCACTTAATTCAAAGGGAGTCTTGTCTTTGACTGCAAGGGGAGCAGACCCTAATTTTGTACATGCTTGGTTTTATTTGCTGAACATTATTACATCTATAACAAATAAGTCAGGATCTCATTTTTCTTTTTACCTTGTCTAGGAAGTAGGCATATGTTAATGCAGAAATGAGAGAATCCAAATCACATGGTTTATTCCCAAGAACAACATGGACTCTCCCAAGGCGTTTGCTCCGGTTCTGAAACATATAAGACCATTTTAAAAGGTGACTGTGAAAAACAGCAAGGAATGCAGACATTTAACTTGCCAATTGAAATATCTAAATGTTTTGCTTAATTGTAAAACTTCTCAGTCAGCATAATAAATATGCTCATTATGGCATCAGTCCAATCCCCATGCACCCATAACTCCCAGTGAAGTCAATAGGAGTTTGGAATGCATAGGAGACCCAGGTTTACACCCTATGGACTGAACTCACATAGGTCTGGTCCCACTAAAATCAATGGTGTAGGTAGAATAATGAGAAAAGCAGCTTCCAGTGTGAATGGCGAGATGCTGAAATCACTACACAGACCTAGTGGGAAAAGCAGCACAACATACCCTTGAACCACAAAGCATGGTAAGTTCTTCTGGTAGTAGCTGTTTTCCTTGTCTGCCACTTGGCCTGATATTTGCAACCTAAAAAATGTAACTAGCCTTAAGCCTCATTACGCAAGAAGATGAGCACACCTCTGTGAGGTGCTGCATGTCTTTAATTCCCACTGACAACAACAGGAATTAAGGGCATTCAATATAAAATAAAATTGGGTCCCTTCCAAACAACAGACAGGGAAATGCCAAACATGCTACATAAATTCAAAGTATTTCAGAGAGGTTCATGCACAATTCATACACACACCCCCACACACGTCAGATGATTGTGAATTATGCTTTTCCTTGAACACATCATTAATGAGATGCCAACTGTACAGAAATGTTCTAGCCTATTGCTTTTAATGAGCTGTGCATCTTAATTTGAGAAACAAATCTGACTGACACTAATATAGATGTCTCACATCCAGACATACACAATTAAACAGGTTCTTTTCCATGTCTGAAGGTTGAAGTGCATTTTGTTATTTTGAGTTAATTTTCTACACTTTCTCAAGTGAAATCTAATCTTCCTACAAAGGGCTATAATTAGCATACTTGCCTCAATTACCTGTTAATAAAAAAATACAAATGTCTAATCTTCACTCTACCAGGACAGCAAAAAGAGGTACAGCTCTTTTTTCATTATGTAGAACACAATCATTCAAAATATCCTTGGGTAATAAAACCAGGTCAATTGTTCCCAATCTCCTATGCACTTGGAAGGAAACTACTTAAGCAAGATTTCTTTCTGAACAATGCAGTTGTAAAAACTGTCTAGCGCAGTCATCTATGATTTAAATGTACGGTACATCTTTTCTATCATCAATATTTCTCTACTTTATTTCCCTCTGGCAAGCTGTCTAGCGCGGTTCATGACTGTGAGTACCAACTTCAGGGCAGGCTATGAAGAAGCAGGGCACAAACCCCAAACTGGCTGTGTTTTCTATACTTAGATTTCACCAACCAAGTATCAAGTGTGAACTACTCAAGCAATACAACAGCCTTACTACGGAATCACAGACAGTCCCCTTGGGTACTCCAGTCTATCTTGCCCCCTATCTTTGTGATAGACGGTCCCTTATGCCAAAAAAATCACAATATTCCGGTTACTTCCAGTCCCAAAGGACTAATGACTTACCCCCACCTCAGTTGTACCTTAGATCTCTCATCAAAGACAATGCTTGTAGCCAATCTTATAATAAAACTAACTAAAGACTTACTAAGAAAAAGAAATGAGTTATTTACAAGGTTAAAGCAGGTAAACATACACACACAAATGAGTCACTGTCTTAGGGCATGTCTACACTACAAAACTAAGTTAACCTAACTTATGGCATCGCATAGTAATTACACCACTTGTGCGTGTATATATTTTGCTCCTTGTGTCAGCAGTGCACTTCCTCACCGGGAGTGCTTGTACCGATTATGCTGTCAGGGTGAGGCATTGTGGGATGGCTTCTAATCAACAGTAACACAGCGCCAAACTAACTACATCGACACTGACTCTATGCCTCTCGTGGAGGTGGAATTATTAAGGCTATATCTATATGCGCCACTGTAAGATCTCTTGTGTAGCTACTCTATGCCAGCGGAAGAGAACTCTCCCATTGACATAAAACCACCCAGCCGCAGAGGTAGCTATGTCGGTGGGAGAAGCTCTCCCGTCAGCACAGTGCTACCACTTATGCCAGCAAAACTTCTTAGGTCATTCAGGAGATTCGCGTTTTCAAACCCCTGAGAGAAGTAAGTTTGCTGACATAAGTGGTAGTGTAGACATAGCCTAAGTCAACACAGCAGGACAGTTACATCAGCAGGAGTGAAATTTTAGTGTAGACATTTACATATTGAGGTCGGCATAAGATGCCTTGTCGACCTAACTCTGTAGCGTAAACCAACCCTCTGGTTCCAAAAGGTAATAGAAGTTCCTTCAGTGCTAATCTAAGCTAAGCATCTTGGTAGTCCCTTCTTTATGCTTAGAAATATTACCCTCTCCAAATTCCAAGCAAATATAATACTGTTCGTCTGGCCATGGATTTTTATTCCCTTTCTCCAGAGTTCAAACTAATGGAACAAGTATTGGTGCCTGCCTCCTCTTCTGGGGATTGATGGAAAAGCAATCAAAGTCTTTGTCCTTTGATCTTTCACAATGGAACAGCAGACCAGTACTTTAGATTAATTCTTCTTTTCTAATTGGGGAGTTACACAACTACAGAGGTTTACAATGCAAACACTCAATATTACTTTTTACCATGGGCTACAGATGATATAAGCAAGAGCAATGCATACTGCATTCTACAAACATTTCATCAAGTCTAAACACATTCTTATCAGCTTAACATCTATTTTAACAATGCTAACACATAGTAGAACCAGACTGGTTTCCAGCTATGCATTTGTCAGTGTTCAGTGAGGCCTAGCAGCCTTGGCATGAGCTGGTCTGCCAGTGTCACACCCAATTTTTATTTATCCCCTTTCTCAAATTGGCCTTGCTCAAAATATTTTTAGGATTACCAAATAATGCCAATTTCAGTGCCATCCTCATGACTAAATAAAAACTCATGAGTTCATGGCTTCTTTAATGCAAACAGAAATGTATTGAAATTATTTTTCTTTAGCTCTTTGACAAATGTGCTATACAGTATCAGCCTTTGGGTTATCTTTGTGGCATTTGTGTATTCTACAAAAACAATACGAGAGTGAATGGATCAGGGAGGTGGGGGTTGATAATTACATAGTGAGCCTGTCACCTCTGAGAATCCAATCCAACCAGTAGTATCTGAAATTGCTACCATCTAATGGCAGTCATGGTGCCTCTATAAAATGAGTTTCTTGATCTTGTATACTTCCCAGTGAACACATGTCCACATCCTAAAAATGTAACACTAGCAAGCAACTGCAGCAGCAGTCCTGGCGGAAAGGCCTAGGCTTGGATAGGCACAGAGATTAAACTCCAGCTCCAACTTCAGAAGCTCCATATGATTGCTCAGACACCATTGTATTTTCTTAAATAAAAATAAAAGAGAGAGAACTTCAGGCTCCAGCATTGTCAATATGGTACCTTTCCTGTGCACTAAAATTCACCCAAAATAGCATGTTACTAGCTAGCAGGGCTTTGCTATAAAGATATGCTGCAGTTCCAAAGATAAACAGATTGGGGAGGTGAGATAAAGATCTACGTATAGCAGCTTTCAATAATCTTTTGTCTTTGTAGTTGCTTTAAAGGATCAAGAGGGTTCAAATTTCTAAACCAGCAGTTGCCTTCTTCATATGCCCACATTTACTCTGCTTTTATTTCCACATCCCATTATCTACCCATCTTCTCCTCAACCCTCTTGTGACTGACATGGTATTATTATGTAATAGTCTAAGAATACTGAGCTGTAATAATTTTGTGAACCCTGTATGAGACTTGGATAGAGAGATGAAATATTGTACAACTATGGTGGGCTATTAGAATTTCCTGTATGAATATATTGATATAACTCAGTAGCAGCCAGTGGGAAAAACAAGCAGAGAAGTGACACAACGAGCCCAGATAAGCAACCTTAGAACAATACTTCGGGGCAGTTGCAAGACAATGAGCAAAGTATTAGCTTTAAGCATACTGTATTCTGTCTCCACCTAAGTGACACAGTTGTTCTGCTGGGAATGCTGGGAACAAAGAGATCAAAAGAACTTCAGACCTGAAGAAGAGCACTGTGGAGGGCCAAAGTGATTCTCTTTCACCAATAGAAGCTGGTCCCATAAAAGATATTGCCTCACCCACCTTGACTCTCTCAGACCTTAAACAGTTGTAAAAATCTCTTCTCAGGAGAGAAGGCGGGGGAGGGGACACATCAACTGCTGTCAAGGGGGACATGCTGACACAGACAGAGGCTCTGCAGAGGGAGAAAAGACCCTGGACTTCCTCTAGCTTCCAGCAATACTGTGCCTTAGACTGAGAAAGCCAGTGAAACATGTAGACTGTTCATTGTTTTAAGATGTTTTCTCCTAAGTGCTTTTGTTCCATATAAATAATGCTTTGCTTTAAAAAGGCAATGAGTCACTGGTTATCATTGTCATTGTCCTGGAGGGGATGCAGCTGGAGGGGCTGAAGACAAACCAGGACAGCTGAACTAATCACAGTTGATCACAGGGGATTGCAGTCCAGTCTGAGACTGGGAGAAATGAATGACTCTACCTTGAGGTGATGGCTATAGGTCTGAGACCTAAGAGAGGATGCACTTGAACAGACAAGAAGGGATCAGACTCAAAGTGCAGTTATCCTGGTAACTGTAACATATCCTTCCAAAATTCCCATTCTCTAATCTTCCATACTGTCACTTATGTGAGAATTTCACTGCCCCTCGTTGTGTGCCAGAGGAACCAAGAATCCTATGTAATAAATGTTTCTAATCAAACACAGCATTGTCCTGAACATGCCTCCAGATTTTTAAAGGACAAAGTCAGGTTAAAAGTCCTATATTTAATAAATACATACATTAAAATGTCCTTATCTGTGTTTTTCATAACACCCAAAACTATTAAAAATGAAAGAATGTTAAAAAAAATAACTTTCACTATTTTTGCTGCTTGTTCACCATTTGTTTCACCTTCATGAAGCACAAAGATCATAGACTAGTACAGGGGTAAGCAACGTATGGCACGGGTGCCGAAGGCGGCACACGAGCTGATTTTCAGTGGCAGTCACACTGCCCGGGTCCTGGCCACCAATCTGGGGGGCTCTGCATTTTAATTTAATTTTAAATGAAGCTTCTTAAACATTTTAAAAACCTTATTTACTTTACATACAACAGAAGTTTAGTTAAATATTATAGACTTATAGAAAGAGACCTTCTAAAAACATTAAAATGTATTACTGGCACGCGAAACCTTAAATTAGAGTGAATAAATGAAGACTCAGCACACCACTTCTGAAAGGCTGCCGACCCCTGGACTAGCAGGTTTCACTTTAACTTTCAGATTACCATAATTTAAAAAAATGCTGCAGTGTCCAAAAATATGGCAGCTGAATTTAAAAACCAGTTCGTTCCTTTTTTATTTATTTTTTTTTAGTTTCATGAAAACATTCTAATTGCCCTGGGGGCTGGAAAAATGTTGTTTTCACAAAATCTATATTTTTTATCACATTTGATCAGAAAACATTCCTTTAAAAATGTATATCCCAAAGACCTGCCAATGTTATTTCACAGATTCATAGAATTTAAGGCCAGAAGGAACCAACAGATTATCTAGTCTGACCTGATGTATAACTCCCTGTTTGTAATTTGAGCCTATTCTCAGTTATTGAGAGCCAATTATCATATGCCTTCATTTTTTCTAAAAGTGTAAAAATGACACTGAGAAGAAGGCTTGAGACCTCATCTTGTTCCTCCATCCTAAAGATTATTTATTGCAAAATAGTGTGTCTGCAGTAGTTTTAAAGGGGCACTTTGCACTAGTTGAATTATGCATGATCAAACTAATTATTAATAAAAAGTCCAGTAAATAGATATTAAAATGTTACTTTATAGGAATAAAAGTCCTGCTTGTCAATGTCCTCTATAAAAATCAGTCAAAAACAAGTAATCTTTAATTATTATTAAAAGATAGAGCTTAACCTAAAACTAAGTTAACTTTCCTATATGAAAAGTTATGTTCCTATATGAAATTCTCCATTATCAAAATAAATATCTGTATCCATTAAAGCATCCTGATCTCATTAGGCCAAGGTGATCTTGGAATTAGCAGAAGCACTGATTTGAAATAGTTCTTCCTGGCTACCTCCACAAGCTTGTAGAAGTGTATTAGATATTGTCTATCAGACAACTGGTAGATAGCATATACTAAGGTAACTATGAAAACTCACCACTAGTACCCACTCCACAGGTAAGTTTCTGTATTTAAGGCCACTCATTTGAATACATCCAAGAGAAATGCAAAAGAATAGAATCTTTGGAAATGAAGCAAATACAAAGATTAGAAACTTTGGGTCAGATGATGCTCTGGCGGAATGTGGAGCCTCAATTCTCAAACCAACAACGGTGAAATTTAGCACTGGCCCCAGAGCCCTGGCTGGCAGGGGAAGTGGCTGGCCACCACAAACGTTATCATGGTTAGAGAGCTGGCACAAAATCCCACCCCTATTTCCTTCTGGGATCTGAGCTTTCCGGCTCCTGCATTAGAGGATGTGCAACTGCATCTGCATGGGCTGTAGTAGCAGCTGCTGCTGAGAGTCCAAGCTCTGGGCTGGGTCCAGACTGCGGCCTGAGTTCATAATCCTGTAAGCCTGCACCTCACTGCATGTGAGGATCAGGCAGCGCTCAGAGGAAAGGAGGCCCCCGTCAATGCTACAAAGAGAGATATTCCACTGAAGAATCAAGAAAGGTTCCTATGAACATTTTTTTTACTTTTTTAAAAGAATTAAAGGAGAGAGAAAAGAACAGCAAAATACATGGAACAATCACAAGGCCATTTAAATAGTTTTCTATCGATCAGATCACAAATTAGCAAAACGCCTTATAGCTCTATGGGGAGCCAGGTTTCTATCTGTTCCCATGCTCCCTTCAGCAATATCTAAATTCTAGCAAGTAAAGCTGCTTTGACTGCTCAGCTTTAGGCAGAGTTTATCCCTAATCCCTCCCCTAAAAAGTCAAATGCTGCTTCTTACCAAAACAAAGCAAAAATTACTCACACGTGATACAAACTGAGCAGGTAATTCACTGCACCATTTGAATATACAAAAATAATTCTTAGTAGTACATTCTCCAGTGTAACCAATAACATATAGGCAACAGAAACACAATGACCCTCTGTTATTTCATATGATTTCCCAGAACACAAAAGACCTGTGGTCAGGCTCACACCTCTTTGTAAGTAGATCTCCTCCAGGAAGTTCCTGCTGCAAGCATGAGTGGAGCAGAAAATGTTTCAGCTCTTACTGCCCCATCCTGTGTAGCACAATCAAGCATATATTCAACTCCAACAACAAAACAATATATAGTTTGGATCCCTCCATAAATATATCATTGACCTTTGACATTTTTTATTTTCTGACTATGTTATGTACTTATGATCCCATTACCACAGTATCTGAGCACGTCTTTAACATATTTATTCTCGCTCAACCCTGTGAGGTAGGAAAGTACTATCCCATTTTACAGATGGGGAACTGAGGCCCAGAGAGGCTAAGTTGCTTGCCCTGGGTCCCACAGGAAGACTTGTGGAATAGGGAATTGAACCCCTGTCTCCAGCTTGTGCCCTAACCTGTGGACCATCCTTCCTCTTTTTCCTACACATAACTACTTAAATAACTCAACTAATATTCAGAGATCCATATAAGCCAGCATCACACACAAACTGGCAGTGAGTTGTGTTTCCTGCCCCAAGCATCTCTACCCACTAGATTCAGGCATTGATTAGACATCATAATTATAATAAGTCTTACAGTGTAAGTCTTTTTATCCCAACATATATTACCCAGATAGCTAATTAGTGTCCGCTGTGCCTCCCAGAAACGTAAGAAACCTGTGTGCTCCAACAGTGCAAATATCTTACCCACCACAAGCATGTTATCAGTGTGATATATTAGAATTTGTTTCATAGTGTCCTCTGATGTATGGAATATCAGACCTGTTCAAATGTATGTGATCACCTAAACCTCTAGCAGCAGCAGCTTATAGATAATATAAGTTTTAGTGCTTCTCAATTTAGTATTTAGTGCTATGTGACAAACATTTTTTTTAGCTCAAGTGGGAAAAGTTTGTGTGTTTGGAGTCAAAGATCCTGGGGTTTTTCTCCAATTCTGCATGTGAGCAATTTAGCTGGTGATCATGCAGTCAGCTGTTTTTAACCTTGGATCTGTTCTGCTGAGGATGCAGTGTTTGAAATACAATCTCTAAAAGGAAGTATTTCCTGGAATGACATCACTGCCTCAGCTAATGATTATTGACAAATAATGCAACATCATCCATGGGTTACTCATGACAAATTATAAATTATCAAACATAGTTCCAGAAATAGACATCATGTTCACTGTTTATAGCTAAATTAATTTATGATGGTTTCAAGAAAAGATGTTAATAGGCAATTAAGATGTGGCAAAGAAAATGGTACAAATAGGTTTGAGATTATAGTAAGAGAACATTTAAAAAAATATTATGATGTTATTTTTTTTTATTGTAAAATTTAAAAATATAATTTTATCTTCAAAACTTACCATTTAGGGCCTAATCTTGTAATGTGACTGTGACAATATAATCAATGCACAAGGTACTGCTTCGCTAAGGCAACTTCATACCGCATTTTCAGTATATTGTAAACAAAGAGATACTATCCCTTTGGAGCATCACCGTCAAATAGTAGCATTCAAAATTTGTATTAATACACTTAGAACCATACCACACTTGCAGTATTACCTGTCACTGGTAACACCTCTATCTGCTTCCAAAGATTTTTCTGAGAAAACCATTCTGTTAATTTTTCACAGTCTCTTCAGATACTAGCAGATACTCCAAGTCAACAATCCACATGATGCAGGCAGCCTGTGTTCACTT
Organism: Dermatemys mawii; assembly: GCA_007922305.1. NCBI lineage: Eukaryota > Metazoa > Chordata > Testudines > Dermatemydidae > Dermatemys > Dermatemys mawii. The sequence goes on along the minus strand of ML677339.1, from coordinate 15,090,442 downwards.
TCGATAGGACTTAGCTAGCTTCTTGGCTTTTAGAGGATCACTTCTCATTAACAAGAAGACTCCACAAGGCGTATGCTCCTTGGAGAGTTTAGCTACACAGTCCTGCCAGCCTACTTTGGAGCGCAGCAGTACCTCCTCCCCTCATGTCTGCTGTTTTATTTGATAAGAAGGATTATGCTTTCTTCTCTTATGATGCTCCAAGTAGTGCCTTTGCTCTTCCTGCAAAGCCCCAGTGCTTCCTTTCATCAGCATTTTCTGCGTTCAGTTCCTCTAGAAGGCTGCTTCAGTACTTACTCTTTGATCCCAGCCTCCCAGGAGTTGCTGAGCTGTGCCACAGACCCAGGGTTAGTAGAACTTGAATTAGCAAACCTTGAGCTTGTTAACCTAGGGCGGGAGCGTCTACACTCATTTGTAACCTCAGGTTCGGAATTATTGAATGCTGTGTCTCAACCTGGGGCTCCAGAATCTATGTTGCATTATGTGGCCCTGAGTCCAACCGTCCATATCCCAGACTTCCTAGCAGGGTCACAGTCTCAGCTGGTGGAAATCAGCATAGCTCAATTTAAACCAACAGAGCTACACTGATTTGCATCAGCTGAGGATTAAGCCCATCTTGATCAAAAAGCAGAACATAGTTTGAGATTTATGTGTATTATTAAACAATCAATTGCCCCTGCAATCTGGTACCCAAATAGAAGACGCACTCTGGGATTTTATTGTAACACTTCCTTCTATACCTAGCTTTGTTCTCTGCAAATAAGACATTAGACAACTGTGGTAAGAAACCTTTATTATTCATTCTTATCAGCTGACTCATTCATATGTCCCACATATGCTTTGAATCAGGATTGCAACAACTTCAGCTAATATAGACTGTAACAGTGGCTAATCACGATATCTCAATTACAATCAAGACAACATCTTCCTTCCCTCCTTACTGTATTAATACGACGTTGAAAAACTCCTACATAGAAGGGACTGCTGTGAGCTGACTTCCTCTACTATAAAAAGGAAATCATGTACTATGTTCACAATCTTCAGATCAGTTCTCCTGCCCGAGTTCCTCTCGCCCTCTCCCCAACAAAAAAAATATCATAACCTTGCATATCTGAATTAGGGGTTTTTCATTCTTGTTCCCCTAAATCTTGCTCTGTTCTCTGTGCATGTGGTGGACCCTGCCTGCAATAGAACCACTGCAACATCTGCTTCACGGGTCAGGGACAAGATTTAGGGCACTCCTGAAGAAAGTACAGAAGGCAGCTTCATGAGGATTCTCTGCATGTCTCTATGCAGTAGCTCTTTGGAAGAGGAAAGTGCATGGGATGATGGGAATATGGCTAGTAGGTGAGATGCTGCACAGTCACTGCCCACTAGCAACCACATGGTGGGTGATGTCTCTGTGAAGGCTACTCCAGTTCTAATGCTGGAGTTGCGATCATGGAGCAGTTCTGCTGCCACAGTGTGGCCCAGAGAATTGAATTCTGCCCATAAGGGAGAATCCTCAGCACTAAACCCGGCTGCCTCTGCTAGGAGCTTGGAACAGGATTTTTCCCTTTGGGGTCAGGGTATTAATACATACTGTGCACTGAATGTGACTCAAAACCATTTAACAGAGAATTTGTTCAATGGATATTAAGGGCTCAGTTCTACCTTCTGATCCATGGGCACAACTCTGAGCAGTAATTTCAGAATATTCTCTGAATTTGTCTCAGAAAAGCAGGCAGCATGATACATCCATTGGCATGAGGGCTTTTGGGTTGAGCTTAGTATAAGGCCTATGTGCCACTGGCCATGAAAAGCGGATTTATGTGGGGCTTAAGTGGTGAATATGTAACAAACACTCATTCAGTGGGGAGTTCTGTCCCCCTTTAGTAGTGGCTGGACTACATACAAAAACTTGATGAGCCTGCCATAGGCTTTATCAGCAGATCTGGGTCAGTTAGCTCAGGCAGTAAATGCTCATACTTTAAAATCCAGAGTAGAGCTGGTTGAAACATTTCTGATGGAACAGTTTTCCATCTACTTTGTTGAATTTCATTAATGAAATCAGGCAGGCTAGCTAGCTGAGCAGTTGTGGAGCCAGCCAACGCCCGGATTGCCTGGCTGGTGGAGCTCAACCAAATTGTTCCATTTTTCCAGAAATTCTGTGATGTTAGCATTGAATTCCCACGCAGATCAAAGTGAAATGTTGACAACCTGGAATTTCCTGCAAAATGGAAAATCCTTTTCTTGGTCAATTCTAAACCACAGTTCCCAGGTTCAGGTCTCACTCTGACAGTCCATCCAAGGAATCAGCATTACACATAGGCCCTGTTCTGGCCCTCTGCCCAATAGTGAATTTCATTTCTATGCAAGAAATAGTTTCCAATGACTTAAAATATCCATTTGAAGTGACTGATGAATTTGTTTACATGCTAATCAGCTCTGCTTGTTTCTGGATCCTACCTCTACGTAGTCTAACATTCATCACAACAACTACCCACACCGTTAAAAATAGATTTTAAAAAATGATCTTTGCTGCATGCCATTCCCCCCCTCCCCGTAAAAAGGATGGCTTGAAATCACAAATAAAACACAGAAACTATTTAAATATCAAGAGAACTGACATAGAACTGACAACATTCTCAAAAGCTTTGTCTGCTCCTTTTAAAATCAGATCTATTCCACCAATTGGTTTGGCACAGATTTTCCTTGATATTTTCTAACCTTTAAATGTTAACTGTTCAATTCTCGAGTGTTTCCATAATTTACTATTCAGGCCAGATTTTCAGACCCTGTGCTGCGTTTGGACTTGGCAGGTATACACATCATGTGTCTAATACCACCTGATATCCAAAACTGCTCATTGCTCAAGAAAACAGGGACATACATATGCAACAGCCTATTTTGACCACATTGTAGGTATGTGCACAAATTTTGTGGGTGCTACTTTGGCATCAGTGTCTAAAAAGTTGTCTCTTAGAACCCAGTTCTGCACTTAGACCTGGAGATCTATTGTAATACTCATGAGTGCAAGTGTCTATGTGAGAGATGTATGTCAGGGTGATATCCCATGAAAACTGGGCATGTATGAAAGAGAAAATAGGCTTTCAACTTTGGCTACATTAATGAAATTATGGTATACTTGAAAATGCTGTACGGGAAAAAATAGGTAATTACTGCTTTTCCAAAACTGCAGTCATGAATGCTATTAATATAATACGTTATTTATTGATAACCAAAGAGTGCTTAGCCTCCATTTGCTGCCTCTACCTTTTACACAGAAGAATAACTGTTACTGTGAGAGAGGGTTTTTTTCACTAACATATTCCTAAACCAAAACAGCTGTAGAGCAGGTAATAATCTAATTCTCCAAATGAATTAATAATATATGTATAAAATCACTATTGTTAATATTAATAGGAAATATATTGGAACCGATAAACTAATCCTGAGTGCTCTGTGTTTTATATCTGTCCACTTGTCTGTGTGTTTCATTCTTGTAATGAAATATCAGTCTTCATAAATAAAGGATGCACAAAACAGAAAGACAGAACATTCTGCACTTATATATTCATAACTGCTGGATGCTTTAGAACTATTTAAAATGACAAATATATAAGCAATCCATATGGATGTTAGAGTAAAACCCACTGCCCCGAACACAAAAATATTATGTCTGCTTTTACATGCTCATACCTTTCTGAAAAATTCATCTTTTTGGATACAGCTTTTCATGGTTGGTCTCCACCCAAAAGTTTTCTGGTAGTTCCCCCTTCCCTTTGGAGAACTGGAGCATTACCTGGGCTATACTGTTTTTGTCTTAGGGATGTGTTGGAAAAAGAAAACACAGTTCACATTTAAAGACACAATTGCTACCCTTTCCCTACCCACACATAATGTGGATGACTAAAGCTTGAAACTTGAAATTTGGCATTTAAAGAGTCCTGACTGAAGAGGATATCCAGGATCAAGTTTGGGTGGAAAAAGAAGTAGAAAGTAAAAGCTATGAAGGTTTGCATATGTACAAAAACCCATATAAAATAGCATAGCATATGCAAACCTTCATAGCTGTAGTAATCAGAAAACTTTTGGGCGGAGACCAACCATGAAAAGCTTTATCCAAAAAGATGAAACTTTCAGATGTGTATGAGCATGTCAATAGTCACCAGTGAGTCTTCAGTCTTCAAAGAAGCTCATCTTTGGGAGGATGAAATAAGAAGAGGGTTAATTGAGGAGTTACTCTATTTATAGTCATGGATAGAAACAAGCTTGATTATGTCCAGCCCACTAGAGGTGAGCAAAGGGATAGGGGGAGGGAACAATTAACCTTTTATATCTATATGCAAGGGCTGCACCCTTGCAATTCCCTGAGTGTAGGAATTCCTCTGCATCCCTTCTGATCATGGGCTGCAGCTTATAACTTTTACTGAGCCCATAAAATCCAAATGGACAATTAACAGAGTAACCATGCAGTATTATTCCTCACAGCAATCTGAAACCAACTTGTTCACTCTGCCCCAGAGAGCAAAGCAGTCTAACCCTCCACAGTGACAGGAGCACCGGCGAGCCCTAACTCAAACCCTAAAATGCAATGGCCTAACTCTGACAAGGGTATAGCCCCTAGTCCTTCGGACACCACTAATTTAGCTTACATTGCATCTGAAAGGGAGCTCTCCTTTTCAGTCAGCCCAGTTTTCTTTTGTACTAGAAGTCTCTTATCAGAACAGTGTTGGAGCTGCATAGCGCTCCAGAAAATGGGTGCCATGTGCTGGCCTGGCCCAATGCTTCATGCGCACCGCAGCCAAGCAGTCGCACCGCTGGTTCCTCTCCAGCCCAGCCCTATCCCCCAGCTGCTTTTGGCCGGTGGCCCTGAGCTGCCTTCTCCCTTTCCCCTCCCCCCACCCACCTGCTGCTCTCGGCTGCCAGCTGAGGGCTCCTGCCAGTGAGGGCAGGGGCTCTCAACCTTGGCAGCTCTGCTCAGCCCCACCTCCTCCGCACAGAGGTTCGTACCACTTGGTGGTGCAAGGGAGGGAGGAGGCTCAGCAGCAGGCCCAGGGATGCGGCCCCCACCTCCTCCCTGTGCTCTCGGGCCACTGCCGGCCCTGGGGCAGCGCTGGTGTGAGGGTCCTGTGCATGCAGTTCCCCCTCGCCCCGTGCACCCGCCCCAGCCCCACCACTATTCAAATGCGGAGGCTCAGGAGCATGAGCTTCCCAGACCATGCTGGGTAGGAGGCAGCACCGGCACCCAGTAGACAGACATCCCAACCAGTGGATGCTCCTTGTTCTAGATAATCCCCCTCGATCTGGGTCCCATCAAGCAACTGGAGACCCAGTTCCCACTACCCCATCTGCCCAACCAGCAACGCTGGGGAGACCCAGTTCCCTCTCCCCCATCTGCCCCACCACCACCGTGGTAGCTCGGTATCCTTTGCTGCCTCGTCCCTCCCCCATGGACTGTGAACCCAGGCTGCTGCAGCGTCTGCTCTGTACAAAGCTCGGTGTGTCAGCAATTCGTGGGTGGGAGGGGCACATAGTCTGTCAGCATTACAGTGTGCTTAATTTGTATAAACTGGCTTAAATAAAGTGCATTTGGTAAGTTTTCCAATACTGTAAGCTTACGTTTGTGTTGCTAAGAGCAAGTCGGGCACAAGGGCATCAGTTTAATAATACTACGTAGGGCCCCGTAAATCCTAAAGACGGTCCTGCATGTTCCCAGCAGTACACATTCCTCTCGTTGTAACTGCAAGCAAGCCGCTATATTGCTTTCCAAACTGCTCCCGACTAACAAAATATATTTTTCCATGGCACCGAAACCCAACACATGGACACTACACAACACCACATCATCTATTTATAAAGACTAATCAGCTGGACAACACAGCTGCAACAAACTGCATACAAAATATATTTCAACATAAACACTACGTAAAAGCTTTAGGAACCAGACTTTCCCCCTTCTCCTCCCCTTCCCACAACATCCTTACACTATTAAAAACGGACCTTAATATTCTTTGGCACACTGTGGGGTTTTGTTTTTTAAGTTCACTGTAGTTGCATTAAATAATCTCATAATCACATTTAGAGGCACCAGTGTACTACAATATATGATAACAAATACTGTCAGCATTTTCCATATTGTACGCTGGTAAATGTTATTCTGCAGGGAATCAATTAAAACTCTGGAAAACTTGGAACACAGACAAATGGAACAAAACAAAGCAACTTATCTTGTCACTGTGATGCTTGCTCAGTACAATGATTAGGGAGGGAATGATAATATGGTAGGACAAATACACATTACTTTAATTAAATGCACTGAAAGGTAATATACAGTGGCAATCTCAAACTTTTGTCTGCGGTGATTTTAATAAAATTGTAAAAACAATAATATCAACCCAGATTTTCACATGTGCTCACATCAGGAACACAATATGGGAATTAATTTACTAGAGATTTTTCTCTTGTAACACATAAAGGCAGAGGGGTGACAGACTGAAATAGGGCAATGTTTCATCACAGTGAGTGCTTTGAAATGTGGCTAAGAGTATATAATACTTCTGTCTAAAAAGATGTGTGTGTTTGGCATCTTAACATCCCATGTAGCCCAAGAGGGTCTAGTAACTGTTACTGCAGTGCCATGGTGGAAAATCAGGACAATAGTTCTTACTGGGGATTAGATTCTGCCTAGTGTAGTTGGCAGTCTGAGGGGAAAGAATTGCCAGCCCTGCTCGCTAAGTACCCCTTAAAACTCCCCAGAGACAGGTGTCCCAATGGGGGCAGAGAGAGAGAGTAAGCAGAGTCATCACTGTCTTCTCTGCACTGGCCAGAGCTGACCACATTCACAGAAAGAAGCATACTTAACCTTAAACCTGAATACCTAAAGTGGATAAAGCAACTAGGGGCGAGGCTGTTCTAGGTTTGATTTTGGCAAATAGGGAGGAACTGGTTGAGAATTTGAACACAGAAGGCAGCTGGGGTGAAACTGATCATGAAAAGATAGATGTCATGATTCTAAGGAATGGAAGGAGAAAAACCTGAAGAATAAAGATAATGGATTTCAGGAAGGCAAACTTCACAAACTCAGGGAGTTGGTAAGTGAGATCCCATGTCACCTTAGGACAAAATGCAGAGACCAGATTCCTCGAAACTTTAAATGACTGCTTCTTGGAGCAGCTGGTACAGGAGCCTACAAGGGGAGAGGCAACTCTTGATTTAGTCCTGAGTGGAGCGCAAGAACTGGTCCAAGAGGTAATTATAACAGGACCGCTTGGGAATAGTGATCATAATATAACAACATTTAACATTCCCGTGCTGGGAACAAAACTGCAGCAGCCCAACACTGTGGCATTTAATTTCAGGAAGGGGAACTATGAAAAAATGAGGGGGTTAGTTAAACGGAAATTAATAGGTAAAGTGACTAAAGTGAAATCCCTGCAAGCTGCATGGACACTTTTCAAAGACACCATAATAGAGGCCCAACTTAAATGTATACCCCAAATTAAAAAACAAAGTCAAAGAACTAAAAAAGAGCCACTGTGGCTTAAAAACTATGTAAAAGAAGCAGTGAGAGATAAAAAGGCATCTTTTAAAAAGTGGAAGTCAAATCCTTCTGAGGTAACTAGAGAAGAGCATAAACACTGCCAAATTAAGTGTAAAAATGTAATAAGAAAAGCCAAAATGGAATTTGAAGAACAGCTAGCCAGAAACTCAAAAGGTAATAATAAAATGTTTTTTAAATACTTCAGAAGCAGGAAGCCTGCTAAACAACCAGTAGGGCTCCTGGATGATAGAGATACAAAAGGAGCACTTAAAGATGATAAAGTCATTGCGGAGAAACTAAATGAATTCTTTGTTTCGGTCTTCACGGCTGAGGACGTTAGCGAGATTCCCAGACCTGAGCCGTCTTTTGTAGGTGACAAATCTGAGGAATTGTCACAGACTGAAGTGTCGCTAGAGGAGTTTTTGGAACTAATTGATAAACTTAACTGTAACAAGTCACCGGGACCAGATGGCATCCACCCAAGAGTTCTGAAAGAACTCAAATGTGAAATTGCGGAACTATTAACTAGGGTTTGTAACCTGTCCTTTAAATCTGCTTCTGTACCCAATGACTGAAAGATAGCTAATGTAACGCCAATATTTAAAAAGGGCTCTAGAGGTGATCCCGGCAACTACAGACCGGTAAGTCTAACGTCCGTACCAGGCAAATTAGTTGAAATGATAGTAAAGAATAAAATTGTCAGGCACATAGAAGAACATAAATTGTTGGGCAAAAGTCAGCATGGTTTCTGTAAAGGGAAATTATGTCTTACTAATCTGTTAGAGTTCTTTGAAGGGGTCAACAAACATGAGGACAAAGGGGATCGAGTGGATGTAGTGTACTTAGATTTCCAGAAAGCCTTTGACAAGGTCCCTCACCAAAGGCTCTTATGTAAATTAAGTTGCCATGGGATAAGAGGGAAGATCCTTTCATGGACTGAGAACTGATTAAAAGACAGGGAACAAAGGGTAGGAATAAATGGTAAATTTTCAGAATGGAGAGGGGTAACTAGTGGTGTTCCCCAAGGGTCAGTCCTAGGACCAATCCTGTTCAACTTATTCATCAATGATTTGGAGCAAGGGGTAAACAGTGAGGTGGCAAAGTCTGCAGATGACACTAAACTGCTCAAAATAGTTAAGACCCAAGCAGACTGTGAAGAACTTCAAAAAGATCTCACAAAACTAAATGATTGGGCAACAAAATGGCAAATGAAATTTAATGTGGATAAATGTAAAGTAATGCACTTTGGAAAAAATAACCCCAGCTATACATACAATATGATGGGGGCTAATTTAGCTACAACTAATCTGGAAAAAGATCTTGGAGTCATCGTGGATATTTCTCTGAAGATGTCCATGCAGTGTGCGGCGGCAGTCAAAAAAGCAAACAGGATGTTAGGAATCATTAAAAAAGGGATAGAGAATAAGACGGAGAGTATCTTATTGCCCTTATACAAATCCATGGTGCGCCCACATCTTGAATACTATGTACAAATGTGGTCTCCTCATCTCAAAAAGGATATACTGGCATTAGAAAAGGTTCAGAGAAGGGCAACTAAAATGATTAGGGGATTGGAACGGGTCCCATATGAGGAGAGATTAAAGAGGCTAGGACTTTTTAGCTTGGAAAAGGGGAGACTAAGGGGGGATATGACAGAGGTATATAAAATTATGAGTGGTGTGGAGAAAGTGAATAAGGAAAAGTTATTTACTTGTTCCCATAATAGAAGAATTAGGGACCACGCATTGAAATTAGTGGGCAGCAGGTTTAAAACAAATAAAAGGAAGTTCTTCTTCACACAGCGCACAGTCAACCTGTGGAACTCCTTGCCTGAGGAGGCTGTGAAGGCTAGGACTATAACAGGGTTTAAAAGAGAACTGGATAAATTCATGGAGGTTAAGTCCATTAATGGCTATTAGCCAGGCTGGGTAAGGAATAGTGTCCCTAGCCTCTGTTTGTCAGAGGGGAGTGATGGATGGCAGGAGAGAGATCACTTGATCTTTACCTGTTAGGTTCACTCACTCCGGGGCACCTGGCATTGGTCACTGTCGGTAGACAGGATACTGGGCTAGATGGACCTTTGGTCAGACCCAGTACGGCCTTTCTTATGTTCTTATGTTCTATCACTGCCCAGTGAATCACTCTGGGGCTTAGGAGATAGGTGCCTGAGTGCCTAGAGGGAGGCAGCAGGATACATGCCCAGACTCAGAAACATAGCCATGGAGGGAACTATTTCTCTGAAAACATTAAGTGCCAAGTGAGTTTAGGTGGCTGGAGGGGTTAGGCAGCAGTTTTGTGCATTACGGAGGATCCAAAATAGCATTTAGATGCCTGAAACAAGAATTTCAAAACCTAACTGCTTTTGTAGATCCAGGCCATAGATAGAATACATTTCTAAAATCTGTCACACATGCATTATAGTACTTTTTGCCAATATTAGTGAGCTATGATACTAACTGTTGTGCTATATCTACATGGAAAGTTTCCAATTTTTTAAAAAATCTCTAAAGTACAATGTGTACATTAGAATATTAATTTTTTTGTTATTAAGTGTATGCCTTGAAATATACGGGATGTGCAATGTGTCTAAGTTAACATTATCACAAGGAGCTTAAATTTTAATTTTCTGACTTCTGGATTGTGCAATCAATTAACATCAGGGATGCAAAGTGATACTTGTGCTTAGCAACAAAATAAATCCTGGCTATAGATATCACTTTGAAATATACAAGGACAAGGAAATCTTTGCATCATAGTTTAAACAGAATCAGGTATAGGTTCTTTTTTCCTGAATGTCACCTTCTTTTCAGTAATTCTCCACCAAAGAAATGGCATTTTGAGAATACAGTGGAGTCACTTAAATGACAAATCTTCTTAATAGAGACATATCTCAGGAATGGATGCTAATCAGATTCAGGGATCTGAATAGTAGGACATTTAATACAAATATCACTCAAGTCTAAACAACAGGTTCTTCACCAATTATTGCTATGTGTTAACTAAAACATGACAGTGTCCAAGACTAATTAAATCATCAGAGGCTTCAGTTTAATTACTGTAAAAGACAAAATTTTTCCCCACAGCAAAAAAACAAACAAAACAAAAAACAGTGCCCATATAGAATCAGTTTCTCAGGTGCTATTTGCTTGTATCATTGTCCACCAATTTTCAAATTTCTTTTATGGTGACATATTAAGTGCAATGGATTCTTAACTTACCACAATATTGATCTTAATACAAACTGCAGCTGATATTGAACCTGGCCTCCTCCAGAGCCAAATGCAAAATCCATTTTTCAGCCTATGCACAATAAGAGAAGCTAAAAAGAACATAAAAGGATTATAAAAGAGGAGGAAGGGAAGAAAGAGAACTCCACCCCAGGATATTAGGAAACACAATCCCCTTTTCAACACACATTTTGGTTTCTTTGATTTATATTTCGTTATGGTCTTCCATTAGTATTCGTTCTTTATAGGTGTGTTCGCAAAACATTGCTAGGAAAAAGCCTAATTATTAAACTTTGATGGGTTTGAGCTATTTTAAACTTTTTATGCATGTTTATTTTAGTTAATTAAATGCCCTCAGAAACATTTGCAATTATATAAATCTTGGTTGTCTAAATTAATATCTCTCCAATGATAGCAGAATGCAAAGTGGGCAATCACAGACAGACTCCAGATAGAGAGCGAGAAGGAGATACTCTCAATGGCCTTTTCCCAGTTTACTTCAGCTCTTGCAAGAACCAGGAACCCCACACAAAGCAAGATGCTTGTTCCAGATTCAGCAAATCATTTTAGTGTCATTGCCTACATAGAATGTGGGAAACAACAGAACACCACTGGTCATCACCTACAGTCCTCAGTTAAAAACTCTCCAACGCATCATCAGTGATCTACAACCCATCCTGGACAACAATCCCTCTTTCACAGGCCTTCGGAGGAAGGCCAGTCCTGGCCCACAGACAACCTGCCAACCTCAAGCATATTCTCACCAGCAACAGCACACCGCGCCATAACTCCTCTAACTCAGGAGCCAATCCATGCAACAAACCTCGATGCCAACTCTGCCCACATATCTACACCAGCAATACCATCACAGGACCTAACCAGATCAGCCATACCATCACTGGTTCATTCACCTGCACATCTACCAATGTAATATATGCCATCAAGTGCCAGCAATGCCCCTCTGCTATGTACATCGGTCAAACTGGACAGTCCCTACGAAAAAGGATAAATGGACACAAATCAGATATCAGGAATGGCAATATACAAAAACCTGTAGGAGAACACTTCAATCTCCCTGCACACACCATGAAAGACTTAAAGGTCAGCATTTTGCAGCAAAAAAACTTTAAAATCAGACTGCAAAGAGAAACTGCAGAGTTGCAATTCATTTGCAAATTTGATACAATCAGTTTGGGACTGAACAGAGATATTGAATGGCTAGCTAACTACAGGAGCAGTTTCTCTTCTCTCGCTGTTCACACCTCCAATTCAGCTGCTAGAGGAACACATCGCCCTCCCTGATTAGAGATAACAGCTCAGCCTCATTGGTCCCACCCTGTTATCTTTAACCTGGCTCTTGCCTACCTATTTATACCTGACCCTGGATTCTTCCACTGCATGCATCCGATGAAGTGGGTATTAGCCCACGAAAGCTTATGCTCTAATACTTTAGTTAGTCTTTAAAGTGCCACAGGACTCTTTGTCATTAGCCACATACTATCCTGCTATTTGCCACGCTTCTCCTTTTTATTTATTTTCATGCAATGAGCCTGATTCTGATCTCATTCACATTCATTTTGCACTAGAATAGCTCCTTTGAGAATAGAATAGCTCTTTACTGTCACAGGTGTGAGATCAGAATCAGGCCCAGCATTCCTAAGAAGTATTTTGGGTTAAGCTCTACCATTGTGATTGTTCTGGCAGAACAGGTCCCTTAGAGAAATAATCACTAACGAGACTGATTGTTTTCTTTCCCTTTTATTTTACTTATTTTTATTAACTAGCGATGTGAATATTTTTTGCCCATCTGTGTTAGGAGAAAAATTATGAGAAATAGGATCCTCTGCCCAGATTTTCAATGAAATTGTGCTATATAATAGGAAGACTCAATCCCAACTCTAGGGAGCTTAAAATCGATATATAGAGACTAATTAATCTTTGTGTAATTCCCATTTTCAACTGAAATACATCAGGATGAATCTGGTGCACTGAGCCAAATTCAGAGGTGACATATGTGTTGTATGAGTAAGTCTGAGTGTAACATTCATGCAGAACGGATGGAAAGTAGAGGTTCTATAAATAGGAACTTCAAGAAATGTAAGATAAAGCAGTCCTTCCCCTGCCCCTTTCTGCTGCACTTCGTGACATTCTTATGCTGTGTTGATTACTTTTACTGCTGCAATTCCACTCTTCTACGTGTTTGGCACACAAGTCACATTTATATGTATTACCAACACGTATTACTGCTACTGTTATTTTGCAAGCTCTCCGAAATGTGCTAGGCACCTCATAAGACAAGCATGACCACGTGACATGCTTCAAAACAACATGCCACATAGTCTGTCTGGGCCAGGGGTGGCCAACCTGAGCCTAATGTACACTGCCAAATAACCACAGTAATACGTCAGCTGCCTCACCAATCAGGACCTCCCCCTCCCTCCCTGCACCCTCATGATCAGCTGTTTCGTGGCGTGCAGGAGGTTCTGGAGGGAGGAGGAGGAGTGAGGGCGTGGCAGGCTTAAGAGAGGGGGTGTGAAGGTATGAAGTGGGGGCAGGGTCTGTGGCAGAGCAGTGAAAACCTTTTGGCCCATTGGAAAGTGGGCACCTGTAGCTCCAGCCCCAGTGTAGATGCCTAGGCAAGGAGTCACATATTAACTTCTGAAGAGCCGCATGTGGCTCCGGAGCCACAGGTTGGCTGCCCCTGGTCTGGGCCGTGAAATATTTCACTGTCTAGCTACCCAAGACTGTCATATCTGACTTGCTTATCATGAGGGCTGACTTTTTTACTTCAAGATAAACGATCCTTCAGCTGTGGCTGTACAAAGCACTGGTGACATCCAGTCATCTATTATATTAGTCACAGATGTGTATTCTTTATGGATCTCTGGGGGACGTAGACAGGCTCTACTTCCTATTAAGTGACAGTCAGTTGACTTTAAATCTGTTATCAAGTACCTGCAAAGCTCTGAATATCTCTACTAATGACATACTCATTAATCTTCAATTTTGAAAATACATATCAGAGCATGTCAAATGATGACTGCATAGAACATCAGACCTAATTTTGTTATGGGAGAAGAGCTTGCAGAAATTTAACTGTTGTACACTTCTTTCAGCATTTAGCTCATGTTCAGGGAAAGCAATAAAAGGTTCTTCCAAACCAAATTAAAAAATAATTTAAAAGACTGTGTTTATTTCCTTACCTCTCAATATAAGGCCCTTCCTCGGAAATGCAAAGTCCGTGGTCTGAAAGGGCAGAGATGTAAGGTCTAACTTATTCTACCTTTTACATTTGAGTGTGTGTTTAGTACTGATGAAAGATGCTGCATTGACAGACCTGGAGATTGAAGTCTTCTCATCCACAGAACAGAAAGTGCAGAGGGCATCCCAGTACTGCATGCCCCAAACCTTTCTTGGAGAATCCCTCCCCGGAAGCAACAGAGGAGAAAGACCTGGGTATTGGTTGATCACAGGATGACTATGAGCCGCCAATGCAATGCAACCATGAAAAAAGCTAAGGCAGTCCTAGGATACATCAGGAGAGGTATTTCCAGTAGACAGGGAAGTGTTAGTACCAATTTGCAAGGCACTGGTGAGATGTCATTTGGAATACTGTGAGCAATTCTAGTCTCCCGTATTTAAGAAAGATTAATTCAAACTGAGGTAGATGCACAGAAGGTCTACTAGGATGATCAGAGGAATGGAAAACCTGTCTGATGAGCAGAGATTCAAAGAGCTGGGCTTATTTAGCCTAACCAAAAAAAGGCTGATTGCTCTCTATGAAAACATTGGAGGGATAAATGTGGGGTTGGGAGTGTGCTATTTAAGTTAAGTGCCAGCATTGACACAAGAACAAATGGATATAAACTGTCCATCAATAAATTTAGGCTTCACATTAGATGAAGGTTCCTAACCATCAGAGGAGTGAAGTTCTGGAACAGCCTTCCAAGGGGAGTAGTGAGGGGGCAAAAAATCTAATGGGCTTCAAGACTTGGTACGTTTGTGGAGGAGATGGTATGATGAGACTACCTACAATGGCATGTAGCCAATCTGTGACAGCTAGTAGCAAAAATCTTCAACAGCTGGTGATGGGACACTAGATGAGGGAGGACTCTGCAATACTACAGATAATTCTTTCCCACATGACTGGCTGCTGGATCTTGACCACATGCTCAGGGTCTAACTGATCGCCATATTTGGGGTCAGGAAGGAATTTTCTCCTGGTCAGTGTGATGGAGTGTCCACCTCACACTCACCCTGAAGGAGTTCATGGAGGCCATATGGGCTAATTAATCTATTAAGTATTAAGACTGAGAGAAGCCAGAATTAAAAGAAGCTCACTGTGCAGGAATAAGCCAGGAAGCTGACAAGAGAGGGGACCATGGGGAAAGGCTGCAGTCACTCTCTGGGAAGAGGGAGGAGTATTTGGAGGCTGCAGAGATGTATACCTTGAAGTAGCTCCTGGGAGGAAGGAGTGGTGAAGCTGGCAGACCCAGAGAAGGAAGGGAGAGCCAGATGACTAGAAAAGGGCTCAAGGAAATGGAGCAAGGTACAGGGTGGAACACACTTTGACTGCTGGCTAGAGGGTCTCTGAGCAGGAAGCCAAATTAGAGGGTGGGTACAGGTTCCCCAACCACCCACTGAGGAAGTGGCACCTGTGGGGCAGTGGGTTGAAAGACTGCCTGAGTCTGTGTGTTAGAAGAGACTTTCCAACCCCCAGAAGGGGAAACCACAATAGTGACCTAGACAAAGTCCTCTCACTAAGAAGCCACAGTACCTCCTGAGATGTGAGAGGGATATAGACAAAGAGACTGAGACCAAGACTGGAAGGACAACTTAAAAACACAGGAAGGGGCATGTGATGAGCTATTCCTCACAATGGCCAGAAGGAGCAACATACCTCCAGTGAGTAGAGCACCCTGCCAGACAAACTGGCAGAAACCCTAGAGGGCGTCAGGTTTCATCTTCCTCTGCAGCTTGGGGGATGGGTCACTTCCTGGTTGAAGTGGTGTAAATGGTGAATTCTGTGTAACTTCTTTACAGTAAGATATGAGGGTTTCAGTAATTCAGCGAGAGGTTATGGGCTTATTTACAGGAGTGGGTAGGTGAGGTTCTGAGGCCTACAATGCCCAGGAGGTCAGACTAGATTTAGTCCCTTCTGGGTTTAAAATCTGAGTCTATGAAGTTGATTAGGAAATTCACACTTCATATCCATTCAGCCCTTGGCTAAGTCTCAACAAAGGTGACAAGTAGTGCCAATTGCCACAAGGACAGAAACCAACAAACTCATTCACATAGGTCACCAGGGTAAAGGGGGGTAAGCACCAGACGACAGTCTTTTTTAGTCACAATCATATGGGGTTGTAATGGGGCACCTGCCCCACTCTGGAAGAACAGGGTTTAAAACAGACAAGCTGGGCTGATTGGAGTAGCAGCCACAGCTGTGGCCAGCTCAATCCAGGCCCAGCTGGCCCTTATAAGAGAGGGCTGTGGGCTAGGAGCTGAGGAGTCTCTCTCTAGCAGTGGAGAGAGAGAAGGACCTAGCTGCTGAGAGCAAGGTACCTGAAGCAGAGCAGTGCTGCAGAAGGGCAAAGGGAGCTGAGGAGCTCCAGCCTGGTAAACCCCCAGGCTGCAGGCTTTGGTGAAGGCCTCAAGAGGTACTGGGGCTGCAGAGGGGCAGCCCGAGGACAGGCAAAGGCAGCAGGTCCCATCCCTTGCCAATGATGAGTGGCCATTATAGACTGCAGTCTGCCCCAATGAAAGGGGGCTAGATGATGACTGGCAGTAGCCACTGAGGCAAGGTGGGATTAGAGTGTTAGAATTCCAGGGGGCAGCTCCCCAGGGCAAAGGATACTGGGTTGGGGAGGGATAAAGGGACTTAGGCAGGTGAGATATGAGCCAGCAGAGGGCACTCTGTGCTGGAAAAAGAGCTAATTCCCAGATGACCAGCAGGAGGTGCTGCACTAGTGAGCATCGCTTTGGCACAGGGGTGTAGAAAAACTTCATGTCCATTACCTGATTCATTATCTACTAATTGCAGATAGAGTAATCTCTCTTTGGTTCATAATGGAACTCACATATATCAGGAAGAGAATAAAGTTGATAGCATGAATCCAAAAGTCCACTGATTTCCCCTTTGCAGAATGTGAACTCCACATCTTAAAGCATCAATACTTTTAAAACTACAGTTGGCTGAAAATAGGAGGCAGGGGAAGGGGAATTTGGAAAAAAACTAAAACAGCCCTATTTAAATTATCTGAATGTTCATGTTAGCAACAGTATGCCTACAAAATATCCATATGTTATACCAAACTAAACCTGCAATGGGAGGTAAAGATAACTTTATGCCACGTGAGCAATTCCTGATCCTAGGGCCAGCTGTGGGCTGGCCTGAAACAATTTAGGGCAACCTCATGACCATACCTCCTCCCAGAAGCCATGCTCCTCTTATGCCCTCTGCATTAGGGGCTGTGAGGGAAAGATGTCAAGAGCCTGCTACGCTGGTTCTACCCCAGGGCTTCACCAATGTGGAGGAAATCATCAGTTGTCCACATAGGCCGGCTTTACAGCCTGTTTGTGCCAAGGGAAAGTCTTGAGTCTGCGACCTCTTCGTTAAATTGACGACAGTGGTCCAATTTTGCTACTATCTGAGGTATGGTCTCTTGCCTATTAAGAACTGAAATGAGACCACTAAACTTAATTCATTTGCAAAACAGCCAGCAGATGATAATGACACTTTACTTGTGTCGGCTGACTATGATCTGACCATGTGTGTATGAAAGGATTTGTACCCCAACACCAGTTCTTACAGGCACCAAGATTCCTACTGGCTTCACAAAATAATCCTGTGAGCAAAGCCAAGACTCACAAGGATACCCACTGTCTGAAGGAAGCTTAGGGCACTATTTATCCAATTTGGAGCCATTACAATCCATTAGTTCAATAATCTGCACTTAAAAAGAGCCGAGAGCTCTTACAGTATAATCAATCAATAACATACATTTAAAAATTTCAGTGCAGGATGTTTTCATTTTAAAATGCCTTGAATGCAAACAATAGTCTACAAGATCATCTTCAAAGATGAGACACAAACTGTAAAAAGCAAAGAAATCCATCCTTAAAACTTCTCCTGTTGCACCAGGAGGGCTCATGTGACTATGACCGGTGCTGCTATGGCTTTTTTGCTATGGGTTGGGTTAAGGATGAAGGTTTAACTTTATGTCCTCGGTTTCTGCCACAAGTCTAATATTTCTTAAACAGAGTTTGTTATAGGTTACTATGCACTTCTGTCACTATATAACTACTCCTAACTGATGGGGAGCAAAGAGCACACATGCAGATTCTGTTCTTACATCTCCTTGTTAATTCCAGATTGGTAATTATTAGCTGGTCTGCAAAGAAGTGCCCAGGTTTTAATCACTATTTGTTCAAAGAAGCAATAACCAGGTTTGATTTTTAATAACATTTTTAGGGAAATGTGGGGATCAAGCAATCACCAAGTAGTCTCAGGGTATGGTTACACTTACAAGATTATAGCGCTATAGGTTATAGCGGTCCCCTTATACAGTAATATGTATAGCACTATTGTATGTCCACACTCAGACGCGCCAGAGGTATAGCATGGCCACATTTGGGGCACTTAATGCAGCATTAAGAGCAGCGCATTAGGGCAGGTATCCCAGCATTCAGTTGGGTGCAATGTGCTTTTTAAATGAGGGGGATGAGGGGGGACACGTTGTGTGTATGCGGAGGGAGAGAGACAGTGGTTTTTCCGTTTTTTGTGAAAGCCTGTCAGTGAGCCTCCGTTCACAGAAGGCTTTGTTTTCACACAGGCTCCCTCCTTAAACATTTGCATTGCTTATCTGCCGAGTTAAGAAAGAAACTCTAAAGAGGTACTTCCGCATTCCTCCAGCCGAGTTCAAAACAAAGGGAAGAGACGTCAATTGCCTTAAATGGCTCTAGGCATCTCCAGAGATTACTTGTAGCGCAGTGGGTGTCCACATCCTTGCTGTAGTGCTACAGCAGCTGCGCTACAGCCCTTATTCCCCATGCGGAGGTGGATTAATAATAGCGCTATAACTCAGCAGTTATAGCACTCTACGTGCCTTGCCAGTGTGGACGGGGAGGAGGTTATAGCGCTCGTGGGGGCTTTATAGCGCTATAAAGTGCCAGTGTAACCATGGCCTCAGTCTGAGCACTGGAAATGAGATTTTTATACATTTAAAAATTGCAACTTAAATTTATGAATTTCAGTTGGAGAATACAGTGATTAATGTGGGTTTGAAAGGTCTAGACTGCCATTCACTTTAACTTTTGGAGGTGGTCTATAGAATGATTTAGCTAATTCAGTTCTCAAACAAAAATCACTGTGTATACTGCTTACAAGAAACCTGATTGTAACAACTGAATTAAGAAACACTTCTAAGATAGCATTATGATTTTAATATGGACAGGAATTAAAATAGACACACACATGGAGATGACATCCATGTACCAATTGGCACATCCATACAATGAACAAACCTCTACTTTCCTCTGTCCACCGATTCATCTGCCTCAAGACTTTCTACTAGACCTAGTCAGGAATTTTTCAACAAAATGCATGTCAAAAAATGCCAATTTGTTGGACCCAAAACTTTGTGCAGAAATATATTATTTTTGGCAAAACTTTTGTTGGGAAGGTTTTCTTGAGGGAGACAGAGACCTGGTCCACCCTAAAACAGCCAGTAACCTAGTGGTTGCAGTTCTTATTTGAGCAGTAGGAGACCAAATTCAAGGCCTGGCTCTACCTGATTGGTAAGAAGGACTAGACTGGAAGGTCTCCTACATCCTAGGTGACTGCCCCAACCATTTAGCTATAAAGCCATGCTCTCTGATGCTCAATGTCTCTTGTTGAAGCTGTCTCCCTTTATATAAATAATTCAGCATTCATTGGACCAGAGAGAACAAATTCAAATGATTGGATTTTTTTAAAATGTATACTACCAGAGAAATGTTTCTTCTTTTCTCCCTCTCCCCCAAAACTAAAATCTTATTCCCAAAAATTTTCCCTGCCCAAGACCCAGGATAGGGCAAAGTTCAGTTTCTTGTAGATTTTGCTAGAATTTTAGGTTCAGCAAACTGATTCAGCAACTGAAGCATTTGCCATTGACTTCATTGACTACTATTCAGATGCTTAAAGTGAGGAACATGCTTAAGTATACTGCTGAATTGGAGCCTTATTAATTTTACAGGGACAATATAAATTAATAGTATTTATTAACCTCTGGAAAATTACTTATTTCTGTCTGAGAAGGATCTGCACGATCAATAAACATTATGTGCACAGATAGTTGTTGCATTTTAAAAATATTGTACAAATATTAACACATTTATAAGCACTGGTGTCCTAATTATGTGTATGAGACATTGCCCTTTACTATGAAGTGCTGAAAATTAAAGCATTTGAACAAACTAACCAGCTTTACAGAACTCCAATATATTTCTTCAAACAGTTATAATTTCTATTCAAAATAACCCATCTGTCAGCTTTGCAGCAATCATTACAAATCTTTCACATCACAGCATTCAAAGTTTTTTACAGGAATCATTGAAATGTGGCTACCTCTCTGGTGCAACATAACAGCTCTTTAACAGCAATTTAGGACAGGAAGTTTAAAAATACTTAACTAAAACTTCAGAGGAATATAGCCAGGATGTAATTGCACAGACAGGAAAAGGGCTAGCACAGTGGAGTTATTACATACTGCATGTTTATTATCAAATGACAAAGTAAACAAAACATGGTTATGAACAAAATAAAAAGAGAATATTGTTTGATATCTTCCAGATGTCATTAAAAAAAGTTCTTAACCCTTTCACTGCCACTCTTTCCACTGCATTTATTGCACTGCAGTCTTACTTTAAACTCTCATTAGGACATATGGTATCATTCAAATGCTTAACACTCATTCTAATATTATTGGCCCAAGACTCTGTATCTTGTCTGAAGGAAAAAAAATACAGACACAATGTCAGGCAGTTTAGACTTTGAATTTGTCCTCCCACATCAATATGAGTGTGCGTGTGTGTGCATCTATTTGCATATATATAAATTATGCAGCACATCAAACTTTCTGCCACTAAGAAAAAATGTACTTTTGTATGGCACACCCATGAACAATATGTAAGCAACCCCAGCTGTTTTTCAGCAGAAATGCCATATTGAACAGTATCCCACAACCATACATAATCACACTGATAAAGACATCTATGTCTCCTGCGTCGCATGAAAACTGGAGAAGCCTTACCAACAAATACAGGTCAAATGTGGCTTATGAGCACTGAAGGAAGGAACCAGAGGCTACAAAAAAAGCATAATCTTAAGCCAGGAGCAGCCTCTCTATGTTCTTTGTATACTGGTATTTCAGGACTATAACTGGCTGGCAGTGGGAGCAGAACCAAGAATGAGTCGCTAGCACTAGCATTCTCCCCTAGCAAACTGGGCTCTAATGCAGTTGAAATCCCTTTGGACCTTAATGTTGCTCTTGCAAAATAATGATTAGTGAAGCAGACTAACCATGCAGATATCCCAATATTAACAGGTTAGGAGGCTAGAATTTCTCATGCATTCTCAGGCTCCAACTGTACTGATGCACTTCACCCTTCCACTTCAAAGGGAAAATGCAGAAAGATTTTTATAGTACCTTTTCCCCTTCCATTCATTTTTGTGTGAACAGAAGAAAGTTATTTATTTGAAAATGCCAGTGCAAGGAGTTGACAAGCGCAAAACATATTAGTTATAACAAAAAAGAAAACATTTATCTGTGCTATATACAAAGGAGGAAAATCGATAGGGAAATACTTTTTTACTTTTACCTTAGTGCTACATACTGGCATTCTGTGTGCTTTGCATAGAAACATAGAAGGCTTGTAAACTGAATAATCAACCTCCTAGCCAATGCAAAATTGTTCTCTACTCCACATTATGGCAGAGTATAGTTGTGTATAGTGTTCTGTCTAGTTTAGTTTTAAAAAGTATCAAAGGATAGGGCTTCCACCATTTCCTTAAGGAAACTATTCCACAGTTTCCCTTTCCATCAACTCACTCTCCTCTTGGTCTATTGAAACTCCATACTCCCACTCTCCAAAATGGACTCCATACAATGTAGACAGCCCTCTATAGTGTCTGAATAAGGAAGAAATAGTTCCTCAGCAGCACCTCAGTCACTCTTTAGCACTGGTAGGGGTGATCCACTTACAGAGAATCCCTCCACATGTGGGGGGATGCTTTGGCCTATTACCAATATCTGAGTTGCAGTAGAGTTCAAATCTCCCCCCTTAAGTTAACTGGTTTGACTAGTTTTAATGAGTTCTCTAGTTGAAGACTTTGACTTCCATATTTTGGAGGGGTTTTTTTTCTCCATAATATAATAATCCTTAAAAAATATTCAGTACTGCCCTCCCAGGAGCCACAGCACAGAAGCAGCAGCCATGGGGCAGGAAGGGGCAAAGTGTTTCTTTCTGCCACCTTTCTGATTCAAGACTGTTTGAGGGGTCAAAAGATCCTAACCTGCCTATGCTGAAGCCCAGAACCACTGTACCAGCATATGTCACTTACTCTTACCTCTGATTCCTCTCCCCTCAGCCCCACCTCCACAATTTGTCCTAGAGCAGGGCCATTGACATACTCAGCACTTACTTGAGCAAAACATTCATTGATTTCAAGTGGAATTTTGCCTGAGAAAGAACTGCAAGACTGGAGCATAAATGTGGATCATTCCAGGACAATTACAGTCCCACACAATCTTTTTTTCACAAGCATTTTTTTCCTTCAGCCTTAGAGCAACAGTTTGTCTTGTAACCCTACACAAAAATATCTCTGGATTGCATTTTTGTAACTAAAAATTCTGCACTGAGCATTCCTGAAAATAATCTGACACTCCATATCAAATAATAACAGTCAAATTTATTTTCTTTAAAAGAATATATTAATGGAGATTTTAATATCATTAGACACTGTGCAGAGATTTTTACTTTTTGACAGTTATAGAGTGCTACATAATACTGTATTATTAGAGATCATGAAATAGGACAGTTCTGACCATGATTAAGATTTTTTCAGAGTTATTTTTAGTAAAAGTCACAGACGGGTAGCGGGCAATAAACAAAAATTCATAGGAGCCTGTGACCTGTGTGTGACTTTACTAAAAATAACCAGGGAGCAATGCTGGGGAGAGGGAAGACAGCTGGAGCCCCATGGGAGACTGACAGCCATCGCCATGGGGGAGCACAGCCCTAGCTCTAGCCCCGGCTGCAGCCATGAGAGGAGTGGGGACTCCAGCCCCAGCCGCACTGCAGGGCAGAGGCACACAGCTCCAGCTCCAACTCCAGTCATGGGCGCGGGAGAGGGGTGCTGGGGAGAGGGATATAAACAGTCCCGGGTCCAGCCCCAGGGTACGTGTGCGCAGCCCCAGCTCCCATGGAAACCAGGGTGGGCAGGACGCAGCCCCAGCCCCAGCAACAGCCTCAGGGGGGAGCACATGGCCCTGGCTCCAGCCCTGGCAGCAGCTACTGACAGCTAAAGCCGAAGAAGTCATGAAGGTCTGGTAAAGTCACAAAAATCGTGACCTCTGTGACTAAATTGTATCATATGGGCTAGAACTTGTGCCATGAAAGAAAACCAACATTGCTTAATGTTGTGGCTGGAGTCAGATACCAATGAACAATGAAGCGCTCACAGTAATAAGCTTTCCTATATAATCTGAAGCAATTGTTCATTTAAGGCCAGATTCTGCCACAATTCATTCTCACTGAGTGGTACTCTGCAAGCCATTCTACTGTAATCAGTTTAAACCAATGGGTTTGTTATGGCCTAAGGCACCACGCACTGTAAGTACGAATTTCATAATCTGACCCTTAAAGTAAATATACAGATCTTGAGTCTCCACTGTATTTAAGCAAAACACAGGTGCACTGGAGTGAGGTGCTCAGAGACTCTGACTTTAAGGCCAAAAGGGACCATCATGCTGAGCTAGTCTGACCACCTGCACATTGCAAGATACAGAACCTCACTCACTCACTTCTGTAATAGTCCCATAGCCTCTGGCCAAGTTAGTGAAGTCCTCAAATCAATAAGACTACAGGTTTCTCCACCATTTACTCTACTTTAAACCATTAAGTGACCATGCCCCATACTGCAGAGGAAGGCAAAAAAAAAAAAAAAACAACAACCAGGGTCTCCACCAATCTGACTTGTGGGAAAATTCCTTCTCGACTCCAAATATGGTGATCAGTTAGACCCTAAGCATGTCAACAAGACCCACCAGCCAGCACCTGGGAAAGAATTCTCAGTAGTAACTCAGAGCCCTCCCCATCTAGCATCCTATCTCTGGCAATTGGAGATATTTGCTAATAGCAGTTGCAGATAGGCCATATGCCATGGCAGGGAATCTCGTCATACCATCCCCTCCACCAACTTATCAAGCTCATTCTTGAAACCAGTTAGGTTTTTTGCCCCCACTGCTCCCCTTGGAAGGCTGTTCCAGAACTTTGCTCTTCTGATGGTTAGAATGCATCCTAAAAGCATAACAGGAGAACACTTAAACAACCTTTTAACAGGCAGAGTTACCATAATACAACTGCACAATTTCTTCCATGTGATCAAGCAGACACCCCCGATGTAGACTTTAATGCTTGCCTACACACAGTGCTTAGGTTTAAGGGGATCAGCAGTTAAGTATTTCCTCTTCTGCTTTGCTACCCCTCCCAGAAGTACCTTCATTGTCAAATTAAAAGCATAGTTTTTAACTAGATACATGACTGCAAAAGACAGTTTAACTACATCCAAGTAATTACAAGTAGGGTGTGGTGGGCTTAGGAAGAGAGGCTCCCTCCAGTGTAGTGTCTCTCTCTCACACACTCTCTTTCTCTCTCTCTCTCCCCCTCTCTCTCTGTGTCCCCCTCTCTCTCTCTCTCCAAAGCTTCAAAACAGGTCTGGAAATCAGGAAGTTGCTGCTACTGGCAGTATCAACATTGAAGTTTATTGTTCTTTTATGATAACAGTCCAGGAAAAAAAAATACAAGCATGCAGGGCCTGATTTCCATAAATTACTGAGGCAAAACTCCCAGGACTTCAATGGGAATTTTGCCTGAGCAAGGACCCCAGTATTAGCAGCCCAATGAGTAATATTACGCTAACGTGCATGTAAACACATGAAAAGCTGGCAGCCCACTGGTTCTTTAACAAATTATAGATCCTAACTGCTGGACATAAGGTAGCTTGAAATAATCACAAACCCAAAAATATTTTAGGTTTGCACTGCACCTATATGAACAGTCTAAAGAAAAAGATGCATATATAGTAAATATCTGGGGCCAGATCATTGACTGATGCAGTTCCACTGCCTGAATTCAATAGAGTGACATCAGTTAACACCAGCTAAGAATCTGACCCTATGTATATGAATTCATGTATATACAGGATTAACAACCTCAGGTATCATATAAAACATTATTACCCAAGGTGGTCACATCCCCTGATTACCTTGCAAAATCCTTTGATTATTTGAAATCTTGATTACCCAAACTTATTCTGTGTTCCAAATGACACTCAGATCATAGAGGTTGCACAGTAGACAGACTGCTTTCTTCTCTACTTTTGATATATTTCTATGTTTTGGTCATTTTTACAGCAACTTGATGCATATGAAAGACACTTTATAAACTCATAAACAACCTCCTGAAGTGCCCCATTTACTGTTATTCCCCACGTGCAAGTCAAATATGGTTTAGAACATCCATAAAACGATCAAAGAGTGCTAACCGCAGGGTTACAATCCGTTTATTTAGGTGGGACAACAAAAGAAAAATAAAACGTGATCCACTCTAAGATCACGCGCTACGTCTCGCCCCAGCTGCTCAGGCTGCTGATTAACTCTTTTAACAGATTATCCTCTTGCATGGACGAAAAAGCTGCCCAGAAGGATTTTGCGTGCTGCGCACAAACGCCAGCAGACCCGCAGAGTAACAGTCACCTAACGCTTTGCGGCCCCCTCCCTTTTTTAACTCTCCTCCGTAACTTACCAGCTTGGATCTGGTGCGCTGCAAAAATTCTTCCATGTTGTCATAAGGGATCCGAGCAGGCAGGGCAAAGATCCATGCACGGCGCCTCTGGGCTGACTGGGGCGGCTCCTTCCAGCTGCGATTGCCTGGGCAGCTCCTGCTGCTGTCTGCGGTCCCCCCTTTCCTCCCTCAGCGCAGCGCCGCCCGGCCACTCTGGAAAGTGGGAGTAAGAGAGCGGGGTGCCCGGGACGCAGTGGGGCGGGAGAGGGGCCGCGCGCCCAGTTCCAGAGGTCGGCCCGCCTCCTCAGCCAATAGCACGAGCGTCTCCGGCTGGCTGACGTCAAGCAGGCAAGTGCTGCAACCATGGACAGCGCCCAAAAGTGAGGACCAAGTGAGGGGATGCAGGGAACTCTGCAGCAAAGATGCACTCAGGAAGCTGCGCGTGTCTCTCCAGCGCCTGGCTAGCACTGCAGTGGGTTTTGCTGGCCGGGTAAGGGATGGAAACGCTGTCTGGACAAGGCAATGCACTCAGATAGCTCATGTCTCTGCTCCAGAGGAGCGATTTAAAACAGAATTACACAGAATGTTGCTGTGCCCCCGACACGCTCCGTTGCAGTAAACTGGGGTTTAAATGGGTAACCGTCTAAGGAGAGTCTGGTTATTGCTCCAAACTTCCAGAGCTGTGCTTTAAATACAAGAGCATCCTTTCTTTACAATCATCACTTAGACAGCATCTCTCAGGTGGCACCCTCAGTCAATGTACAAAGGTTAATTACTTCACCTGGGGGGTGGGTAGCTTAAGACTTCTGTGCAGAGGTGCTGAAACAATTTATATAATGGGGGTGCTGAAAGACATTGAACCAAAGGGTAAACTCTGTATATGTCGTAAACCACTTCAAGCCAGGGGGGTCGTAGCACCCCCATCACCAGCACCTATGGTTCTGCCCCCATTTTACAGAGGGACAAACTGAAATACAAAGGGATTGAGCGCCCTAACCAGCGCCCATTGAAGTCAATGCATATTGCTAACTCAAGGTTACACAATGAGTCAATAGCTGGGAATAAAACCTGGCAGACTCTACTGCTCTCATCACTAGTACCCCTTGGCTTACTATTGATAACTAACCTGAATATGAAATCATCACAATTATTACTCCCAATCAATTGTGCTTCATCTGTGGATTTAATAACTGGTGATTATTAATGAATTTGGTGCTCTGAGGCCTGGGAATTTTTCTCACTCCTATTATTTTACAGCCTATTGGAAAATATTTCAGTAAAATCCAGCAGCATCTGACTCCTAATAAACATGAACCTTTTATGGGGTCTCTCCTTCACTCCCTCTTGGTTTAATAGTTATTTCATTATATTTTGAAGATGATATTGTTGATCTGTCTGTCACAAACTATATATCCTATGTGGTAATATGCTCTTATTCTATTTTGTTCCATGGAACAGAAAAACTGAACTGTACCCCAAGCACTCAAATTTTAAAGATTAATCAACATTAAAATATTTAGTAGTTTGTAGTACAGCCCAAATGGCATGACTTTTGAGAAACAATCACTGGAAAGAACAGAGTATTCAAGAAAAAAACATATTTCATCCTACACAATTTCACAGTAGAATAGAGGGATATTACTACATTTATTAATGGTGTGTAGGGTTTTTTTAATTTGAAACCCATTACTTTAATGATCCTGTCTTTGACTCTAGATTTTCACCTGCCACTTAGAAAGTATAGACCTTCTAAGTGATTATATATTTTGCAAAATATAATCTTGCAATTACAGTTGTGTCTCACACTTGAAACAGATCGAAACTGCAACAAAGAGATGGCTGCATAATTTGAGACCTAGCAGTTTGAGGTTTGTTTAAAACTTTGTCTCAATCTGTAATCAATACTGTCTTGTGAAAACTGAGGCTGAGAGTAACACAAATATTTCCTTTCAACAAAACCAATTAAAATATTCAATGTAGTTTAGCAGGAAAACTGAAGTTTGTACAATGAATACTTAAAGTAGAAATCTGTCTCATGAGTACTTCAAAAAATGAGCTAGAATATAAGTTCGTGGAAGTATATAGTACCGGTTGAAGATTTACTCAACAATGAAGACTGAATTTTTTCAGAGGATGCAAAATTGCATTTTTACATTGTCTGCAAACCCCTCATGTGCTTGAATTTTCAGATTAAGTAATTTTGCAGATATCTATTTGCATGCATCAACAGGAGAATTATTTGAATGTGTGGGGTTTGTGGATGTAGTAGGTGAACACATTTTTACTCCTTACCCTTTTTGTCTTCCACCGGCTCCTTTAGTGGTCTCTCAAAAGGTAGTGGAAAAACATTCTTCATGTTCTCCTACTGGCAGATCACAGATGGCCCTGATACAGTCTATTTTGCTTTATTCTAATGTATAGGTGTATGAGCTGTGGCTTGTTAGTGAATCTCTGTAGATTGCCACCAGGGTAGAGCATTGACAAGACAGAGAATTGAAGGAAAATATTTGTAAAAATATATTCTGAGTATGTAAATCTCTTGAAACTGCATTTTCATCTATGCATTTATGCAAATAATTCTATTCATTATTCATTGTTAATTGTAAAGAGCGTACTGAAGTTTTCATGTATATAGTATTTGATAGAGATCTTAGGCCTGATTCTCCTACCATGTACACTAATATAACACCATTGGTGACCATGGAATTACTCCTGATTTATAGTGACGTAAATGAGAGGAGAACCAAGCCTCTTATTATTTCTAGTTATTATTCATCTTTCTGATGTCTCTAAACAAAGTAAATTAGTAATCCTTTCAGAGGCCTGTCCTAAGGGATATAGTCCCCCCTTGACATGTATGCATAATTCCCATTGACATCAATGGGAATTATGTGTATGAATCAAAATGAGAATTTACCCCTCAATCTCATATGTTGATTTATATAAATTATTATAAAAGTCTCCTTTGTAGTGCTGAGTTTCCATTCAAAGTGTAGCAGCAGATTTGTTCACAAAATATCCTGTAATCAAGCAGAAAGAGAAACTAGGATCAGTGGGTACATTTTTATATGCTTTTGTGCTTCTGAATATGCAAATATAAGTGATGACTTGCTTCAAAGTGAAAGCAAGTCATAAGGGCCTGCCCTCTTTTCTCATAGGTCTTGGGAAAAGGTCCTGTTTTAAACTTTAGCTGTTACTAAAACAATGCAAGGATTTACAGTGACTGCAATAACATTTACTGTCTGTGTCCTAGAGGATTATAGCCCTGGTGATTATGTAGAAATGGAATGCCTAGACATTATGAGTTTGTAAAAAGCTCTTTGCATCACCACTGTAATTTTCCAGTCAAAAGTACATAAAATATATTTAGAATTATATTCCCAGATATACTACATGGTACAGGACATTGTGAACACTTCATGTAGGTCTTTGTTACTTTCCATTGTTTCTATAATCTAGCTCCACCTTATTTCCTACATAAGAAAATATTTGAGATTTGTTTTGATTCCTTATTAGAGATGAGCACAAACAGAACCCCATTTCTTAATTGAGAAATCTTAGATTCAGATTTCAGCTTTGCATCTGAGGCCTAACTCTTATCCTTATTAATTCCCAGGAGTGTTGAAGAAGTGGTAACATTCATGTGGAAATCCACTGGCTGGGCAATTCTATTGTAAGAATATGTCAACATAAGTAAACATTTGAGTATGAGTTTTAATTTGTATTGTGATAACGTTTCAAGGCCCAGTCAGGACTGAGACCATATTGTAATGGTTGCTCCGCAAACACATGGGACAGTACAGTGTCTGTGTAACCCATGTGCCTAATAAGGAGATATCTCTTTAAGCGATCTATTGGGGGAGTAGGTAGGAGTGAGTTGTGTCTGGGTCATTGTTGCTAAGCTGATGCACAATTAGCAGTCCACATCCAGCAGTTTCTGGAACTGTGTGTGGTAGTTTTGGGTATGCCCAGTAGATTCCCTCTAACTGGGCTCAGATTCCATGAGATCAAGTACTCAGGGTAGTTGTTTCCCAAAGGGCAATGTGCAGTGCAGAGAGGAGGCTGTTTTCCAGAACTCTGAAGTGTTATACAGCAGGTTAGTGATATTGTTAACCCTCCAACAGGGAAGCCCTGACAGTGTTTATTATAGAAAGGGGAAATTAGAAGGGAAAATAATGTTATTTTATTTTAAATGTATACTTCAAATGTTTGATTTTAGCAAAACTGTTTTAGTTAAATTGTCTCAACTAATATGATTCACCAACTTCTTTTTAAATGTGATTGTGATAAATGAAGAGTGGAGCTCCCTTTCATGGACACCCAGCTAGCCAGTTCACTGTGAAATCCCTCTTAGTAGCTGTTCTCTACTTACTTTGCCTGTAAAGAGTTAACAAGCCCACAGGTAAAAGAAAAGGAGTGGGCACCTGACCAAAGAGCCAATGGGAAGGCCAGAACTTTTGAAAACTAGGAAAGAAACTTTCCTTTTGTCTGTTGTTCTGTGGGCTGAAGAGACAAAGAAGCAGGAATGTTGTGTAAAGTTTGAACCAATGTGAAAATCATCAGATCATAGCTAGAACTACTTTTAGCAACCCAAAGGTGTAAGAAGATCAGAATGTTTAGTTAGATGAGATCAGGTTTATTTCTGTTTATTTTTTAAGGCTTGCGGATCTCCTCTGTGCTAATCCCAGATTCTTTTGTTTGCTTGTAACCTTTAAACTGAACCTCCAAGAAAGATATTTTGGGTGCTTTATTTTTGGAATTGCTTTATTAAAATCTAGCAGAAGCCTAAATTCCAGATGTAGTTTCTTTTTTTTTGTTTTAAATAAAATGTACCTTTTTAAAGAACAAGGTTGGATTTTTGGTGTCCTAAGAGGTTTGTGCATATGTTGTTTAATTAGCTCATGGCCACAGCTAATTTCCTTTGTTTTCTTTCTCAGCTCTTTCACCCCCATCTGGGAAAGAGCTTGGGAGTACCCCCCACGGAGGAGTTCCCAAGTGTTCCTTCCTGGACTTAAAGAGGGTTTTTTGCTTTTGAGTGGTGGCAACATTTACCAAGCCAAGATCAAAGAAAAGCTGTATCCTTGGGAGTTTAATACAAGCCTGAAGTAGCAAAGTATTATTTTTTAGAATCCACTTTCTGCACTTGGAGTGACAGAATGGGAATTCAGCCTTGACAGTGATAATGGGGAAAGAGTTCTGTTTATTTTGCTATTTCCAGTTTTGTATTTTCTTGTAAAAGGATTTTTTAAAATCTATTTATTTAACTGAGCTTGATTAATCAGTTAGCTGACTGGCTAACAGTGATTTCAACAGAGAAAGAGTTTGCATGAATTCCAGCTGAAGAGTCCTACAAACAAGTGGAGGGAAGATGTTGTTTTTGACTCAGGAGACTGTATAGATTTGGTGATCAAGGACTCTAACTCAGGTGAACTCAACCTAAAGCTTTTGGGAGCTCTGAGTTTCTTATCACTGTGTTTCTGTGGGGACCGACCTGTTTAGATTTAATTTGTTTTCTTTATTTATACTCATATATAATTGTGAAGATAATGTATGTAGTTTATAAAATAGCCATGTTATGTTGTAAAAATTAAAGTATTATTGTTATGTTTCTTTATCATAAGATTTATAACATTGGCATTTTTCATTCTTTTTGTTCTTTTTAGGACTTGAATGTGGGGAGATTGACCCTGTGGAATCCTTGCTGAAAATCCTTAGAGACTGAATTCTGGGTCTTCTGCTCTCTTCTGGGAGAGTTGAGGTGGCGGGGGGTAGGCACTAGAGAAGGGCAATGAAATGAACTCTAGTCCACCCAAAAGTTACACCTGCCTTATAGACCTTACACTCTGACTTAAGACAAGAGAGAACATGTGAATGTTTTTGTAACAGGGTGGCTCACCCTATGGCCTGGAGAGCCTGGGGCAAAGCCAGTCCTGATTACAGGATGAGCCCCACCTGACAGGAACCAGGTGATTCCAATACAAAAGGAGCAAGAAGTTGCAGTGAAGGGGGGAAACCTAGGAAATGTCAGCTATGTGTGTAGGCTCTGTAAGGAATCAAAAACAAAAAAAAACCCCACAACATAGCCCTCCTGCAGGGTGCTGAGTCAGCAGGGGAGAAGCTCAGGAAGCAGGAGCTAGTGAGGAAAGATTCAGGCAGAGAGGTCTTTGAGAAAATGAACTCAAGAAAGGGAGATAGACTATGTAAACTCCTCTAGAAAGGCCTGTGGAGAAGAACAAACTCTAGGCAAAAGGGCTAGGAAACAGAAAGTCCCTCAGCAAGGTGAGGCTGTGCCTAGAAGAAACTGGGATGAAGACTGAGAGTTTGTGTTTTCTTTTTTGAAAGACTGTGTGTAATTTTGGGCTATGGGGTAGTGGTGGGAGAGAGAAAGAGACTAAACCAGGATTGGAGTCTGGGGGGAGAGTGTGCACCTAAGGATTCAGTAAATGAGACTTCTTGTGAGGGATTGTTTAAACTAGCTTTGAACTGAGTGAATTCTTAAAGGGCTGGAGGGAGAGGGCAGGGACATAGTCAGGGTACTGCAGAGTGACCTTTGGCCATGGGAGGGGACTCGAGAGGTAGCTGCTCATGTTCCAGCACTCTGGGGTTATATTCAAGATGAATGGAGTGAATGGATCACACTTATAGTGCAAGTAACTAAAATAATAGGGCTGCCTGTACCTATGGTGATTTCAATGTTACCATTAACCCATCTATTGTATATGGATCAGTTTCATTCTCCTAGAATAAAGATTGTATTTGTTTCATTGGCTGGTGCTAGGCTTTTCTCTATTGACCTTACTTAAACCTACCTATAAATGGAGACTGGAGATAGTGGCAAGAAGTATCTCACTATTAACATACACAACATCCTTTTTAAATATAATAGGTGTGTTTGAAATAGCATCCACACCTGCTCTTTGCCAGTGAGCTATGAATCAAGTGTACAGATATTCCTAGCATTGTTTTATTTGAATGATATATTGGTTGTGGGATCTAGTGATAAAGAGCACAGTGGGAATCTCCCAAAGGTACTTGTGAGACTGTCTGTCTGAGCATGGTATTAGAGTAAACAAGGAAAAGTAGTAAATGAGTTTTTGAATTTTCACATTATGGTCATACCATTGACAAAGATGACTGGCATAAATCACAGTACAGAGCTGAAACTATCCTTAAGGCATCCCAATGACAAAAATTGTCACAATTACATGCCTCTCCGGCCATAATAGGTTATTTCCATAAATTCTTGCCTAACACAGCAACAGTATTGCAGCTTCTAAATAAACTGTTACTTAATGGACAGAAATGGAGTCGATTCAACTAGTTTAGGAAGGCTTTTAATGAAGCAAAAGCAGCATATAACATGTAAAAAGACTCTTTTACATCCCAGACTTTCCTATAAAGTTAGCATATGATGCTTCCCACATATGGAATAGGAATAGTAATTTCCCATATGATGGAATATCCTACTGAAAGGCCTATTGTATTGTCTTTGCTTCTAGATTTCTTATTTCTAGGAAAATATAACTATGCTGAAATTGATAAAAGCTCAGAGTTTCATCTGGGGCATTAAAAAGTTTAACCAATATCTGTCTGGGAAATTACTTAGGATGGTTACCAATCCCTAGTTTTCCTTTTTTTTAACACAAAAGAAAAGATTACTACTAATGGCTGCAGGTGTTTTGTGTGGTGGCCAGGGATTGATGCACAAATAGAGGAAATAGCAAAACAATGTCAAGGTTGTCAGCAAATGCAACATAAACCTAAACATGCTCCTTTATATCCTTGGGAATGGCCCATCACCCTGTGGCAGTGAATCCACACAGACTACCCTGGATCACTTATGGGTCATGGCTTTTGATTGCAGTAGAATAGGGTAGCCAACTGGGAGTCACATGTGGCTCTTCAGAAGTTAATACGTGACTCCTTGTAAAGGCACCGACTCCAGGGTTGGAGCTACAGGTGCCAACTTTCCAGTGTGCTGCTGGGTGCTCACTGCTCAACCCCTGGCTCTGATGATAATTCTAGGATGTAATTTAAGGTGTTACCTGGATTTGGTAAGGTCCAATCTACAGAGGGACATTAAGAAACAGTGTGATCAAATAGTCACACCCAGCTCTACAGTTTTCACTGGGGAGAAAATGACTTTGCGTACATCTACATGCTGAGCTGGAGGTACAAATCCTAGCTTGAGGTGACATACCTGGATTATCTTTTATTGAGCTATTAGTCTAAATATAGAGTGTAGCCACTGTGGTGCAAGCAAAATGAGGAGCTAGCAGGCCAAGTACATACCTAATATCTTGCATGGCTATGTACTCAGGGTGGCTCCTCCTCTACTGCTTGCCTCACAGTAGCTACACTTATCTTGAGCAGGAGAGCTCAATAAGAACTAAGTCAGATGTGTCTCCTTAATCTGAAATTTTAACCTACGAAAGGTATGCATACACTTTGATCTGTGGGAGAGCAGTGTGACTGATGTAATCACTCCAGGATTCCATGAACTGAGTGGCAACAAATGTCATGGAAAAGACATAAAACCAGCTTTCAAGCACAAGTTCCTCAGGATGTTCTACATCAGAGATGCTTGTTGAAATGATTGAGTCTACAATACTACCACAGACAGTGATATGTGACCATACCAGTAAGCCTCAGGTCCCTGTTTCTACTATAAGAGACCCTAACACTACAAACAGGAAGATGTTCTGATACAGCTACTTCAAAAAGAACAGATTCTGATCCAGATACTGCTGTGATGCCTACAAGACATTATCCAGAGAGACGTCATAATCTACCTCTCAGAGTTAATTTGAAGCATGTTGTATACGTAATGATAAAGCATTTGTAATATTTTATGTTTTTACTTTAAAGGGGAGGTGTATACCATCTATAGAAATTGGGTAGTCAACTTGATCTATCGGCCCTCACAGAGAGGGCGCCAATCACAACATGTCTGTTGTGGTGTTCTAGCCAGTCCTTCAGCCACCCCGCTGGCCAGGCTGTCAGTGGTGCCGGACACCTGATTGGCATAGCACACCACAGCCCAGAACCCCTGAGCGATCCGCTAGCCTCAGCCTCCCAGGGGGCTGGAATTACAGGCACGTGCCACCACACTAGAGAGGAATTTGGTAGTATCCCTTCAAAAAGTTGAGCCGTCTAGTGGCACTCACTGGTCCTTGTTTCAGAAACTAGCCAGAGCTGTAGTGTATTGCTAGGCCTTGCATGTCTGCATATAGAAAGAAAACATGATTACATGAAAGCCTACTGTGCCAATGTGATTTCTTCATATTATTGTAGTTTAAAAACCAAAAGAGACAACAGTTTTTTTTAAATTTATGATATAGATTTCTGGAGATTATTGCAGGATAATGAGTGTTGCTGATATTTTTTTTCATTTATTTTCTGCTTCAATAGCAATGTATTTTGCACTCATAAGGCTCTTCAGCCAAGAATTCATGGTGTAAAGCTAACAGTCTTGGCTATTAATGATCATTAGTGTCACTACTAAGAAAAGATTCATGTTGGTATTACTTATTAAAGGCAATCAAAATGTGCTATTATGTTCCTAATTACAATATTTACTCAGATTCCCCTACTTACACACAGTACAAATACAGTGCAGGCAGCTGTTGTAGGAGCTTCCTCATGCAGCACTGGAAATGCCATCATCCTTCATCTGAAGGCACTGCCATTTTTAAAGGAGGAGGCTGGACTCTGTCTGAATCTTTGTTTTAAAGGGCCAATTCTCTACCGTTGTATTTACTGGGTCACTGGTAGTTTTGCATGGATAAGAGCTGAAGCAATGGGGCAGAAGTCAATGGGAGCTGTTTGTGATGCCCAAAAGCAAAATTTGGGTTTAGAATTAATCCTCTTGATTAGGAACAAATACATTTTTCTTAAAGATATGTTGTACTTGTTACCCTTTATATTGTAACTGCTCAGACAGCCTCCAAAACATTAGAAAGTATTTTTGAGAGACTTTTTTGTTGTTGTTCTTAGGTGATGGAAGAACACCAACACAGGGAGCAGTTCTAAGGCTACATCTACACTTTAGAGCTATGGGTGCGATTGCCAGCTTATGCAAACAAAACACTAGCTCTCAGCAAGCTAGTACACTAAAAATAGTAGTGTAGCAGGGGCAGCAAACAACAGTCAAAATAGGCTTTCATCAGAAGTTTTAGTTTAACAAAAGCACTCTTTTGTGCCATCTTACAGTAGAACCAGGAAGCAGCAGGAACAAATGAACTCTTAAATAAATCTGGATCATTTGTATTTCCCAGATACAGTTTTTTATAACTAGCAGTATTTGTAACTAAGACAGGTTCTGTGATTTAAGAACTACTTTAAGTGTTTGTTAGTGCCCTTAAACTGTATTGTTTTTATTAGAGCAAGAAAAGTGTGTGTTTAACAAATCAATTTTATTTTGAACATTACGTAATAGATCAATAAGATTCTGCTATAACCCACTGCCTGCTGCAGCATTCTGCCCCCGCAAACCAAAGCCCCACCTTCCAAAATGAAGGATGACCTTTGATTTCTGTAGCTACACTCATATCTTGCATAGCAACAGCAGCTGCTCCCACATCCTTGCCTTTTTTGGGGAGGTGGGGAAGCTTTAAATGTGTGTGTTTGTGGAAGCTCTGGATGCACAGGCTACAGTTATCCAGTGGGTCATTCCTTTGCAGAAGTTCTGAAATTCAGAGTCATGTACTGTGGCTTTTTTTTACAGGAACCGTGAAAAAAAAATTTTAATAGTCGTATCTGAGGACTCTGTTGGGACTGCATGCTCTCTCTTTAAGAGTGAGGCTGTTTCTTGGTCCTGCTGGCAAGCTAGGGGAAGTGGCACTAGAACAATTTGTATCAAGAGGGTGCTGAGAACCAGTGAACCAAACTGTAACCCTGTATATGATGAAAATCGCTTCAAGCCAGGCGGCATAGGAGCACCTCCAGCATCCCTAGTTCCAGCACCTATGGCTAGGGGACTTTGTAGCAAAGCATGGGCCCAGAGTCTGATTTAGAAAGAGAAGGCTTAAAGCAAGGTGGGGTTGTGCTCCTGTTTTAGGGACCAGACTGTTTCCTCTGTTTTTTGGGTTCTGTGTTTATTATTCTGAATATTAAGAAATAAAGTAGTTCTACATTGCAACCTTCCAGCAGCAGAATTTTGTTTTTTCTCTAATTTCTCCATGTATATGCTGTGTACACAGCAATAACCATATTAAAATCAGAAACACAGTGTATGGCACCTGAGACCCTTTCGCATGCTATTCCAACATTCACAACAAACTCTTAATGATCGGGGTCCTAATAATGCTCTATCTTTGTATATTTGTGCTGCATAAAACTTCTATTTTAGCTGATGTTGTTTAGGTATTTGTAAAATCCAGCTACCTCTTTAGTCTCTTTTTTTTTTAATCCAGACTTTTGTAACTAATCCCCATATGTCCACGCTGACTTCTGGAACCCTATCTCTCAGCTACATTCAGTTGGCTTCAGTCACCTCTGCTTTACTCCATTTTGACCCTAAACTAATTTTACTGATTTCAGTGGTGAAGCAGAAAATAATAAAATTTAAAGGCTCATCCCTTCATCATGTTTGCATTTGTGCCCTCTAGGAGTTTAGTTAAGACCAGGGTTTTTTATTTTGCTAAAAGACAGCTAAAACCATTCACAGAAGCCACTAAAAGCTGCCCGTCTTTCATTTTGGTTAAGTCAATAATGTCCTAACCAATTTTGTACAATTTTACAGAAAGTACTTTTACTCATAAGGAATACTTTCTGCTGAAAATAGAGAATATTAGTGGAAGAACAGACTACCTAGATTGTGTTGTCATGAATAAACTGTGATTCTGTGCTCTATAACACATTCTGTATTGGTGCAAGGTGGGGCCCTAGATCCCAATATTTAGGAAGGCTAGCTTTCACTGACTCCTCGTCCTTTCTGATTTTCTCATAGTTAATAAATCCTTGTGGAAATGCATTTTTGTGTCATTTGAACCACGGTTAACTGACAGTGAGACTAACCACTAGGGAAAAGTAGAAACTAGAGCTGCCTGAAATGCTACAGCTGTATGAAGGATTCAACAAAACTTTCCCCCCTTTAGCAATGGTACAATGTTGCAAATGTAGCATAGTACAATACAAAACAAAGTATATTGTTGGGTTTTTTTCTCAGCAACCTCTTCAACAAACCCAGAAGGAATTTGCTTGGCAATTAATCTATCCACTTCTGTAGTTAGACTGTATTTTCTTCTCCTCTATCTCTCCTTCACATGGAGGTGTCCAAGGTAGGGATGGAGGACATTGTGTTCAGGGATCTCCCTATCAATGCTCATTTTCTACCTTGGAGAGCCAATTAAACAGAAATTGCCTAGAGCTTCATGCTGTCCACAGAGTACTAGAGCTAACTTCTTATTCTCTGTCTAGCAAAATGCTGTTTGCAAATGTTCTACACAAAAATTTTTTAATTCAAATAAAGGGGTGGTGTTGTTTCTGTCAAAGGTCAGAGAATTTTCTAATTTACCTGCCAATCAAAACTCTGTTTTACTTCTGCTCATACTGTAACTTGTTTCTGCTATTATTGGATGGTAATTTGCTCCCACTGTCATTGCACCACAGACATTATACATTTAAGATACAGAAAATATGGCTGTTAAAATCAGTCATCTGGTTTTCCTGAACTCTCTTTGGAGACTTAGTTTCTTACATTAGCTTGATTTATAGCATGATTACTGATAATGTCTCTTAAATCCTCATTAAGACTCTGATACTGCAAGCATATAAGCACATGCCTACATTTACTCACATGTATAGCAACTATTCATTTGCTTAAAGTGAAGTGCTGGATCCGGACCTAAATTGGCAATATTCAGCATAATGTTTACTTATAAAATTCTCCTCCCTTTTTTTAAAAAAAATGGAGGATCTAGTACTAGAAATTGCCCAACCACTCAGCTAATGTGTTTTTCCTTTCCAATGTAGTAATAATACCTTCCATATAAGATATATGTGTGGATGGCACCACTCAGCTAATGTGGTGGTGGGTTTTTTCCCCCAATTCTTTTTAGCTACATTATTTAAGGAGAAAACATTTCTATAACAACTTTTTTCTGAAGACCTTAAATTGTGGTAGAAATATTAATTCCTTAAGCCTCACAAGACCGTATGACATGGGCAAGTATTCGATTCATTTTATACATGGTTAAACTGATCTACAATGAAATTACTTGCTCAAAGATAACAGCTGCACTACAAACTCGGGGGTGTGATTTTCCTTGCTTGTGTACACATGCTCAAGCCAGCACAAGTAGAAGCGTAACCAGTGTAGGACAGGCAATGGAGGTACTGCTTGGCCAGGCCGAGCACGTATCCACCAGCTTCAGGCAGGTTTGTACTAACACAGCTAAGTCATACCTCTGCTTCTGGCTGGTGCTATCATGGCTACACTTCTACTTCTTCTTGCACTAGCTCCATCAGAATTGGCATGAGTATGCATACATAAGCAGGGGCATCGTACCCATATCTCAAAGTGTAGATGTAGCCACAATGAGTCAATAGATGAATCAGGGATAAAACCAAGGAGTTCTGTCTCCCAGTCTCTTGCTGTAACTCAAGGGTCGGCAACCTTTCTGAAGTGGTGTGCTGAGTTCATTTATTCACTCTAATTTAAGGTTTCGCGTGCCAGGAATACATTTTAACATTTTTAGAAAGTTTCTTTCTAGAAGTCTGTAATATAGAACTAAACTATTGTTGTGTGTAAAGTAAATAAGGTTTTTAAAATGTTTAAGAAGCTTAATTTAAAATTAAATTAAAATGCAGAGCCCCCCGGACCAGTGGCCAGGACCCGGGCAGTGTGAGTGCCACTGAAAATCAGCTTGCGTGCCACCTTCGGCACCCGTGCCATAAGTTGCCTACTCCTGCTCTAACTGCTACACCACTGTTTCTCATCCATTTCATACTGTACTCGTATGCAATGTAGGAGCTGAAGATATACAAATGATTTCATTGCGCTCTGCTTGTGGGAACCAGGAGGATTTAACAGCTTTGATCATTCTTTTTAAAGGGTCTGCTGCCTCAGTCCTTATCAGAAGAGTTGAGTGATTAATGTATTTGACTTTTAAATTTTTTGTTGGCCACCTTCATGCCCAAATGTCTTCACTTTCTATCAGCTTTCAAGTTGTTTAATTTTACTAGCCAAACAAAGCAACAACAAAATTGTGGAAAGCCAACTTTTAAGCTGCATGTACAGTAAAAACGGGTTACTTACCCGTAACTGTGGTTCTTCGAGATGTGTTGCTCATATCCATTCCAGTTAGGTGTGCACACGCCACGTGCACAGCTGCCGGAAGATTTTTCCCTTAGCAACAGGCTGGGTCGGCTAGGGAGCTCCCTGGAGTGGCGCTGTTATGGTGCCGCCAATATACCCCTGCCGACTCGGCCCCCCCCTCAGTTCCTTCTTGCCGGCTGATCTGACAGTGGGGAAGGAGGGTGGGTTTGGAATGGATATGAGCAACGCATCTCGAAGAACAACAGTTACAGGTAAGTAACCCGTTTTTCTTCTTCGAGTGCTTGCTCATATGCATTCCAGTTAGGTGACTGCTAGCCATACCTAGGAGGAGGGGTCAGATCGACCAACCGCTGAGTGGAGGACCGCCGAGCCGAACGCTGCATCGTCCCTGGACTGCTGGACAATGGCATAGTGTGCAGTGAAGGTATGGATGGAGGACCAGGTGGCTGCCCTGCAGATGTCCTGGATCGGAACCCGTTCCTGGAAGGCCGCCAAGGAGGCTTGTGCCCTTGTGGAGTGCGCAGTTATCTGCTCCGTGGATTTCCCTGGTAGCTCATAGCAGGTATGGATACAAGCAGTTATCCAGGAGGAGAGGCGCTGTGCTGCGATCGGCTGCCCTTTCATCTGATCCGCTACAGCAACGAAGAGTTGTGTTGACTTCCTAAAGGGTTTTGAATGCTCTAAAGAAAATGCAAGAGCTCTGCAAACATCGAGTGTGTGCAATTGTTGTTCCCTACGGGAAGTGTGGGGCTTTGGCTAAAAGACCGGGAGAAAAATGTCCTGGTCCTGGAAGGGGGACATCACCTTAGGGAGGAAGGCGGGATGGGAGCGTAGCTGAACCTTATCCTTGTGGAAGACCGTATAGGGGGGTTCCGATGTGAGAGCTCGGATTTCAGAGACTCTACGGGCCGAGGTGATAGCCACGAGAAATACCTCTCTTGGAAAGTGGCCTAACAAGGAGCAAGTGGCCAGGGGCTCAAACAGGGGCAACATGAGACGGGAGAGGACCAGGTTCAGGTCCCACGAGGAGACTGGGTGTTTAACCTGTGGGTACAATCTGTCCAGTCCCTTGAGGAACCTATAGACCATGGGTTGGAGAAGACCGAATGGCCGGTGGTTCCCGGGTGGAAAGCCGATATGGCTGCTAAATGGACTCAGATGGAGGAAGTGGAGAGGCCTTGCTGCTTGAGGGAGAGAAGATAGTCCAAGATAGCAGGTATACTGGCCTCTCCTGGGGCAGTGTTGCTCTGTTCGCACCACCAGGAGAAACGAGCCCACTCTGCACAGTAAGTGGCTCGGGTAGACGGCTTTCTGCTACCCAAGAGCACATTTTGCACCTCCGCTGAGCACAGGAGCTCCAAACCCCTTAACCACGCAGGAGCCACGCCGATAGGTGTAGGGATGGAAGGTCCGGGTGGAGTAGGCGGCCATGGTCCTGTGATATGAGGGCCGGCCAAAGCGGCAGGGGAACGGGCGGTACCACCGATAGCTGGAGAAGGGATGCATACCAGCACTGCCTGGGCCACGCTGGGGCTATGAGGATGATGTGTGACTTATCTCGCTTTGCTTTGATGAGCACCTTGTGCAGCAGTGGGATAGGGGGAAAAGCGTAGAGGAGTTGCCCTGTCCATGGAAGGAGAAAAGTGTCTGTCAGGGAGCCCGGGGAGCTGCCCTGGAAGGAGCAGAACTGGAGGCACTTTCTGTTCTGGTGAGTGGCGAAGAGGTCGATTTGGGGAAACCCCCACTTTAGGAAGATCGACCGAATGACATCCAGGCGAATGGACCACTCGTGGGAGAGGAAAGACCTGCTGAGGTGGTCCGCCAGCGTGTTGTGAATGCCCGAGAGGAACGAGGCCACGAGGTGAATTGAGTGGGCTATACAGAATTCCCACAGTAG
Source organism: Dermatemys mawii (assembly GCA_007922305.1). NCBI lineage: Eukaryota > Metazoa > Chordata > Testudines > Dermatemydidae > Dermatemys > Dermatemys mawii. The sequence continues at coordinate 15,048,473 of ML677339.1, read as the reverse complement.
AATTGCTTCCTTGCAGAGGGGGGTTGAGCGGGCTCCCCCTTGCTTGTTGATGTAAAAGAGAGCTGTAGTGTTGTCCGTTAGCACTGCAACACTTTGGTCTGATAACGTGTTCTTGAAGGCCTGACATGTGAGGCAGACCTCCCGCAGTTCCCGGACATTGATGTGCAGACAAAGGTCAGCTGCTGACCACCGATCTTGGGTCCTCAGTTGTCCGAGATGGGCTCCCCACCCCAGATCTGACGCGTCCGTAACCAGGGACATTGCTGGCCGGGGCGGAGAAAGGGGACACCCTCGCAAACAAGCGCTTGATTTGTCCACCAGCTGAGGGCGTCGAGGGTCGAGTTTGGGATGGTGAGGAGGTAGTTAGGCTGTCCACGTTTGGTCTGTAAACCGATGCTAACCATGACTGGAGCAGGCGCAAACGTAACCTTGCGTGCTTGGTGACGTACGTGCAAGCCGCCACGTGCCCCAGCAAGCTGAAGAACAATTGGGCCGTGGAAGTTGGGAAGGTGCGTAGACTGTGAACCGCTGACTGAATAGATCGGAAGCGAGATAGTGGGAGGGACGCTTTTGCCATTGCGGAGTCTAGCAGGGCTCCTATGAATTCCAGCCTCTGGGTAGGTTCCAGGGCCGACTTCTCCTTGTTGAGGAGGATTCCGAGGCGGGTGAACATGTTGAGAGTTAGCTGGACGTGGGAGAGCACCTGCTCCCGGGAGCTGCCCCTCACTAACCAGTCGTCGAGGTAAGGGTAAAGGTGGACCTGGTGGCGTCTGAGGAATGCCGCGACCACTGCCATGTACTTGGTGAATACCCTGGGAGCCATGGAGAGGCCAAAGGGTAGGACCGCGAACTGGTAATGCTCGCCGGCTACCACGAAGCAGAGGAAATGTCTGTGGGATGACTTTTTGGCTATATGGAAGTAAGCGTCCTTCATATAGAGGGCAGCGTACCAGTCCCCTGGATCCAGTGAGGGAATGATAGTACCTAAAGAGACCATACGGAACTTGGACTTGATCAGGTGTTTGTTGAGTCCACGCAGGTCCAGGATGGGCTGGAGACCCCCTTTTGCCTTGGGTATGAGGAAATAGCGGGAATAGAACCCCCTTCCCCTGAACTGCTCTGGGACGGGCTTGATGGCCCCCAGAGACAGGAGCGATTGAATTTCCTGAACCAGGAGTTGCTCGTGAGAGGGGTCCCTGAAGAGGGACGGGGAGGGGGGAACAAAGGGGGGAGAAAACTGAAGCGAATATCCCACTGCCACCGTGCGCAGGACCCACTGGTCTGAGGTGATGGCGGACCAGGCATGAAGGAAGTGGGACAGACGGTCCTTGAAAGGAGGATCAGGTAGGGCAGCTAGTACACTGTCCCCGGGTGCACCTTCAAAAGCCTGGCTTAGAGTCCTGGGGGGGCTTTTGGGTCAATGGCAACCGGCCTGAGCGCCGGGTGGAGGAGCGTCTACGGCCCCCCCGCCCCCGCCTTCTAAAAGCGTCCTGGGATGGGTGCGGCGGAGGATAAAAGTGTCTGGGCTGGGGCCTGAACAGTCTCCTCCAGATCACAGGGGTGTGCATACCCACAGTACGTAGGATGACCCGGGAGTCTTTGAGGGACTGCAAGCACGAGTCCATAGTCTGGGAAAAGAGGCCGGAGCCTTCAAAGGGGTATATATGCAGCACCATAACGGCGCCACTCCAGGGGGCTCCCTAGCCGACCCAGCCTGTTGCTAAGGGAAAAATCTTCCGGCAGCCATGCACATGGCGCATGCACACCTAACTGGAATGCATATGAGTAAGCACTCGAAGAAGAACTCCTTGCTTAGCATTGTAGTTATGTTCCTGAAAAATGCTACTTTAAGTGAAATGATGTTAAGTGAATCCTATTTCCCCGTATGAATTAATGTAAATAGGGAGGGGTTAGATTCCAGGGAATTTTTTTTTCACCAGATAAGACTATTTTATTCCCAAATTTTTATATATACACACAGTATAAACTTTAAACTAATAGTTTAATACTGTACACAATAATGATGATTGACTCCACCACCTCAACCAAGCTTCCCAGAGGGTGGGATATTTCCCAGGGAATTCCTTACTGCTAAATGATGAACTAACACTTGGCTGAGCCCTCAAGGATTAACACGTTGTTGTTAATGTAGCCCAGATTTTGGGAGATGAGCCTTCTGTGTGGCTAGGATTTTATTGATACCTAGACCCAGATGAATTTTAGAAGATCCAGTAAAATGATGGCGAAGTTCAGAGAAAGGTGGTAGTCTAGGCAGGATTTGGGTGGCAAGGTAGAACAGTTCATTCTCCCTGTTTTCTCAGAGCCATTTTGTGGGGGGCACTCACAGTGCAAACAACACTCCATTGTCTTTTGCTACACTGGCTAACTTTAAAAAAAAGCCATAACTTTCAAAGATCCAGAAAAATTCTTGGTCCTTGTGCTCCTATTGTGCAGAAACCAGGAGAATCTTGCTCCCACAGTGGTACTAGGTGGCCCTCAAGGGAAGATGTGTAATGAGCATGAGATTATTGCCCCATCCTCCTCCTACACTAGCCAGTAGAAATAGATGATGAAAAGAAGTGGGAGAAGCATGTGGACATCTAGTCCTCTATCATTTCTGATGGTGGTAAGCAGCACGTGCTTCAGAGGGTGTTGTAAGAATGCCACTAGAGATGAGATGATTACAGAATAACTAGTCCATAGAGGAAGCTTACTTCTAACCAGGGCTGCCTGAAAATTTTTGAGTTTCAATTTTTTTTAGATGAAAGAATCCCACAACTTTCACCAAAATTCCCATTTCATAACCAGATCTATTGCTAACCCATGTCATTTAGCATCTGAGATATGCCTTGAACCATGAGAGTTTATGTCCACTCTCTTGTTCCACATTTGATGTACCTGGAAGTTCTTATACATGTAAATATCTAATTCTTTTTTTTAAACATTCTTGGTCTTACCATCTGGAGGCAGTGGGTTTCCAGGTTAATTATGTTGTGTAAATAATAGTTTTAAATGTGCTGGCTTTCCATTGTATTGAATATCTCCAGAAGTGAACTTCCAGCTCTTTGCAGACTGAACAGAGACGTGTACTGATGACAACCTGATATTACAAAGTTATACAGAGTGGCCTAATACATTGTCAGAAACTACAATCTGGAACAACATTTTTACAGACCTGTATCTGTAACACGTCTCCTTCTGGAAAGTCACTTTATTTGGGAAAGCTAAATCTCTACAATGTACTAGATTTTTTTTCCCTGTAATTCTCATCTTTTTTGCAAAAAACAAGCATCTAACTCACAATGCTTGTGCCACACAGGAGTTGCACACTTAATCACTTCTTTGTGCATTTAAATGCTCAGAGCCATTTTGGAAATGGAGAGGGTTAAAACTGTACTGAACCATCTCTGGCTTCTGTTCTAAAAAATGATAGATTTAATTAGCAGCACTTTTTTGAGAGAGAGAGAGAGAGAGGCTCTGTTTCTATTTTATAATGTTATCCTTTCTTTTCCTTGCCCTGACATCCTGGTTGCCAAATCCCTTATTATCCTTACATTTGCACAGAAACAAATGGCTTGTTAATTGGTTCATTAAAAATGGATGGTGCACTTTAAAATTTAATATTTAAACAAAATATGTAATGTTTACTTTGCTTTTTAAGTCACTATACAAAACAGTGTGCCATGCTGTTTCTGGGAAGTGATATGAGCGCTGGGTGGCATTTTAATATTTGGTGTAAAAATATTATTCAAATGTCACACGTACTTTTACAATGTCAGTGCAATACTATACACCACTCCAAGTTTCTGGACTTTAACAATGTTAATCTACTGATATTACAGCATAAGAATGGAATCTGATTTTGAATCCCTTCCATCCATTACCTCTGGAGTCGCACAAATGATATCCCCATTCAACAGTATCTGCTATTAGCAGACTCAAATAAGCATTTTATTTAAAATTAAAGCATTTTTAGTTTGAATTAATTCCTAGTATTAAATGTTTTATCCTGCAAGGTGCTGAACACTCTCGCCCTGAACCAGCAAATCACTTAAACAAATGCTTTAATTTTGTGTTCCCTACCTTTCAAAGAAGTTGGCGACTTGCTGGTGGGGAGGGAGCTCCATGTTGTTATGTCTCAGCCATTCCTATCTGGAATATATATATATATATATCTTCCTACTGTATGTCCCATTCTATGATCTGATGAAGTGGGCTGTAGCCCACGAAAGCTTATGCCCAAACAAAAATTTAAGGTGCCACAAGTACTCCTCATTCTTTTTGCGGATACAGATTAACATGGCTGCTAATCAGAATGCTCTCTGTGAAAGACATTCATGCTGCTCTTTGACCAGCCAGTAGTGGGCATTCCATCTTTCAAAGGTTGGACTAGCTCACTTTTGGCCAAAGAGTGAGTCCCTTTTTGCATTTTAGGGCCCTCTTCCTTTTATCGCAATTAAAGAAGTTTTTGCTGGAAATTTTTAGAAATAGGATTAGGCCTAAAATGTTTGTGGCCCACTTTCTGCACACTTACAGCAGTGTATAGCAGGAATTGACTCAATTTACATCTGTGAAGTTGATTACATGAAAAGGTGGAAGTTGCCATACCAACTCTAAGAGGCTAATTAATTAAGATGAGTTATTGTCAGCAGGAGAAAACTTTTGTAGTGGTAATCAGCAGGGCCAGCTCTAACTTTTTTGCAGCCCCAAGCAAAAAAAAGGGGGGGCTGGAGAAGCAAAGGAGGTGCAGTGCGGCTAGAATGCTGCTCCTTACAGAGTGCCACCCCAGACACCTGTTTGCTATGCTAGTGCCTAGAGCTGGCCCTAGTAATCAGGATGGCCCATTTCAGACAGGTGTGAGTAACAGTAGGGGGATTGTTAACATAGGGAAATAGATTTACTTTGTGTAATGACCCAACCACTCCCAGCCTTTATTCAAGCCTAATTTAATGGTATCCAGTTTGCAAATTAATTCCAGTTCAGCAGTTTCTTGTTGGAGTCTGTTTCTGAAGATTTTTGACGTGGGCTTTAGCCCACGAAAGCTTATGCCAAAATGAATTTGTTGGTCTCGAAGGTGCCACAAATACTCCTTGTTCTTTTTTCACAGAGAGAGTTTTTCTCCACAAATACTGAGTGTTTACCCAATGTTGACATGGTTCCTGAAAAGGTCAGGCTGCCAGAGCACTAGAAGGAGGGCTGTCCTGCTAGGGACTAGAGCACCTCTTCCACGCAGATCCCTTGACTCCATTTGGTTGGGAGGCTGCACCCACTACTTTCTTCATGGCCCAGCTGCTTAAACTGTCAGCAGGAGGAAGAGTGAGTTGATATTTGACCAGCTCAGGTAGTAAAATATGTTCAAAGTTTTGAAATTTTAACAAACCTTTTACAAAACTGTCCTTAATTTTTTGTGGAATTTTTTTTTACCATCTCTTAGAGTGTTCGTTGTTCGAAAATTCAAAATATCAGTGAAGAATAAATTACAAACTAAATAAAAATATTTTTCATTCTTTCACCAGCACTACTAATCTATTTGTTTATTGTGACCTACCTGGATACATGGACAGAAAAAAAAATTTATATAGTTATTGCTCTGGCAAATACCCTGGAGATTTCATCTATAATTCCCTGGGCCTTATGACTCTGACTATTTGAGGATGTCTTTTATGAGTTCTGGTAATTCTTTAGACATGAATCTGACTTGAATTTATTTAGAGGCATCACGAGAAATGTTTTTTCCCTGTCTCCAGGATTGGTATATTTTTGTCTTTATATTTGTACGTATTTTACTAGATCCCTCAAGTCTTAGTCCCAAATGTTTGTACTTTGGTTTTACTACATTAAAAGGTATAGCAGTCAGAGAGACTTCATAGATGTAAGGATGTATATGTTATATCATTTGTCTGTGGTATTTTTCTTTTGAAAATCAATCTTAAAATGTTAACTCACTCTAATAACCATAAAAATATGTGCATTGTATTTGCAGGTAGACAGAAGTGATATGATCTGACTTCAAATAGAACAACAAACAGGAAAGGTTCATACTAAAATCTCTCTCTCTCTCTCTTCAGCAGAACAGGAAAGGAGACATTTGTACCTGTGATGGGGCTTGGAGCATGTGCTCCACACTGGCAAATAAAGAGTTAACAGGAGTCTTAGGGCCCAGTTAGCCCAGCAGATTACACCTGGGTGGGTGGGAAATCAGGCTCACTTTAGTACTGGGCCCCGCTGAGAATGATGAAGCTCCATAAAGGAGGGTCCACAGCACAGTAGGGTGGAGAGTCTAGAGCTCTCAAGAAGCTGGGAGTGGTCCTGGGGAAGTACCTAAGAGAAGAAGCTACATGACAGGACAGAACTCCAGAGCAGGAACAGCAGAAGCCACAGTCCTGTAAGTGTAAGAGATTCTGACAAGCATGGGAGAAGTAAGAGCAGTCCAGGGAAGCAGCCAGGATTGTAAGCAGCTGTCCTTAGCTGCTCGCAAATGAGTAAGAGAGAGAGTCTGGGTTCCTTTGGCCCTCCACCAGCAAGAGATGAAGTACAAGCTTTGGAACTCAAAGAGGCAAGGACTGATGATTTCCAGAAGGGGCTGAAAACCTGGACTTTTTTTTTTTTTTTCTGTCTGGCTGTGGATTAAACTTGAAAGGTGACCTGGCCAGAGGATTGGGCCACAGAAACTACAGGCTACTGCAAAAGCAGAATGGCAGACAACTGAGGGTGCTAGCATAGAAGAACCCCTGCAATGCTGTGTCCTGGTTTGAGATGGCGCCTGGTGGTAAGTCTCCCCACCTATACCTCTATGGTACCTTTCTAAAAAGTTTATCTCAGAATTATTAGAGAGAAAAGGTGGGTGAGGCAATATCTTTTATTGGACCAACTTCTACTACATTGCACATCTCAGAATCAAACAGTTTTGTCCCTATTTTGTTTACAGATAAATGTATAGCTTTGTTTAAAATAAATCAGTGAATCAAGAATGTTTGAAATGTATTTAAAATGGGAACCAGTTAGGTACATTCAGCAGCATTTCAGAAAGAGAAGTATAATCCCAGATGTTGGGACTAGACAACAGGGGGATGGATCATACAATAATTGTCCTCTTTTGTGCATTCCTTCTGAAAGATTCTGGCATTGGGCACTCTCAGAAGAGCAGATACTGAGCATGATGAACCATTAGTCTGACCCAGCATGGCTGTTCTTAATTCATTAAAGGCTCAAGGAGCTCTTGCACGCAGAACTAATGGGAATGTTAACTCCTTAGTTCCACATGCCGGTGCGGGGCCACTGTTTTTAAAACAATCAGGGCTGAGAGGGGACGGGGGAGTGCAGTGTGACTTTGAAAACATTCTGCAGTCAGAACCAATTGTATTGCTGACAAACTTCCTGAGTGGCTCTCCATAGAGCCTGTTCCTTTATGCGAGAAACATCCCTGCAGATCTGGGAGGAAATATAATGCATATGGACATAACGACTCTGTTATACAACTGCCCCCATTATTTGAACAAACTTTCAAAGATTGTCAGTTCTCCTGCCAACATTAGGAAGTATAATATCAGCAATCAAAATACCTTTTCTACTGATACTTCCAAGAGGCTTGTTCTAATCTCTTGATTCAAACATTTCCATTTTCACTTGGAGAGAGAAATAGCAAAGAATCAAATACAAAACTCTTTCTTTTTAGGCAGCAAAGGACTCAATGTTTGGTAGAACCAATCTCCAACTTCTAGCAGGCAAATCACCTAAAATACCTAAGAGACTGGATAATATATCCTTATACCACCCAGGGAGATTGGGTACATATGAAAAAGTCAGCCCGTCCATGCCATACTGGCCTTTGTAGATTCCACAAAGGTAAATACACAAATTCACAATGGCCCAAAGCCACATCAACTGTTTGGAAGTATGTAATAAAGAAACTGCATGTCTATTTTTCTCTGTCCTATTCAGTAAACACTCTGAAATCAAAGACTTTGCCCCTGATTTCCCCCACAAATCCATAGACCAATAGAAGCAGAATAAATGTACTCATCTGCAGCAACTGTTTTTCAGATTTCAGCGTTGCATTCATTTGAACCCCTTACTCAAAAATAAAATCTTCAAAGATTAGATCATCAATATTTCCAACTAGGATGGCAGTATCTCCACGTATGAGAAAACATTCCGCAAACCCCCTAAAACTGAAACAATATTGAAATGCCTCAGAAAAGCAGGCATGTCTAAAGGACAAATGTCATTATCTGTAAAGCTCTGAATAATGGACAACACATACTGCTTTTGTTTCCTTTTTTAAAAAGAAAACAGAATTGCAAGGTACAATACCTGACATCTGGCCAGGCATCCTCCATAACACATTGCCACCACCTTCATATTGTGCTTGACTGGGCTTACCAGTTAGTGCTACAACCTTACTGGGTTTTCCTCATCTGATCTGTTACACCACCACATATCTATTTTCTGGGATTGCTCAGAGAGAGAGACATTTTGGTCACACATGAATAAAAACCAAACCTATCATGTTCTCTTCCAACTCTGCAAAAAAACATTGAAACTAAAAGAAGCTGTGTGGTTCTAGCACTTCTGAAAATCATGATGATATTGACTAAACAACACCTGCAAGATTTTGTATAAAATTTACTGTCCATGTAACTATCTATGCATAAAAACCATACAGCAGTTACTTGTGGACCTAACAGCATACAACAATATTACACTAAACACTAAAATATAGCACTAAATATTGTGTATATTATTAGGTAGAACAGCAAAGCACCAAATACCTGCCTTTTCCCTTACATATCACAATACTGCACTTAAAACCTGTATGCATACCTTTGTATTCTATGTGTATATTTACCTACAAATAACCATATAAACACATACAGATTCTTAAAAAGAGAGAGGAAACTTCTCTCTATATCCAGAATTAAGAGTTATTTAACATTTTTATCCTATATTAAATTTCAAAACAAAATGGACACAACTGGAACAACAGTGATTGTCAGTACACTAATGATATTAATGAATCTCCAGGAATGAGGTTTGTCAGTTAACTTGTGCTTCCTCTGCTGGCTGCATTATGAACAGCAACTGCACCCAAAATTACTGAAATAAGGAATGGGCAACGATTTTTAAGGGATTGTGGGTAAGGAGGTTGTTTTTCTTTTGTTTTTGGTTAATTTTGGATGATAAAATCAACAGTTATTCTAGCTGGGAAGAGAGTTTTCTGGTTGGTTAAAGTTAGAATAGATGTTTTTTTTTCTTGAACAGAATCTAAGGCACTAATGAGTGAGTATTTCTGCAGTCCTAAAAGCTCGCAGCAAATCTTACTTTGCCCAATGTATAAGAATTTAAAGACATGTTATTGCTAATGACGAGTGAGTCACTTTTTAACCTGTGCTCATAGGAGTATAAATACTAAAGAAAACAGGTGAACTTTTATGGCAATGACTTATCATACCAGAAAATAATTCAGTGCTTTGATTTGCAAAGACTTCATTATGGAGTCCAGAGGTAGTAGTTCCCCCATAAATTGCTTTGATGACCACACAGAGGGTACTCTATTCAGGTCTGTACCACTCATTACCAGTAAGATGTAGATTAACTGGACTTAACTGCAATTAAAAAGCAGCCAAAGTGATGGGGGGATGGTGGAAATGACATGAGAAAAAACACATATTTGTGTATTTTAATATCCTGGCTAAAGAGGTGCTACATGATAACCATCTACAAATATTTAAAGGGTATAAGCACCAAATACTGTAAAGAATTTTTTAGAATGGTATAAGGGGGAACAGGTTGGAGTAGTGTGATAAAATAAAAGGGAACTTTAGGCTGAATATCAAGAAAATTTTCCTGATAGCAAGATCTAAACAATTTAGAATAGCATCTTCTAAAGGAAGTAATGGGAGTCCTGTTGCTTAAGGCATATAAATAAGACTGGAGAAAACACTTGGAAATGTATCATGGAAATCTAATAGATCATTCCATTTCCAATGTGTATGATTACCAGATTTTGGACATAACAATCTATAGACAATTCAAACCACTTAACCCTATTCAGGCTCAGAAATTCATGCAGTTATTGTTTGAGTTAGTTTAGTATCTTCTAGTGTGACATAGGCAACAGTATGTGTAATCAAATATCCTGTTTAGTGTCCAAGCCCATTTCAAGGTACAGTATATACCATAGTGAAATATGGCTGTCAGTCTGCTGGCTGAGGATATTGTGGTATAGAGCATGCTGTTGGATCCCATACAAATGGATCCAACTCCATTCTAACTTAGATCTAAGTCTTACCCAGAATGGTGACCTCACTTGTGAGCCTCTCTCTCTGTTTGTCCCTGCCTTTGGGGCACTCACCAAACGGACAAAGCGAGGTGGAAAGAGTGCAGGCATGAATGTTCTGAGAGATCATTCATCTACGACCCAAAAAATGTCACATCTGTGCTCTGGATATTAAAACATTGCCCCCACACTCACAGTGCTTCACTGTCTTACACTTTTAACCAAACAACAGAAGATTTTCAGGCTGCCCCAGCTGCTTATGCGTGCCTAAAAATGATGCTTCTAACATCTGTCTAACAATAGAATAGGATTTTCTTTTGGTTTGAAGTTAAACTTTAGCAATAATCCCAAGCTGCAGAGTTGGGATCTAAATTTGGTTTTAAAGCCAAACTTCCCCTAAGTTCAAATGTGGTGATCAAGGTTACGTTCATGTCTACATTTTTTTTCTAACTCAGACCCTTACACTATGGGATATTATAACTTCATTGTGAATGGGTCACCGCCACGTTAAGGCAGGCCTACTCTAGCCATCATTTTTTGATCATGGCCAGGTCATCGATCATTTTGTAAAAACAATATATGCCTGGGGAAAGGTTTGCTGTCTCACATGACCTTGAGCTAGAAGTAAGATATCCTGGATGTCTAGATCTTCAAACAGTAGTTTTTTCCACAGGTGCTCAGTCCATAAAAGTATATAATGACCATGCACTGTCAGCACTCAAAAATTGGAATTTTCCTTACCAGTGTCTACAGCGATCTCATTCTAAAGAAGCAAATTCTTCTATACATATCTAATGAAGTTCAACAGTGAAATTTGTATTATCTTATTTTCATTCTTTATTTGTCTGAAGCTCTATTTTGAATAAAACTGTGCAATACAAAAAGGCTTTATTTTTTTTAAAAAAAGCAGTTAGTTAAATGGTTTAAAAACTACCCTCGCCACTGAATAATAAAAATCCTACTATGAATGTGTTAGAGTGTGGTTCTAAACTCTGTGGAAGGAATTAAGCCCCCAAGCTTTACAGTTCCATAAAGACTTTCTATATATAGGAAATTAAACTGAAATTTGTCAGTTTGTTAATGGCATCTCTTAAAATCATAGCAGTTAATTAACTAATTAACGTAATTAACTCAGCACTTAATTTACTTACTTGAGTTCACTTAAATTCCCTAGATGAGATTTAATGAACTTTTAGTGTAATTTCTGACTAACCATGTAAATTACATGATGTATGTTTCCCTTATCTAGAAGATATTTCATGAAACTAAATGATCTAAGACATAGCACTGATCCCAATACAGTAGTAAATTGTGACTTTGCTTTCTGCCTACAAGTCCCAAAACTTGGATACTATGGGATTTCAGGAGCCTTTTGGTTGGTTAGTTATTTGAAAGTACTTGATATTTTTTTGGAGGAAGCTGTTTATTTTTCTTGTTCTTGTGTAATACAATTCTTTGTGTGGTTCAGTCCACTGACATTAAATCCTTCTATAGGTCAGCACTTGTAATGTGCTCACTTTGGTGAGTCATCAGCAGTCGGGATCAAATGCAGGACTTCTGACTCTAAAACCATAAAACCATAAAGTCATAGAGTAAAACCATGACTCTACTGCCTGAGCTGCTTAAAAAATAAAAACACCACGAGGTGGTTGTCTAAATAAAGTTTGTATCCTAATACATATACACAAGACAGCTGAATTCACATTGCATGGCCACTTTTAATTCTGGCATTTCCTTACTTTTGAGTATGTCACTTTGCAACCTTAATGTTCTTTTAACATAGTTTCTTGTGTGTGATCTCCTAGGGTTTTAAAAGGCAAAGTTAAAAAAAAAACAGGAATTCAATTATGTAGAACCCCACAATTCACTGGAAGGGTTAGAACCTCTAAATGAGAGGTACGCAAGCTACGGCCCATGGGCCACATCCAGCCCAGCCCTTGAGCTCCTGGCTGGGGAGGTGGGAAGTGGGAGGATGTGGATGAGGGCGGAAGCCAGGCCGTTTGGGGTGGCACAGCCTTCCTTACCCAGCCCTCCCTACAGTTTTTCACCCTGATTTGGCCCTCAGGCCAAAAAGTTTGCCCACTCCTGCGTTAGATCCACAGACACACATCTGATGCATGAGCTAAAGAAAGTAATAGAAGTAGTAAGCTGTCATCCTATGTGACGCTACCTCTAGAGAGAGATGAAGCACATAGTTTGCCAGTTGGTGTCACAGATATTTGCTGACAGCAGAGGCATGTTAGCCATGATCCACAGAGGGACTTTTGCCTAGTGGTTAGGGCACTCTTCTGCTGGATCCCTGCTGAAGAACCCTCTCTGCATCAGGCAGAGGTGGCAAAGGGTGGGATTTAGGACACCCATTTGATCAACATTTATCATTGACCAGCTTAGGCAGGGAGCCACCCAGCATACTTCTTTTTGTGGATCTCCCCATGCATTGTACAGGGAGTCTAAGCACCTAAGTCCTGCCATAAGTGCAGGGGACTGGACTAGGTAAGCTCTCAAGGTTCCTTCCAGTTCTATAATTCTAACTCAGGATTTGTAGATCACTTTAATATTCTAGTGTTTTATAGGTACTTAAACATTAAGTATTTAAATACATAAATCACCATGTGGCTCCAGGCCCCCGCTTTTGGTTCTGGTGCCCAGTACCACAATGGCCTCGAGCAGCAAGGAGCAGGGCTGGCTCTAGGCACCATCAAAGGAAGCACGTGCTTGGGGCGGCACATTTCTAGGGACTTTCTGAGCGTCCTTTTTTTTTTTTTTTAATCCACCAATATATGAAAAAAAAATGAAGATCAAAAAAATCTCCAGTTACAGCTCTCTCCGGAGCTGCTGCAGATTAAGCCCTACCCTGACCTCCAGGGCAGGGCTCTCGGGGCACTCTAAAGGTCTCTATAGAGGATGCTGGCCCTATGGGGCTCTAGCTCCCCCCCCCCCCACTCCTCCATCCCCCCCTTTTTTTGCCTGGGGAGCCAGCTCTGACCCAGCCACCCTCCTGGGCATCCATCCTGCCCCATCACCCATCCTGCCCCCCGCCCAGGCACTCAGTGTGCCTCCAGCAAATTCCCTGTTTTCATTTTTTTTTAAATTTTAAACAGTCAAAACAAAACAAAAAAATTGTAAAGTGCAGACATATAAAAGCCAAAAAAAGAGGGGAGGGGCGGAATTTTTTTGTTTGGGGTGGCAAAAACCTAGAGCCAGCCCCAGCTAGGAGGAAAGACTTGCTCAGTGCCTGCAACCCTGGGCTGGAGCATGTTTGCTACTGACAATCTTTACCTTGAAAATATTAACACATCTCTACTGAGCATATGTAAACTTAATATTTTCAAAGGGTTTGTATTTGGGTAGTTTTTAAGAGGAATAACAAAAGGCATATCGGTAACACCAAGATAACACCTCTGCCCAATTTCAACAGTGCTAGAGCTTCTCAATGAAATGGTTGTAAAAAGATTTTTAACTTGAGCATAGCAATGCCGTTAGCCCCATTTTCATAAAAGGCTGAATCATTCTAGTTGAAATTTAAA
>ML677339.1:14999667-15029667 GCA_007922305.1 Dermatemys mawii | reverse complement strand
CAGGGACACAGAGCACATTCATGGGATACCTGGAGAAAAGTTCGAGTTATTAACTGATGAGATGAGGCAACCCATTGACTTTCAGATCCAGGATATTTGAGTCTGTAAGAAAAAGGGAGAGCGAGCGAGAGAGAAGCTGAAACAGGATTTCTGATCAAGGGGCATCACATTCATAAATTATATAGAAAATACATGTTTTTGGAAAGAGTCATAGCTATCACAATAGACTTAGCATACAATGTCTAGGCTCACTGTCACTGCCAAGTTAGAGTAATGCCCACGGCCAGGGTTCAAACTGTAGACGTTTTATGTTGCTGCAACCGTAAATACTTCCCATAATAAAGCTAAACAGTAAGGAGCAAATCGGGTGCCTTGAATAAATAATATGTCATGTTATATATACTCAAGTACACGTTTATGGTCCTGACATGTTTGCTTTCCAAAATCACAAATTTAGCAATTTAGTACATTTTCCGGTTACCTTGCTTTAACCTGTGATGACTGACTTCTTCCCTCCAATAAGCCTGAAGTCTCCACAGCGCGATCGCTTATGCACTAAGAGTCACTTGGTTTTAGCCCAGGAAAGCTTCTGCCCAGATAAATGTATTAGTCTCCACGGTGCCACAAGGACTCCTCCTTGTTTCTGCTGATACAGACTAACAGGGTTACCACTCTGAAACCTGTCTTAGAATTCAGTTTTTCCTTCCTCTAGAAAAGGAATTGTCTATCTTGCATATAGAAATCTAATTCTTTCGGGTGTTTTTCTCTCTTTATCAATTCTGACTATAATGTCTGAAGCATAAAAGAAAATACATTTAAAACTATTATATGGTGCTCACAACAAACTTGATGTGTGGGGGCTACAAGGTACGGCCAGTATCTCAGTGCTACAAGCTAGAGTCGTCCAATTTTAATTATTTGTATTGCGCTGTTGTATTAATACATTCAAAGTCAATACAAGATTGAAACACAGATTAGGGTGGGAATGTACTAGAAGAACGCTTAGTAAGTGTGTTTTTTGGTTGGGGGGGGGTTCATTCAAGTACATTCACCTTCGTTATTTAGAAATAAAAGCCAGAGGAAACAAGCCGAGCACCTTCCATACTATCTAATTAAACTCGTCGGGGTTTTTTTCCTTTTCTTCATCTCTAGCGTTAACGTGAGCCGCTTTTTCCATTCGATGTTCAAATACGTAGCTCTCGCCAAATACAGTTTGGAGGGCGTCTATAAACTGTTGCACTCTAAACTTTCTACTGCTTGATGTCTCAAAAATTGCAAACACTCGGCCGCAGAAGCACACAGGAATTGGAGGTTGTCTGATTTTTTTTTAAATGCCTCCCAAGACTTGTCACGGCCATAAAATATTACTCGTGATCATCGGGGGAGGGCGGGCTGTAGAATTTTTACTTCTGTTTTTGTTCCTTCGCCTTGCAGAGCTGTTTGAAATGAGTCTCACCGTGGTCCAGAGTTCCCTCCTTTCCCTGAACACGATGTTTCGTGCAGGTGATGCCCAACGTTAATGTCCCTCGGATTCTTGGCCTCGGGTACTTAACTTACAAGGCTCTGCCCCTCTTCCCTTGCGATCGTGGTAGGCGGAGTGACCCTGGAGGCTCCTCAGCTCCTAGGCTCGGCGCTTGGCTGGACGCGAAAGCGGCCGCCTGGCTCGCGGAGGGGGGAGGATTGGGGAGAAGGGGGGGGGGTCTCATTCCTGCCTCCCCACTGTGCGCGGTGCAAGAGCCGCTGGACCGCCCCGGGCGCTGGAACGCCTCCCAGAAGCGCCGCGCCTGCTCGTGGCCCCACCGTGTCCCGCGGCGGACTCCGTGAGGGGAAAGCGCGGGGCGGGCGACGAGCGGCTCCGGGCCCCTTTCGCAGGAGTCGCGCAGTCCCCGGGCGCCTGTCATGTGATACCCAGGCGAGCGGCGGGGGTCTCCGCAGCGCCGGGATCGTTACAAAACCGAGCCGGAGCGCTCCGCACGGCCACAGCCCCACCAGCCGCCTCTGCGCCGCCTCGTCTCCCCGCCCGGCTCTGGGACAGCGGGGCGGGGGCTCCCTCCGTCCTCGCCCCGGGCAGGGCACCGGCGCCGCCGCCGCCCTGGCTTGGCCCAAGGCGCCTGGGACAGGGCGCTGCGTCCCCCGCTCGCCGGGCCGAAGGGCAGGTTTGCGCTGAAGGAAGCAGGGACCGTTCGTCCGCCGCGGCCGCTCCCGCAAACCAAGTCTGCGCGCGCGGGGGGCCGCAGGGTGCGAAGCCGGGAAACTTTCCGGCTCCAGGGAAGCGGCGGCAGCGAGAGGTTGGGGCGGAAACGGAGCCAAGCAGCGGTTCCCCCCCAGAAATAGCCCCGGGGAGCCGCCGGGCGCGGCACGTTTCGGGCAGGACTTTGTGCGGGGGGCGGAGGGGAGAGCGGGGCGCGGAGCATGTGAGAGACGCTCATTCCCCCCCAGCCACCCACCCACCCCGCCTCTGGCGCGGGGCGCGCGGCCCGGGCGGAGTTCGCGGGCGGCCGGACGCTCCGCAGGATGCAGCGGGGCCGCGGGGCGCGATAGGCGGGAGACGCGCCGGGCATCGTTCGGCTGGGGGCGCGTGCGGGCGGCGATGCCGAGGCCGGGGAAGAGCTCGTACAGCGACCAGAAGCCGCCCTACTCGTACATCTCGCTGACGGCCATGGCCATCCAGCACTCGGCCGAGAAGATGCTGCCGCTGAGCGACATCTACAAGTTCATCATGGAGCGCTTCCCCTACTACCGCGAGCACACGCAGCGCTGGCAGAACTCCCTGCGCCACAACCTCTCCTTCAACGACTGCTTCATCAAGATCCCGCGCCGGCCCGACCAGCCGGGCAAGGGCAGCTTCTGGGCGCTGCACCCGGACTGCGGCGACATGTTCGAGAACGGCAGCTTCCTGCGCCGCCGCAAGCGCTTCAAGGTGCTGCGCCCCGAGCCGCCGCTGCCCGGCGGGGTGCCCAAGGGCCCCGCGCCCGCGCCGCACGTGGTGCACTACTTCCACCCGCACCACTCGGGCAAGATGCCGGGCCTGGGCACCCCGGAGGCGGCCGTGGCCGCCGCCGTCGGTGTGGGGAGGCTGCCCCAGTTCCAGCCCTACGGCCTCAATGGGAGCAGCCCGTCGTCGGGCTTCAAACACCCCTTCGCCATCGAGAACATCATCGGGAGAGATTACAAGGGGGTGATCCAGGCCAGCGGGCTGCCCTTGGCTTCGGTGATGCACCATCTCGGGTACCCGGTGTCCAGCCAGCTCAGCAGCATGGTGAGCTCCGTGTGGCCTCACGTGGGGGTGATGGACTCGATGGCCAGCATGCCCCTGTCTCACGAGTACGGACCGTTTGGGATGCCCGTGAAGGCTCTCTGCCACCCGCCCGGCCAGACTATGCCAGCGGTTCCTGTGCCCATCAAACCCACCCCGGCGCTGCCACCCGCCTCCGACCTCCCCGCTCTGACAGTGAACCCTTCGCAGATCTGCCCTTCCACTTCGCCAGCGTCTTCCTCCCTCCTTGAGCAGACCCCGCCACCCCCCTCCGAGGGCAAGAGCGCCCTACACTCTGTCCTAGTACACTCCTAAAGGGCACGGGCAGAGAGAGAGAGACACACCTAGCCACGCGCGGTGTATGTGTAGGGGCAAGGAATATATCTGAGAAACGGGCTCTTACATGGTTTGATTAATATAACCTATCTGGTGTCTGTGTTTTATATATTGTACAATCAGAGTATTGAGAGCCACGTTTCAGGTAAGAGCTTCTATTGTTGTTAACTGTTATAAAACTAAATGATGAAAAGGTGATGTGAAAAGTCATGGTAGCTGCAGAAGTAGACTCTGGTCCATTTCTAAACAGAGTAAAGCGCTGGGTGGGCAGCACATGGGAATGGGTCTGAAATCCACATACGTAAGAGCTCAGCAGTCAGGGTGGAATCGGTTACTCTGCATTATATATTTTAAATTGAATAGTATTTCTGCAGCCGGGATATCCCAAAACAGTGCTAAGATTCGAGATGAGAGTCTGTGCAAAATAAAGGATTCTCGGGTAGTTAGGGGGAAAGGAAATTGTTCTTGGAAACTTGTATTTCCTTAACCAGAGAGAGGGTTGGATAAAATTGCCAGTGAAATCTGATTTTAAAAATATCTGAAAGAGAAACTTTTGTTTGTGTTTCTCAGCCGGATAGTGAGACTAATCTTGCTCTAAAAGGGACACCAAAGCTATTACCGCTGACAATGGCAAGCAACAAGGGATTTAAGTGGGAGGCTCTCGATTGCAAAAGTAAATTTTGCAAAACAATAGAGAAATTATTAGTAGGTATTTAAACTGCAGCTGCATTAACAGCAAAGGGCTCTTTTAAATATGGGTAAGTAATCATGACTCTACATTCTTGTTTGCAGTGTTGTTGCAGCTAGACACAAGGTGGATGGAGTAATCTCTCTTACTGGATCAACTTCTGTTGGTGAAACAAACACGCTTTTGAGCTACACAGATCTTAAGGACTTGCAGAAGAAGTCCGTGTCGCTCGAAACTCGTCTCTTCATCTACCGAATTTGACCAATAAAAATATTACCTCACACAACTTGTTGCTGTATATTCTTTACATTTTGCAGTGAATGAATATTTAACCGTGGGGAAGGAAACTTTTTTATAGAGGACTGTGTCTAATTAAACAAATGCGTGGAAGGTAGCATTGCCTGTGAACTTGTAACATGTCTCTCAATTTCCTGTTTTCTTCTCAAAATGCAAAATCCCTGCAACTTGTAAGTTATGCTTTTCACATCACCTTTTAACAACTCACAGATATTGCTATTTTATGTGTCTTGCCTAGTGTGTACTTCAGCTGAGTTTGAAAATTAAGAACTGCTGAATGAGAAGTATAAAACGCAAAGATTTAAAAAAAAAATCACAGGAAAAGCACTTTACTGAAAAAAAAACCTTCCAACAGAAAAGAGGGACGTTATAAAACAAACCTCTCAGAAGTCCCATTTTGTTTCTTTGACTGATGAATCCCAGTTGGTTTGTGAATGATTGTTACAGTTGTCTGTCTGCCCTGCTGTACAGTACACCAATGTTTTATTAAAAGCGAGCTATTGATTTGCTTCCGCTGTTTAGGATTTTTCACTTGTCATCTCAGATGGGGATTTTCCTCGAAGAGATTTGTGCTCATAACAGTTTTATGCATTAGGAACCTCCCAAACACACACAAATACATAAACGTTTCTGGTGCTGCGTTCTGATAAACATAAAAGAAGGAATTCTGTGAAAAATAAGTTTGGTATGTCACAGAGAAATTCTTCATCCACTTCCACTTGATCTGTTTATTTCGTCTACTTGGAGAGTTTGTTCTGAAGTTTCTACTTTTTTCTCAGCCTTAACCTCCAATATGCGCCTGCCCTTATACTTCCGTTACTGAAAGAACAAAAATCTTGAAGGTGTTCTGCACTGACCTGAAATCCTGCTCCTTCTTTTCTATAGTGATTGAGTGAGAACGGTGGAAAGTAAGGAGAAAGCAAATGAAGCTATGAAGATGGGGCGGGGGACGCTTGGTCCGATCCTGAGTCCATTGAAGTTAATTGGAATTATGTCATTGATTTCAATGGGTACAGGTTCTGGTTCGCTGTAGTTTTCTCTGAATGAATGAAACCTCCTGAGTCGTTCGTTTTTAAATGTTTATCGAACGGATCTGCTCATCGGGGTTGCCGGGTTCCCAGACATCCAGATTGCAGACCAAGTCTTTGCTCTAGAGAAGGATGGCTGGTACCTAAGCCAATTGCTTCCGCCTTCTTTGGGGAGACTGATCTATTCGAAACTTCGGCTGGGAAAGTCAAACCTGTTGCAATCTCTGTGATCTAGGCTGAAACTGCATATAGCTTTCCTAAAACACATTGTGGCAGTATCTCCCCACTTTAAATTCCACTGGAATATTTCCATCCGATTCAGAAGGTGGTTTTACTTTAATTTCCAGAATCAAAATAACTCTTAGAGCAGCGAAGAAAAAAAAAACACCCTGCGAATGAAGCATAGATCTGTATCCCAGTTTGGAAATCAGATGGGGGAACGATGGCAGGAAAAGTTTTTCATTCTGGGCAGGAATTCAGTATAAAAAAATACAAGAAATAGACACCTTCTAACTCTTTGATAGTTTCCCTTGGATTTTACGTGTGAACAGACTTAGATATTTCTATAGCTACATTAGATATACATTAAGCGATATCCAGAATGTTTTAAATTTAAATTTACTTCCAGCCCTTGAAAGTCCTATAATTGCTTTAAAATACTCTAAAAATCGCTCTTGCTGCAAAAATGTGCTCTTTTCAGAATCAGCTCAATGTCTCGATTTTTTTTCCTTTTCCTTGTTAAATCAGGACAGTTTTTAAAGCAACCCATCTCATTTTTGTATAGTTGATTGCAGCTATCTTGGCACATAACAGAAAGAAAGCTGGACGCTTTTCACTGACTTCAATGAAAGTACGGGGCGGGCTGACCCTTACATTGATATGGGCACGATTTTCTGGTATATCTTAGAAGATATTCCGCCCCTCCCACGCCGAGCAGTACACGGGGTAAAGGAGATGAGAAATGCAGAGCAGAAGAAGAAATAACCATACTGCGAATTACTTAGATCAGTTTCTGAGTGGAAGCTCCATTTGATTCAACAAGAATATTGGTGCCAGACGCAGGGGTGGAATTGTAAGAGTGTAGATGACATGTTGATCGGGTGTAGACAAACTCTGCCAAGGCAAGTGAGAGGGATTGTGCTAGTAGAGGGCTCTCTAGTATGTCTAATACTCTTCCCTCTAGTAGTTGTTTCTCTCTCAGATAAGACTATAGTGTCGGTCTCGCAGTCAAATAACTTGTATTCGTGGGTTCTCATGGGTCCTTATTCCAAAGTGAATTGATTTCGCCAGCCTTTAACTAATCAAATATGGTCATAAAAGGGCTGTGACTAGGGAGGGAGGAAACAAGGAGAGAGGCACAGATGTCAATTAAGTAGAGGTACTAGACATCCATGATGCTTGACACATTCCTTTGACACGCTGCTTTTGTCCGTGGTTCTAACGCTGCAGATCCGGGCTCCTGCAAAATTCCCTCGGACTTCAACAGGCGGTTAGCCTGGGCACAGGAACTGCAGGATCGAGCCCAAAGGAAGCGAACCTGTCAGCAAGGCAGGCTGTAGGAATCCGGAGATGTGCGCGCAGAATACCTTGCAGTGAGGACTATCGATAGCGAGCTTTTCTCAACATACCATACATGGTAGTGAGGGTGATTGTGAGAGGATCCTTGCCAAATAATGGTGATCTCGCTGTCAGAAATTGTCTCACTGAAGTCAACAGGACTCGTGTGTATGAACTGAGCTGGATTTGGCCCGAGGTTAATGACCCTGACTGTTCAGGTCTCTCGAGCACAACTGCAAACAAGTTTTTAACTCGTGTCATTTGTAATCCATCCATTTTAATACAACTACTGAATAGCTGTTGTCTTCGTCTCTTCCCCAGTACAGCGAATCTGGACCTAAACTATTGGAAGGAGCGAGTAAAAATTCAACCCTTGCAAGGGCCGGGAGACATTAGCTCACTTACACTTTTGTACAGCGATAGAGTAGATATGTGAGATCAACCACGTCTTTTCTCGGGGCTTTCAAACAAGACATTTCTCAATATTAACATCAAATAAGAGAATGTCCAGTCCCGTTCAACCGCCGAGAACCGCATCCGAGGGTCCCATGGGCGGCGTGGCTATCACCCCTATTTCAGATGGATTTCCACAAAGGTGCTGTTCCTCCCTGGCGGAAGGTATAAATGCCAAGCTTTGTGAAAATGAGCGTTAATCTGATACACTTGGATCACAATTGTACAGGCGAGTTCATATCCCCGCTGACTCATTTGATATTTCTATTCAGTCCGCCGAAGGAGGTACTGGGGAGGGAGGAAGCATCTTTAAGCCACCTGTATTTTATTAAAATCAGTGCTTTACAAACTGTATACATTAAAACCTTAATTGCGGCTGTGGCTGTCAGCTATGAGAGTCGATTCAAGACAAAGGGCTCAATGCCCACAGAGATACACCGTGCCTGACCGCTAGGGGGCAGATATGGGCTCCGTGCAGGGCTACGGTCATTGGGTTGTTCTCTGCCAGCAGAGTTCTAACAGGCCAGGAAAAGAGCTGAGGGGTTCATGTCTATGTTCCTGGTAAAAACATTTTCTGCCAACGAAATTCTGGAATGAAATCATGAGTCTCACTGTCAAAAGCATGGGAAATTAAAACCAGTGCTTCTATATCGTGATGCCAACTTTTCCCAACTTCACGCTAACAATTTCCCAAATCTGGTGAAGAGTTCCCAGACTCTGGGAATTTTTCACCAGAATTGAGAAATTTTTCACCAGAATTGGGAAATTTTTAGCGCTAGCCAATGCTTCTATATCCTGGGAAATTTCCCAAAATCTGGGAATTTTTGAGTAAATTGTTTCACCTTGGGAAATTGCAGGGCAAATTCAGAAACTGCAGGGCAGATGCTGTTAAAAATTTCCAGATTTTGGCAAATTTCCCAGGATATAGAAGCACTGATTAAAACATGCCCTGAGAACTGCAACAGGACCAGAACCACTTTAGTCCTAAATGCAGCTAGGTGACAGTTTGACACACACACAGGTGGCATTTTCAGACATTGAGAGAAGAGTATCAGTTGCTGTCTCTTCCAGCAGATTGGCACAGTTTTAGCTCCTGCTTTTAAGTTTTTGCATGACATCCCAGAGTCACTACTGGACATGTGATCCTGCTTAGTTATGAGTGTTTTGGCATTTATAGTCTTGAGCAACAGCTGTGTGTGGGTTAACTTTGATAGACCACAGCTGGCTATTGGATGGATAGAGCAGTATGTGAGGGGAAGAAAGGGTGATCACTTGCAGAAATCTCCACACTGTAAATACTGTTCAAAAATAGTTCATCTGCTAAATAACAATTTATGGAAGAAGTGGAATTACATAATTTAGCTGTCTTTCAACAGGAGGACTAACTTCTTTGGGAATCTAATACTAATCTCATACTTTTCCCCTTCAGGATGACTAAATAAAAGAAAATCTTTATGCATGTAGCTTGTAATGAAAAATACTTACACAACTCAGAATGACCTCACAATTTAAGATTAGAAGAGAAAAAAAGCATAGCCACAACTAGTACTATTTTAAAAATATAACTTGTATAGATTTTTCAAAGCATGTATCTCCAAATACCTATCCTAAATGTCATATATAATTGTTAACTAACTTTGAACCAAAACTGGTCCCAGTGCTCAGACAATGCCAGTCTTTCATGTGAACAAAAAGCAGGAAAAATAGAATAACCCAAAAAAGGGAAACGCTGATGAAAAATAAGGAGCAACATTCTTATAGCTGTACCAATTGAAGAGAGCTACTGCTCAGAGCCCTGAAGAGACCCTCAGTATTCTATATGTAGAAGCTGTTGGTCTTCAAATTGCAGTGCAGAGTGCATCCTTTCAGCCAAAACTTTAATGGCTGAGTCTAAGGTCTCAATCCTGCAAACACTTATGCATTTGGTTAACTTAACTATCATGGGCAGATGCACTGAAATCTCTGAGATTATTCATGGTAAGGAAGTTAAACACATATGCAACTGATTGAAGGACTGAGGCCTAAATTAAGACATTGCCTCCATACTGCCATCATACTATTTTTCTGATTTATTTCCTTGTGGGTAACCATTAATTAGGGAAAAGTTACTATTTCTACTCATTGCAGGCTATTCTAAACTGGTATATTGTTTTGTTTATGACCTGTCCAGAAGCAGTGGTAATGGGTACATTAAAAGTCATTAAAATGAATATGAATAAAATAATAAGACTTAGACTTATAAGGATTTTTTGATTGGCATTATCCTAAAATCAAAAGCATTTGTTGCTCCTTTTCTGCCTAGTACTAATAGTATTTTTCCTCACTACATTGCTGCCATTTGTGGTAGTGACATGAACTTTTCAGAGATTGCTCCACAGCATGAACCAAAAACACAGGCATGATTTCTAGACATTGAAGAGTTAAATGGAAGTTAAAGTACTTTCACGGCTTGCTCCTTGCAATGGAAAAAAGAGTGTTCTTTCTGGTAAGCAGTCTTTGGGTCTTTTAATCAAAGCTTATAAATAGATGTTGCTGATTTTGGGGGTAAGTAATATTGATTATTATAGATTCAGCAATCTGCATATATATTAATTTATCCTCTTTTCCCCCTATGAAACCTTTGTAAAATGGCAATAATGTGATCTTTTTGTGTTGCCTGTAGAGTCACATATGAATATTTAGTGACTAAGAGGAGTAAAAGAAAGTAAAAACTTGTTAGGCAGCACAGCCAACACAGTTCAGAATGAATGAGATGGATTCTGTTCCTTCCTGTGCATCATCACGCATTATTCAGAACTGAAATTAAAGTTCCATTCAGTTACACCTGTGAAACTCTATCAAAGTCAATGAGGTTGCAGAGGTGTAATGGAGGGTCTAATCTGGTTTGTAGAATCTTTAAAATTGACGATAATATGAATGGAGGAGAGAACTCAGCTTAGTTGTCAGAGGACAAGGTGATTTGCAAGACTGGCTATTAGGGGGAAAAACAGCCTCATCTTTTTACTTGTACACAGAGTACATTTGATTTGGAAATTCACGGTGCTATGGAGCCCACAATGACATTGCAGTAGTAATTTTTTAACAGTACTTTAAATACCTGTTGCATGTTACAAGATGTTGCAATAATTTGGGCTAATAATAAATAATATGGCTAGGTTTTCAAAACTTTTACTAGGGAAATAGGACCTGTTTTGTTCATTCAAATTGTCTGACATATTAGAAATGAATTCAAAATTAGTGTTAACATTTAAGATACTGATGACTAGAAGAATTAAAAAGATTAGGTTGGTACAGCGGACCTTTGACAACCATCAGCCCTGCATGTAAGAGCAGAGGTCTCATAACAAATATATATGCTGCAGCAAATCAAATAACTATTCCTCTTTGGAATGAGCCACTAAAGATTCTAACATCTTTCAGCTATAGAGCACCAGTGTGTTTATTTCATTTTAGATGAGTTTTTGAAACGTTAATATTAAGTTCTGCTTTGAAAATAACTGGCTGCTGTTGTTCAAGCCCTGCTGTTGAACAAGTGACTGTGTCAGTTTTACAACTAGCCATCTGCATATCAGTTATTTCAATCTCTCCACAGGCTCAAAGAGAGCTTCTGAGATGCAAAAGTCATCTGCAGATTTTTATCATGTGCACTCCTTGCCCCACAGAAGTCAATCAGAGTTTCACTATTGACTTCAATGGGGCCACAATTTCCCCTTATTTTTAGAAGACCCACAGGTAGAAGAAATACGTTTTGAACTGAACTAGCACTGAATCATGCAGGGAAGGAGTAATGTTATTTATTACCTTTATTAATGATCTGGTAGAGTGAATAAACACGACATTTAATAATATTCACCACTGACACTACGTTAATAGGAGTATACCAGTAAGGACAGAGATATACCCAGGGATCCAGAGGGTTTAGAAAAAAAGGCAGAAAATAATAAAATGAATTTCTGTATGGCCAATGTCAAATTAATACTTTTTCTGAAAATAACTTGAAACACTGATAGAAGGGAGAAATTTGCACAGCGGTCGTGCAGCTTGAGACTTACGTGGATAGTGGACAGCAAATTGATGTGAGTTTGTAATGTGTTATGGCTGTAAAATAAAAGATGAATGTAATTTTGGGTTGAATAAGTGAAAGTATCATGTCACAGAGCAGAGAGGTACTAACCCTCCTGTGTACAACTCTGCTGTGAACTGAGATACTGTAATCCAGTCTGGGCACTAGCAGAAAGATCTTCAGAGGCACAAAGGCACAAGGGCCTAGATGCTGAACGGTGTTTAGGCCATTGATATCAATGGGAGCTAGGTGCCTAAATATCTTTCAAGATCCGGGCCTATGTGCCTCTCTGCCCAATGTGCATTTGAAAAACTCTCCTCCCCGATCCCCCATTAGAAAAATATTATTAATAGATTTGAAGGGTGTTCAGGAAAGAGCAAGACAAATGATCAAGGGGCTTCTGAGGAAAGATTTCAAGAGCTATATATGTATAGTTGTATAGTTTGCCTAGGTAATTACTGTGAGTAGACATAATAGCCCACAAATATCTAAAGGGTGTGAACACCCAAGCGGGGGATGAATTATTCAGTGTGATACATTAAGAAAGAGCAAATTCAGGCTAAACCTCCTAGCAGTGAGATCTTCTTGGGTATACCAAGGGGAGGGGTGGAAGCCCCACTTTAAAACAAGAGGGGACAAAACACTAGAAAAATTACTGCAGAGATTAATCCTGCATTGGCAGGAAGAGGAATTGAAAATTCTAACTGGTCCTTTAAGTGTTTAGTGTCTAGAATTCTGTGATGCTATAGTGAAGTACATAGGATTATAATTTAGGAAAATATTGAAAACCATCCTATGTTTCTGCGTAAATCAGTTCCCTCAAATTCAAAGATTCACAAACTTCAAGTTCTGGATATGAAGTGGTTTTGCAGAAAAGATGTTCCCCAGATCCCGACAACCAGTAATTAAAAAAAACCCACCTAAAAACACCATCAAAACAATCTTATCTCCTTGTTCAGAACAGGATCTCAAGAAGTAACTGTAAATAGGGAAACTTAATCAAATCATCACTAGGGGTATTACAAGTAGGGTCCCACAGGGACTGATTCTTGGTCTAACACCATTTAATGTTTTTTAGCAATGATATAGAAGAAAATACAAAATCATTGCTTATAGAGTTTGAAGATGACACAAAGATTGGTAAATAAAGTAGGCACGTCACTTATACACCGTGATCTGGATTGCTTGGTAAACTGGTGAAAACAAACGTATCCAGGAAAGCTGTCACTCAGAAAAATATTTAGAAGTCATAGCAGGTCATTTAGGAATCAAACGTATGTAAACTCTGAACGTAATATGGCTAAAAGAGCTACTGTGTTCCT
The DNA here is from genome assembly GCA_007922305.1 of Dermatemys mawii. NCBI lineage: Eukaryota > Metazoa > Chordata > Testudines > Dermatemydidae > Dermatemys > Dermatemys mawii. Next base: position 15,016,667 of record ML677339.1, on the reverse strand, counting down.
GGGATGCATACGTGGGTATATTGAGTAGGAGTAAGGAGGTGGCATTATCTCCATTGTATATGATGCTGATGAGGTCATTACTGGAATTTTGTGCCAAGGACTGGTGTCGACTAGGATGTTGAAAAATTGGAGAGGTCTCAGAGAAGAGCTACAAGAATGATTTGAGGACTGTAAAACATGCCTTACAGTGAGAGACTTACGGAACTCAATTAATGTAGCTTCTTAAAGTCAAGGTTAAGAGGTGACTTTTCACACTCCATAAGAACCTACATGGGGAGAAAATATCTGTGAAAAGGGCTCTTAAATGTAGCAGACGAAAGCATAACAAGATTCACTGGCTGTGGCTGGAAGTTTAAGCTAAACAAATTCATATGGAAAGCAAGGCACACATTTTTAACAGTGAGGGTAATTAACAACTGAAAAAACTTACAAAAATGTGATGTATATTCCATCATGATGGATTTTTTTCTAAAAGCACAGCCATGCCTAATTACTTTTTACAATCTAGGATTTAGCATTGTCCAATTACTGAAATACTTCTTTCACTAACATATGCTTTTGGAGGATGAGGATATATGGAATGGCCCCAAGATAGGCTGCTTTGGAGAGAGAAAGAGAGCTGCTTCAGTACATGGAACATTGTACATTTTGTAATAGAAAAAGGGAGGCCTGGAAGATTTATTTCAATGGTAAAACAATATAGTAAAATATAACTGTAGAGAAATCAGTGAGTTTAAAAATGACTATCGTATGTACAAATATTCTGATATCATAAAAGGAAATGGGGTGGGATGAACATGGCCTACCTGGTAGTAAACTGACAACTGAAAGAGGTGAATCTTGAAATGTGCCCTGATGACTGAAAGACTCCTGTTCAGCCTGGTCTCTCATGGAGACTGCAACTGCATGTCATTGGTTGAGACTGTTCTGCCTCTATTTTCTACTAGATGCACTCTGGGCTATGTCAAATTGTCTTTTCCTTGCTCCAGGCAGGTGCCACTATGAAGTGGGGAAGAGAGATAAACATTGAGACAGCTCCACCTAACAACAGACCAACAAGCTCATAACCTCATGTTAACTTACTGTGTGTATATACTACATGGATTTGGGGTGGACATTAAGCCTCCTAACACGGTATATTTTTATGCAGGTGTCATTAGGAAAGGTAGACTTCAAGTGCAGACATATGTGATGATTGATATTGGGTAATGTGCTGTGCCATTTAGACTCACTGAAACCAGTTCACCTCTCCATTACAGCCCTTACAGAATTCTTCTGATATTGAAGACTCAAAGACTGGCATTCCCAGGAGCATGGCTAGAATGCTCTGAATTCCAACTATTTCTGGCTGTTGCAATGGCCTCTTGGGGCCATGGACTGCCAGATGTAAACCTGGGTGCCTCTCAAGTTGCTCTAACATATGCCTGAGGCCAAACAGTCTCCATTCAGTCCAGAATAAGGGAGAAACAGACGTGGAATAAAAGCACTTTTGCCTCTTCCCACTACCGCTTAGTTCTGTGTCAAATTCAGTTCCAGTGCAGAGATTAATTAACTCCTTTATATGCCATAATTTCTGGTGGCCAAATGTCTGTATAAGGATGTGACAACATAATTAGATTACAGCCAGATAACAAAATATGTATATGCTTACAAAAGATTTGTGATCTGTGCTGACTGATGATAACTTTAGTGCAACACATGGTCAGTAAACTCTGGTTGACATGCAGGAAGAGAGAATAAGAATTTCAATAGGTCTTTTGTCTGAACAAAAACTGTGGGTTTAACTGCAGACTCACAGTCTCAGCCTATCACTGTCCTAATTCTCCATGTCTGTGCGAATACATTTTTATTGAAACACGAAAACAGTATCATGTACAGTATTTTTGTCCAGAAGTGTTGCTTAGAGTTCATTATTTTTAATATAAATATCTGATGCTTTTTGTAGTTTATTCACTTTTGTGCCATGTGTTAGAGCCTTCCACACTGGAAAGAAGTTTCCAGAGGTGAAAGTAAGTCAGTATGCTCCAGTACAGCTTACCGGCAAGAGCCAGTGAGCCGTACCTGACCGGCTTCCCCAACCATTTAAAGGGCCTGGAGCTCGCAGCAGGGATTGAAGCCCTGGGCCCTTTAAATTGCTACCAGAGCCCCACTGCCAGAGCCCTGGGGTAGCAGTGACAGCCAGGACCCCCAGAGCTCCAGCAGTGACTTAAAGGGCCCAGGGGTCTGCTGCAGTAGCCTCTGTACCTTGTAGCTCTGGGGGTGATTTAGAGGACTCAGGGCTCCCAGCCGCCACTACGGCAGCCAGAACCACGGTCCCTTTAAATCTTGATTTAAAGGGCCTGGGGAGTTAAAGGCCCTGCCTCTTCTGGTTGAGGCTCTGCCCCTTCCTCTGCTTAGGACTCAGGCATACCGGTAAGTCCTTTAAGTTACTTTCACCCCTGGAAGTTTCTTATCAACATGGGACTTAACTCTGCAAGCAATCTGCTCATAGAATTAGTTCCATAAATAGCAGTCTCCATAAACTGCCCATTTAAAAGTATCTATTAATAAAACTGTGGGCCAAATTCTACTATCAATTACACTCGTGCAACCCGTTTGAAGTTTCATTGGTACAACTGAGAGCAGAATTTGGCTTTTTGTGTCCTCTAGGTTTGGCATAGAGATCTCTTTAGACTTTAAAAACAAAACACTTATAAAATTATAGCATATTTCACTGTCAAGTGAGTTTATGAAGAAAAATAAAATCAGAAACAGAAACAGAAACCATTTTTGTCACATTAAAGTTAATCCTTCTTAATAAAAATATTGAAGACATTAAGATTGGGTATTACTAAAACACCTGAATTAATCAGTTGCTACCTACAGGTAGGGGCATAATAACTGCCTCTTAGATAAGTTTTCTTATTAGCAATTAATAATTATATGATCACAAATCACATTATGGTCACTGGGATTTAGTTATATTTACAGTATAAGTTCCATAACAGTTATGTAGTTTCGTGTAATGAGTTATTCCAAAATGATGCTGAAAGAGCAGTGCCAGAATAAAGCAACAAATTATCCAGGTGAAGCAAAAAACTCAACATTTGTGGAAAGTTTTCATAAAATTTGTCAAGTTTTCTTAAATGGAAAACTTCGAATGGCAAGGATGTAGAATTTCATTGTGAATATTTTGTAAAGCCATAGTTGCTGATATAATGACAGAGGGATGAGACTAGTGAAGGAATGGCCTAATAAATGGGGAAGATACACAAGAGATGTAGAACTAAATACTGGGACCCAGATACTCAGAGATATTTAGGTTTCTAATTCCTATCAGGTTTGAGGATCTGAGCCTGACCTCATGAAATAAAACCTTCAGGAATAAGTTTTGGCACGCAAGTCTGGTGGGCTGTCACCCAACAGTTAGAGTTATGCTGAAGGTCGTTTTGCTCTGCAGTGTGTTTACAAAAAATTGTAAACCTGATAATGATGATTTTAGAACTTGATAATAATATGTATTTAAAAGTAATTTTGTTTTGATCAGATATTTAATCCAGGATTCTAACATGATGGATAGTCCTCCATCCCATGATAAAACCGACAGCAGGACTAAGGGGGAAATAAACTTAATGAGGATTTCTTCACAGAATTTCTCCATGATCTTTCTCATGGAGCTGTGAAACACATCCTAGACTCACAGATCCCAGAGACTTCCAAGAAGATCAAAGCCATTTCCATTGGTGCCCTCTGTTTCAACACTGGTTAAGTGTCTGCAAGCCCCTTCCCACTTGGCATTACTAGTTTACGGCAGAGTAGCTCTGATAGATTCATAGTATAAGACACTTCCTTGGTCACAGCTGCTCTCAGAAACCCTCTTATCGGGGGAGGGAGGCAACCCATCACAGGAAGACAATGAGAAAAGGTGATGTAGGGTGACCAGACAGTAAACGTGAAAAATCGGGATGGGGATGGGGGTAATAGGATCCTATACAAAAAAAACCCAAACAAACCTGGGACTGTCCCTATAAAATCAGGACATCTGGTCACCCTAATGTGGTGTATTAGGACTGTGCTGGAATGCAAGCTCTCTCTGTAAGAGGAGTGTTTTGTAGGCTAAGGGGGTCCACGAGGAAGCCTCACATTTGATCTGGGAACTGCAGTCTGTTCAGATGGACAGATGGACAGACTGCAGTCTGCTCTGTCTCTCTCACTTTTGGGGCAGCTGTGTGTTAGCATTCTGAATTTTAAGAAATAAAAATAGTGCTACATTATAAAAGTGACCAGAGCTCCTAGCCCAGATTAAGGTTCAACTGTGCTAGACCAGGGTAGGCAACCTGTGGCACGAGTGCCAAATGCCACACACAAGCTGATTTTCAGTGACACTCACACTGCCCGGGTTCTGGGGGCCTCTGCATTTTAATTTAATTTTAAGTGAAGCTTCTTAAACATTTTACAAACCTTATTTACTTTGCATACAACAATAGTTTAGTTCTATATTATAGACTTACAGAAAGAGACCTTCTAAAAAACCTTAAAATGTATTACTGGCACGCGAAACCTTAAATTAGAGTAATAAATGAAGACTCGGCACACCACTGCTGAAAGGTTGCTGATCCCTGTGCTAGACAGTGTCTATGCACATAGCAAGGGACAGCCCCTTCCCTGAAGACCTTACATTCTAAATAGTTTCAACAAGGGGTGGGAAAAACAAGACTTTATTCCCCATTTTACAAGTGGGGAACAAAGCAGATATAATGTATCTTTCCCCTAGAAATTTGAGGAAGAGACAGAAATTGCACCCAAATCCTGAGACCCTGTCCAGTGCTTTAGTGTTAAGATGATCCTTACTCTCATAGGTATATCATTTCATCTCAATAATGTTCTTAATCCAGTTTCCACAACTTTAAACATGAAATCTGCCAAAAGCTAAGAAAGAACAGAGTATTGTCCATAGAAAGCTCTGTGGCTGTTGTAGGTTTGAAGAAGGCTTTTTCTGAAAGAGTCATTGCCACTCTCATGAAAGTAACTCAGTGAATTTCCTTTCTCTTAGAGTTGTAGTCTCTGGGGTCCAGATCCAGAAATTAGGCACCTAAATACCTTTGGAGATGTGGGCCTAGATGCCCATCTGTGTCCGGGATCAGTAATAAAAAGCTACCCTCACTTTCCCAAATTCAGACAAATTATCAGTTTTTCATATTCCCTTTCAGTTGCCATTTTATCTGTACATTTCTCATTTTACCTGAAATTCTTTATTAAGCGAAAATCAGTTCAGTAGGACATTCCAGAGACTTAGTTAAGCTAGCTAATCAGTTTTACGTACTCCTACAGGCTGTGGCATCTAACTGATATTAGCCCTTTTCTAAGATCTATGTATGTTCAGATCTCTTTTAGAACTTGTGTTAGCCTAAAGGGAAGTTCCCCTTTTTGGTGAACTGCAGTGTATGGTTCTACAGAAGGAAAAATATCTGATTTACAAGTCTCATGCACAATTACAGTTAGTTCTAGTTGGCACTAGCACTAAGCAGCCCTTGTTAATGGTTTCTGAATTTTTATTTATATCCAGTAATTCTGCCTACCAGCTTGCTCTTCTTCTCCCCTACCTCATACAAAATGTTTTCAAAGTGCTCTTTCAACTTTTGACAGGTTGGGAATTAAGGAAGCTGTGAGAATGAAAGGAGCAGACTATCAGCAAAGGTTACTGAAAGCTTGTTAAATATTCTAATAGTCCCTCTCCCCAAGACCTGTAGAATTTCCAAGAATTGCATTGACTGCAAAATGTTTAGCGAGATCCTAATGGCCACAAAAGATTGGTAGGACCACCCAGAGTTGCAAATACTATAAGGAACTTCGAGGGCCTCTTGCAAGATTAAAGTTACTCCCCCCATTAACATCCTGAAAGTCTTCCATGAGGGCCTTCCCACCACCATCAAGTAATGAAAACCTTTCTTTGTAGTTTTCCAGGCACTTCAACATCACCACTGTGCCCTGAAACTGGTCCAGAAGAAAATATCCCACTTGTAAGACTGACCTGACTTAATGGTGTTATATCATACTGCTAAGGCCATCTTAAAACACATTCTTTCAAATCCTCACATTTCATGATTCTTTGGAAAACACAATGAATGAACACACACAATTAATATTTATTACTAAGTTCTGCATCACAAAGAAACATTCAAAAGCACAATCTATCAATGAATCATTTTGGAAAGGCATTATTGATGGGTCTTCAATGGACTATACACTAACATATTCTTCTATGGGAGGGTGTCACACAGCTAGAAGCTCCAATTCTAAATATTCCACAGGATGAAAATTATCAGTATCATTGATAAGATTAACCCAGACAGAAAAGAAACAGAAGATTAAATCATCTTATAGGTAATTAGGTGTGGGTTGTTGGTGGTGGGAGGGAGAAGTTATACATTATGTGTACCCAGTTATAATGGTACAAAGCAAAATAAAATTGTCTTACATACCTATTGTATAATTACAAGATGCACGAACCTTAAAAATTCAACTGTTGATTAAAGAGAAGTATTAAATTGCTGTAGTGATCAACAACATATGGAAAATATTTGTTCTAGACTTATAGAAAATAAGCTTCTTTTTCTTACTCACTGACACCACTGGAATTTAGAAGAGTATAAACATTTGTACTACCAGGGTAATTGCTCCACTTTAAAGTCAAGGCTAGTATACCACTGTATTGGAGGAGAACGGAGTATAACAGCAGCTTTGTAGCTCATTCAGCACTGCAGTTGATATTGCTGAGAATATGAAGATGCTTTAGTGTGTTGGGAAGGTGCACATTTCCTGTGCTGGTTGTTGAATCTGATTGTCTGTGTTTTATGATTTAGGAGTTGGTGATCTCTAATCTCTTTGGCTGGGGAAGGTGAGCCTAATTCCACAAAGTTAGAGGAAAGAGAATAGCCAAAATTCAGTCTTGTGTAGAGAGCAATTACACTTACTAGCATTTAGTATTTGAAAAAGCTTCTAATAGTCAGCCTGAGTTATAAACTGCCCAGAAGCACTTATTTTGGCCTTTAGGAAATTAACCAACCACTAGAATTCTGATTTACTACTTAAAAAGAGAGAACTCTAAAAATCATGGGTTTGTTCTTTGCAAGTGTTAAAACAAAAAGTCTTCCTGAAACTATGTGAGATAGTGAAACTGTAAAGGTTTGTATTAATCTCAGATGATTCCTTTGTATTAATCCCAGATCACATCACCTAGCTACAGAGAATTTTCACTTTGGAAGACTTCCCTGCTGAAAGAAGCCAAGTATTTGAAGTGTAAAAAAGCTATAATTTTGCCTTATATTCAAATTCACACACATACACATCTATGGTATCAAATGTACAAGAGATAAGATATGAGGCATGTGGTACCTTACAAAATATGATCATAGTAAGCTTATTACTAACCAATATTGTATTTCAATATTGTATAATATCTTCTACTCTAATAACTCCTTAGTAGCCTTCCCTGCAATCATGTGAAATAAGTTAAATTCTTATTAAAGAACCATCCCAACAACATGCATAAAAACAGTCTTTGTTTAAAAGAAAAACAACATATTAACTTGTAGAACAATGCCCACAAACAGTCCTTTAGCACATTTGGGAAGATTATGGCTTAAAGTACAATCCTTTGGCCCGCCTGATATATTCTAGTGCATGATGAAACTCTCTCCCACCCCCCTTTGCACCTGGACCCTGGCATTTTGTGTTATAAGGAGGGTTATTTTGGTTTGGAGAGAGGAGGACTTTCATGACTTCAAACATGGACATTAGATCAAGTTTTTATCTTCTCACATAATCCTGTCTTTGATGTCACAAGACTGAAGCCTCTCAGAATAGAAAGAGAAAGCTGTGAAAAGAGGCCCTGTTAATTTATACATTTAAGTGCTGCTGTTCTAATTCGCCTGTGTTGCATTTCCATTGTTTTCTGCTTTGCATCCTAAAGGCAGGCTTACACCAGGCAATTATGAATGGTCCCTCTGAACAAATAATTGAAATTCACAAGTTGTGGGATATAGTTAAACAATGTCAGGGTTGGAGGTGTGAGGTCAGACATATTCCCAGTGACATTATTAAAGTTACAGGGTACTCATTTCATTTGTTTTGAAGGATGAGTATTTGAATAACATTTACTTTAATAGCAACTAATCAGGTGAGCTACATGAGCTAAATAACAAGCATGCGCTGATGTTTTGCCTCTTATTCCAAGGCAAAATAACAGTCATTAGCTAAAATTGCCTTCCTTATCTAGGTTTTAAGAAATATTATTCAGAAAGTCTTATGAAATATGTGCTGCAATTTGGAAAATATTTGTAAGAGGCAATTATTTTTAACATTTAACAATATATCAAATTTGCAAAATCCTCTCTTTGCAATGGTAGTAGAGAAACAATAATAAAAAGTGATTAACCATATGCAAAAACAGGAACCATTGAACAATATTGCAGAGTAAAGGTAGCAGTGTTAGTCTAGCATTTTATTCTGTCAGTACTGGAGACAAATACAAGAGCAATAAATTATCCTGAAACATTTTTCTTCAGACATCAGAGAGCAAGCATTCTTACCCATCTTGTTTTGTCAACCTGTCATTTAACCTCTGATAAAAACCAATCAACCCCAATATAAATTATTTACAGATTAGTTTCCAGTGAATTACGTAATAGGAAGAGTTTTGTGCCCAAAAGATTCTGTTCTTAGTAAGAGCAGATTTGTATTTTTTTTTTTCACTGTAAAAGCAGATGATGGGGGCGGGGGTGAGAGAGGGAAGGCAGCTGCAGAAGTGTAGAATATATAATCTTGTCAAGGGGAAAGATGCCATCCTAATGTATTAAGGAATTTCTCTGGGTCACAGGAGAGAATGGCTTAACTGACAGAAAACATGAGCCCCTCAAATAAGTGCTTTCCACTCACTCTCCCCGCCCCCCACTGATTCAGAAGTATATACTCACTGAATTCTGCCATGTCAAAGAAACAGAATAATTTACTACACCATCTTCTTCAAAATGCTGCACACACAACACAATTTCCTCTTTTCTAGCATATTGCTAAATTTACTGATTTACAACATATAGTTGGCACAGTATTGCCAACTCCATGCATTCAAAATTCATGAGTGGGACCCCCAAACATCATGAGATTGACTTAAAAATAATAAATGGTGGCTTCCTTTTATTTGTCTTCTGGGTTTTGACTCTTTAGGGTTCAGGTTTTAAAGCTTTTCTCTGAGACCATAGGCCTAGAATGTATTTTCCTTTAAAATTAAGGCTGACATTCTCTCATACTCACATTACTTCAGTTTAAGTGTCTCTAACAAAAACACCCAATATTATGAGACCTGGTAGAAAATCCATAAATGGCATTTTTAAATAGATGCCCAATATAATATAGACCTCAATGTTTAAGTATGTCCCACATTTCATAACAATAAAAACAGTTTCATATAACAGAAAAATAAATGTATCTAACTATTAGTTCAGATTTTTATTCTATCGGCAAATCTCTTAAAGTGAAGGAGTAAGGGAAATATATACTAATAAGTTGCCATGGAACAAAACATTAGCGAGGCCTGAAGTTCCAAAGGCATTGACTAATAAATAATGAGTGGAGTGTCCACACAGACACACATATGGAGTGAGCACCTGCAGCAAGCAGGTCATGGGGACTTCAGGTGGAGTTGGGGAGGCTCAACACCTCTGAAATAGGGTTGCCAACTCCCGGTTTCTCTGGGAGTCTCCCAGAATGAGGCCCTATCTCCCAGAGGCTATTGAAGCCAAACCGGGAAATTTAAGGTGCTACAAGCCCAGCGGTGCAGGGGAGCTAAGGCAGGCTCCCTGCCTGCCCTGGCTCCATGTGTTTCCCAGAAGTGGCCAGTGTAGTGACACATCCCTGTGGCCCCTGCGGGGGCACAGGGGGTTTCCATGCACTGCCCCCGTCCCAAGTCCTGACTCTGTAGTTCCCATTTAGGGTGACCAGGTGTCCAGTTTTCAACCAGAGCACCGCTGCCCATGCTGTTGACTGTCCAGTTGGTGCTGCACAGCGAGGCTGGCAGGCTCCCAGCTAGCCTCCAGACCACATGACTCCCAGAAAGCAGATGGCATGTGTCCCACCTCTGGTTCCTACATGTAAGGGCAGCTTGGGGGCTTCACAAACTGCCACTGCTCCCACCGCTCCCATTTGCTGGGAACTGCACCCAATCAGAGCTGTGGGGGCGAGGATTGGGGAAGGGGCAGTGTGTAAAGCCCCCGAGCTGCCCCTACATGTAGGAGCCAGAGGGGGGACACATGCCGTCTGCTTCCAGGAGCTGCTTGAGGTAAACATCACCCGAAGCTTGCATCTCTGACCCCTTCCCAGGCCCCAACCTCCTGCTCCAGCTCTGATCCCCCTCCTACCCTCCGATCCCCTCAGTCCCAATCTGGAGCACCCTCCTGCATCCCAACCCCTTCATCCCCAGCCCCATCCCAGAGTCTGCACCCCCAGCCAGAGCTCTCACACGCCCCCTGTACCACAACTCCCTACCCCAGCCCTGATCCCTCTCCCGCACTCTGAACCCCTCAGCCCCAACCCAGAGCCCTCTCCTGCACCACAAATCCCTCATCCCTTCCCCCACAGAGGGAGGGGGGATGGAGTGAGCAGGGCCAGGGCCTCGGAAAAGGAGGGGGGCATGGGCGGGGCCTCAGAGGAAGGTGGGACAGGGGGCGGGGCAAGGCTGTTTGGTTTTGTGCCAGTAGAAAGTTGACAACCCTAGCTCCCAGGGCGAGGAACTGCAGCCAATGGGAGCTGAGGGGGCAGTGCCTACGGGCACAGACAGTGCATGGAGCCCCCTGCTCCCCACCAGGGGCTGCAGGGACATGCCCTTCAGGGGTGTGTGTGCAGAGATATGTGGGAGCAGCACTGGGTCAGGATCAGCAAGGAGCCTGCCTTAGCCCTGCTGCACCACTGACTGAGAGTCACCTGAGGTAAGTGCCAGCCAGCCAGAGCCTGCGCCCTGCCGCCCCTCCTGCACCCAAACTCCCTCCCAGAGACCGCACCCCGCACCCCAAATCCCTTACTCCAACCTGTATCCCCCTCCAGAACCCAAACTTCCTCCCAGAGCTTGCACCTCGCACCTCCTCTTGCACCCCATCCCCCTACCCCAGGCTCATCCCAGAGCCCCATTCCACACCCCAACCTCCTGCCCCAGCCCGGTGAAAGTGAGTGAGGGTTGGGGAGAGCGAGTGATGGAAGGACAGGAAGATGCAGTGGGTGGGGCCTTGGAGAAGGGGCAGGGCAGGGGTGGGGCCTTAAGGAAGAGGCAGGGCAGGGGGTGGGGCAAGGGTGTTTGGGTTTGTGTGATTAGACAGTTGGCAACCCTACTCCGAATGTCAGCCAATAAGCAGCCCTCAGAAGGCTGCTGTGAGTTACACCATAGCTGTGTTATCCCTCGGAGTCACCCACAATCCAGACAGTTCAATGGTGAGGCAATGTTCATTTTGTCCCCCCGCCCTTTTGTCTAGACTGCACTTCTTAGGAGGTACAGCACAGACTCTCGCTCAGTATCATATATTGTACCTTTCACCCCGAGATGCCAGACTGGTTTGTTATTCATTTTGTGTGTTCAGTGCTGCACATAACAATGTAAAGAAAAAAAAGTGTAAAATATTAATTAATATAATTAATTAAGCCTGAAAACACCCCTGTGAGGTAGGTAACTATTTTTAGTCCCATTTTGTGTATAGGAGGTGAAATACTGACTCCATCAAAATCAATGAGAACTTTACTCTTGACTTCAAAGGAGCCAAGATTTCACCCAGGGAACATAAAGCCCTGTGATTTGCCCAAGGTAAGGCAATAATCCATGGGTGGGCAAACTTTTTGGCCCAAGGGCCATATCGGGGTTCCAAAATTGTATGGAGGGCTGGGTAGGGAAAGTTGTGCCTCACCGAACAGCTTGGCCCCGTCCCCATCTGACCCCCACCCACTTTCTGCCCCCTGACTTCCCCCCTCAGAGCCCCCAACACATGCAACGCCCCCTGCTCCTTGTCCCCTGACCCCCCTCTCCAAAGACCCCCCCCAGCTCCTAACCACCCCCTGGTACCTCACTTATCTAAGCCCCTCCCTGCTGATTGCACCCTTAAGAGATTTAAGAGACTCCCCACCCGAACTGCCCCCACCAGGACCTCACCCCCTACCTTCCGTCCTGCTCCCTGTCCCCTGACTGCCTCGACTCCTAGCAATACCCCTGAGCCCTGAGAGACCTCCAGGACTCCCACGCCCTATACAAACCCCTCGCATTCCCCATCCCCTGACCACCACCCCCAGAACCTCTGTCCAATCCAATTGTCCCCTGCTCTCTGACCCTGCTGACCGCCCCCTGGGACCGTCTGCCCCTTATCCAACCCCCCACCCCCCTTACCATGCTGTACAGCATGCCTGGCTTCGCGCAGCCCATGGAAGCTAGACACACTGCCTCGCAGGAGTGCTGAGCGCACAGTGCCGCTGAAGCCGCTGGCGGGAGCTATGGGCCAGAGTGCTGGCCGCGCGGCACGCTGAGGCTGCATGGGAGGGGGACAGCATAGGACAGGCTGGGGTAGCCTCCCCAGCCGTGAGCTTGGAGGGTGGGCAGGAGGGGCTTGCAGGCTGGATGTGGCCTGCGGGCCATAGTTTGCCCACCTCTGCAGTAACCCATTAGCAGAGTTGGGAACCTCTCAGAGCCATTGTTTCAGGCTATTTGCAGACAGAGGCTGGCAGCACTCAGTTAACCTTCCAAATACAAATGGAGTGTTTCTTCTCAATCAGAAGGTCTAGAAACATACTTTTTTAATGAAAACGTGGACTCTGCTTAACCTGAGTATGTCGTCAGGTCACACACGTACATGAAGCAGATCAGATTGGCCACTGGGCTGGATATTCGATAATCCTGCTTTTAGCACTAAGTTTCATCATCATAGAGGAAACCTTGAATATTATTCTGTTCTTAAGTACTATTAAAGTAATGCTATAATGTTTACATTTAACAAATGTCACTAAATTGAAGAATTTATAGGGAAAAATGTTTCACGCTGAAATAAAAATTATTTCTCTCCAGTACACTACATATAGTTAAAAGACATATAAATGCTGTCCCCAGCTGCTCTCGGTTACACATCCTTTCTCCTGTTTATGGTCCTTTTTAATGGCTATTAATTTTTAATTTCATGAGACACATTCACTGTTTTTTCTGCTCTCTGGTGGGAGGTTAACATGATTTAGACCCTAATTTATGTTTATTAGGGGTTGATGGTTCTGACTGTATTCCCACAAGAAATATTGTCTACTTTCACAACTGCCTTCTTGCCGATCGTAAAACAAATATTGAAAAGTGCAAACTTCTGGTGACATGGTGGTTAAAAAGCCCATACACGCTAGTACTCCCACTGTTGCTAGGTCTGGTTATACTACATCAGTGCTAGAGAAGCAGGAGAATTTCCTAAAATAGTCAGTGTAGTGGTACCCTAGGAAAGAAGGCACTGTAAGAGTGATACTGCTCCTACTGAAGTTGATAAACATCCCATTGACTTCTACAGGAACAGGGAGGAGGGGGAAGCTGGGGGAGCTGCAATGCTTCGAAGCTGCTCAATATCCCCTTGCACATTGTTCTGCTCCTGACTGTCCTCAGGATCAGTCAGGACAGTGCAGATGCTTTGTAGACAGAGTAAAGAGCTCAAGTGCCCTTTCCTCTTTAACACTGACATAGATAATAATTTATCTGATTCGTTTAATAGCAACTTGCATTACAATACAATTGTCCAGTGAGATTATTGACAGAGTCAAGTGGTTTGGTAGTTTACTTGAGAAGACACTGAAAGCAGCAACTAAAATGTCTATTTTCTAAGTATTTTTACTATGGATAAAAAAAACTTGGCTCATTCTTTTTAAAGGAAATCTTCTCCACTGATTTTTAATTAGATCTTGAATAAGTAAATAAATATTTTCTGAAAATAATATCTAGACAACATACCCCATATTTTAATAATCATAATGCTCTGAGTGACTCACATGCTTGCATTGCAGCATTTAGTGGTGTAAAAAATAGAAGAAACAACAAGGATACTTAATTCTAAGTTTTGTTTGGAGGCTCTAAGAGTGTGATGGCAGGGCAGGTTTGCCAGAGCCAGGTGGAGTGACTGTTAGATCCAGAAACTGAGTGTGGCAGGCAGTAGGTGTGCTCATTAGCCATCTGAAGCTACTTGAATGATTTCCACTGTGGGCAAGCAATCTGGCAGGACACACCCATACTCACTCTCTTAGAGTAGAACTAATGGAAACTGAAAGAGTGGGTAGGAGAGTTCATGAATAGGAGTGTGAGCCAGAGTGCAGGCCTCAGCTGTGGAGCAGCTCAGTAATCAGAAGTATCTGCTGTAAGGATAGTGTTCCAGGGACTTGACAGTGTTGCTGGATTTAGACTGAAGGCTTGTTTACCTGGTTGGAGACAAAGATTAGAATTTCTAAATGCTGTGTAAGTTGCATACTGCCCTTGCAAAGACTCAAGAGGAGATTTGGGGCTTTCCCTCATACCACACACACTTTAAGGAGCTGAAGTAAAGAGGATTTGGATACCATTCCACAGATAAAGAGAAGGATAAATTATGCCAAAGAGTCCTCAGGGAGTGTTTGTATAAGCATATGCATAATTATATTTTGTGTTTGAACTTGTGATAGTAACAAGTACTAAAACTTGGGGAACCTCTCCCCCTGCGAAAGTGTCCTTAAACAAGAGTTGGTATTGACATTGTTCACAGTTGTTTCAAGGGTTATAAATAAACTCTTATTTATGTGCATAGAGATATATATGGAGAGAGAGTGTAAATTTTTCCTGTAGAGAATGTGGCACACTCTTATCTGTGATTAACTTTCTATACTGTATACATAGTCAAAGTCCTGAGAAGACTTAAGTCTAGTCTATGTCACAGCAGAGAGGTAAGATGAGGTACAGGAAAGGTGAAAGAAACATGATACCTAACATTAGCATAGTGCTTTCCCCTAAGCCCAGATATAAGATTTTAGTGTTAAAATCAATCTGACCATAATCAGGCATCTGTCAGACCTAGATCACTTGGCTGACAGCTTAGATTTATAAGGGGTCTGATTCTCCACTTCTGTATACCTGTGAAAAATGAATGCAAAGTGGGGTATAAAATGCTATCATCAGTGAAAGTGATTGGAGAATTCAAAATTGGCACTGATTCATGCTCACTTTGCACAAATGTAATTAACTACAAAAATGCTAAGCAGTGGAGAATCAGATCCAAGGAATTTACTTTTCCTTCATAAGTAAAACAGACATCTCTAGATCTGAATACTTTCTTTGAGAATCAAGCACCCAGTTGGCTGACTGTGGCCATTTTTGCAGTTGTGAATTTTCCATGTCTTCAACTAAACCTAGCTCTTTATATACATTAGGTTATGAAACAAGAGCCTTTGTATGAAACAGTAAGCAGTAAACATTTATTTTTGTAGAACTTGCTCAAATATTTGTTGATTTTTGCAACTGGTCTTTTTAAATGTTTCATATTTTCATAAACATACAGTTTTAATTAAGGTGATTGGATCACCATAAACAAGTTCTTTATTATCATTAGTATTTATTTATGCATTAGTGCAACTAAGCACTTTCCAGACACTTAAGACAGTACTGATCTGAGGAGTTCAACATCTAAGGACAGAGATCAGGAGAATAATACACAAATTGTATACAACTTATTACAAATCAAAAGGATTCACTTAGGCAACAAAGCAAAAATAGATCTCTAAGAAAGATTTAAATGTGAACAAGATAATGGCTTTGTGGATGAGATCATGGAGATGTATCATGCTTAAGGGGCTTCATGAAAGAAAGCACAAAGATGATTGCTTGAAAATCTGACAAGCAGATGAGGTTGGAAGCATTGGCAGAACAGAGGGGAGGAGCAGAGTTCTGTAGAGCTGTGAAGGTGGTGACAAGAATCTTAAATCTGATGATTTGATATTCCCTGGGAAACTGATGGAAGGATTAAAAAGGGGAGTTATGTTATCAAACTCATGCATTTTCTATGGATTGAAAGGGGTTAATGTGTGTGCTTGTGAAGCCAGAGGGGAGGAGGATATTGCAGAAATCAAGACAGGATGTAATGAGGGGCTGAATTAAGGATTTGAGCCTGGTGGTAGAGTGTAAAGAACTGATCATGGAGATATTGAGAAGGAAAAAGTGGAAGAATTTAGAAATGTCCTGGATGTAAGTTACCAAGTCTCAGAAATGCAAAGCAATTGACTCTCAAGGGCCAACCCCTGAACTGCATCATATGCAGTGACTTCCACAAAAGCAGGATCCAACATTTCTGTAGCACAATCCCTAAGTAAGACAGCATCATAAATATGATCTAGGGTGCCTCTCAAAAGAGCAGACCCATTAAGTCGGTAGTGGAGACTGCTGAAAGAAATAACTTGTAAGTACATCACACCCTCTTAAACATATGACCCCATATACCTATGGGAATATATAATTAAAATGTAGACTATCAAATCTTTCACTGCACACAGAGTATTTGCTTTAGATTTGTTGACTTCTACAGTGAGTGCGGTACAATTATCCTGGTTATAATGGGGATCTGAAGTCAGAAGAAGATGGGCTTAAGATGATGAAGAAAATTAAAATACTTGTATTTCATGGAGAAATGGACTACCAGATAATTGCATCAAAATAATGATTTGGTGGATCTTAGTAGGTTTCCTCTCCTTGATTAGCATACATTTGGCCTATGTAAGGCTGAACTCCGGTTTTGCTTTTGCTAAAGTCTTCATCAACAAAAGCACAAAGAACACCATAAAGAATTTGTGATTCTGGAAACAGACTTTTCTCTTTGGAGGAGTGTCACGTTACTAAAATTATCTGGGATCATATAGATCATTAGTGCAACCAGGATCCTGTATGGGCACCAAATATTAGGCAAAGGAGGTCATATAAGGTGTCTACGACCAGGTTATGATCTGCTGATTATGAT
>ML677339.1:14635311-14999657 GCA_007922305.1 Dermatemys mawii | reverse complement strand
ATCTTTTTCCTTGTATAATAAACCTTTAGATTTTAGATTCTAAAGGACTGGCAACAGCATGATTTGTGGGTAAGATCTGATTTGTATATCGACCTGGGTCTGGGGCCTGATTCTTTGGAATTGGGAAGAACTGTTTTCTTTTATTGGGGTATTGCTGTTCATAACCATTTGTTCCCAGGACAGGTGGCTACTGGTGGTGATACTGGGAAGCTGGAGTGTCTAAGGGAATTGCTTGTGTGACTTGTGGCTAGCCAGTGGAGCGAAACCAAAATCTTTTCTGTCTGGCTGGTTTGGTAACCCTTTAGGGTGGAGAAACCCCAGCTTCGGGCTATAGTTGCTCCTTTTGAAGCAATTTGTCCTGATTTGGCATTCTCAGCTGGTCCCACCAGGAACAGCACTGTCACAAGGAGTCTACCAACATTTGAGTAAATGAGGCTTCAATTTGATATATAATCTCACATTTTACAAATATTCAAATCAGTGGGAATTTCTGCTTAAAAACAGATGGTGTGATATGGTCCATTCATTGCATTCCTTTTGGTAACAACGTATCCTGTAATCACACATAAGAAAAGATGAAGTTCCCAAAAAATAAAAATAAAACCCACATTGGACCTGGTTCTCAATTACAACAAGGCTTGGGCAGCTTAAAGGGACCTTCTAATGGATGTATGCTTTTGTTCCTCTTACTGCCAGGGCAATGTAAAGGGACCTTAATGTAAAGGAGAGCCAGGCTGATGAAATAAGTATTTTAATGCATGTGAAATAGCGTTTGCATTTCACTACTGATCCAGACTCCACTGTGGCAATGCTGTCAGTAAGATGAGGAGTGGAGCAAGGGGCCCCAGAGGCAGTATAGAGATAGAGGGTTCTTACACAGATAAATCGTTTCTGTCATACTCCCCATGATAGATGCACATCTCTGGATAGGTGCAGGTTATAGGATTAACCCCCGCCCCCATTTGCCTGAGGAATTTGGCAAATAATCAAAAACACTCTACTTGTGTTTTTTACATAACCACACCCTAGTGATGACCGTGGCTTTTGCCACTTAAGTTTATGGTTTTATAGAAAGTGTGACATTAATTTGGGGTTGTTGTGTGTGGGCAGACAGCTCTCCAGGCTCCCCTGTTCCCCAGAACAGGCAAGTCTAAGTGCTAGTATACACTAGAAGTGCTACATTGGTGCAGCTGCACTGATGCAGCTATACCTCTGTAGCATGTCCTGTGAGGATGTTCTGTGCCTACAGGAGAGAGCTTTCCCATAGACATAATGAATCCACCTCCACAAGAGGTGGTAGCTATGTCAGCGGCTTCCATAGCACTTAAGTCAGTGTAACCTATGTCATTTAGAGGGGTGGCTTATTCACACCCCTAAGGGAATGTAAGTTATACCAAAGAAAGTGATAGACCTGGCATAAGAAACTGTAAAATTCTGACTTGGGTGAGTGTGTATTGTTTTGGGAGATTTGTATTGACATGTATGTGTAGTGAATGATGGGGGGTGCTGTGGTGAAGAGGTGTGTGTTGGTTTGTGGGTGGTTGTGTTGATTTTCTAGTGGATGATTTGTGTGGGTAGTGAATAAGAAGTGGTGCTGCAGTAAGTGTCTCTATATATTTGGGGTTATTGTGTGTGTTGGTTGGATGGATGGCTTGGAAGAGTTAGGAAATGCTAGACTTAAGGTTTCCCATGCAACCTTAATTCAGCTCCCCTATGTGCATGTTTTGTGGGGAAGTCTTTAACTAAATGATCGCACATTATTTTTTTCTGCAGGTCCCTTGCTGCCTTCAGTTCACAGGATAGACAGTGCTCACTGAAGGTGTAGCTACTCTGGTATTTCTTTTTATCCTCCTCATTCAATGTATTTTCCCTAAGCCTTATTTGTGGCATGCCATTCAAATCCTCCACTAAACGAAACATTAATTTCCTCCTGGATGTTTTTATGGATGCTCTTACCAAAACAACAGAGTGCTTGCAATAACTCCGTGAGAATAAGTAGTGGTGTTCCTATTTTATGATAGGGAACTGAGGCACAGAGAGATTAAGGTCAAAATTGTCAAAGGTGTTCACTAATTTTGGGTTCCCAGCTTGAGACACATGGGCCCAGATTACTTGGCATTTTTATAGAATTCAAAGCACAGCTCCAGTTGGCTTAAGTTGCAGTTGTGAGGGATCAGCACTTCTGCATATCTGGTCCCAGATATGTAATGTTGAACACAGAGAAAACGTGGAACACAGTGAGTGCCCAACTGAACATTTTGGTTTAAGTGACTTGCCTAGCATCAAATAGGAGCACTGCAGCAGAGTCTGGGATAAAATCCAACTCACCAGGCTGGCATTCAATTTTCTTAGCCTTAAGATCATCCTTTCTCTTCCCGCAGTTCCCCACCTCATTCACTGCACACCTTCCAACTTCTGACCCAAATGAGGCCAGGGTTCTATAGACAACAACCTCCTTTGTTAAACAATTTGGATTCATTTTCAAAGCACGGTCTATCCTGTGTACTAGATAAGGCAAGGACAGCATGGAAAGAAAATAGTGTGTGATCATGGAATTCAAGAATGACTTTTCAAAAGTTCACAATGTGGCCAAATTTGGGCGTTTTTTTCATGGAAACAAGAAAAGGCACCTATCTGATATCAGGGTGAGCCCTTTGCCAAGTTTCAAGCCCTTACTTGAACCCTACTTCAACCCTGGAGGGGCTAGCACTTCTTTAAAAAATAATAATCTTACAATCAATTCATTAATCAACATGTATTTTACCCTCATTCTGGGAAATGATGGCACCCTTTTTGCTAAACTTTAAAAAAAACAAAAAGCCTAAGGCAGACACCAGCATGGAAAATTGAGCCCAAATGATGAAAATCTTGGAAAATTATAAGAAGATGAAAACAGTGTCTCATAATGGAAAGTGTTGGGCAAACTTAATTATAGATGTCGCTGCAATTTAGGTAAATAAAGTTATATGAATAAATTAAACCCCACAATCTGTGTGTAATTCACACAAAGAGAGCAGAAACCTATTACTAATAGACCAAATCTTGAAGTACTTACTAATATATAATTTGTATTGACTTTTATGAGAGTTTTGACTGAGGTAAGGTCTGAATAAGACCTGCAACATCTAGTCCAGTGACAGTAAATCTTGAGTTTCAGGGTATTAAAAATATCATTTATAGTATATGTCAACTTAAAACCACCCTCATAAAATAGTGGTTAGTATACTTGAGAGATGGTAATCAAAATGTTGGGATATTTCATTTATCTTGAACATACAACCATGGTTCAGCAGAGCTCAAAGGGTTGTACAGCATGTCATAGTTAAAATACATTTCAGAAATTAAAAATAAATACAAGGCTGCTTTTAGTTCTTGCTAAATCTGTTAAATATGAATGTGAAAATGAATAAAGTATAAGGCCAATAGCAAATCACCCTGTTTTTATGAACTGTGGTCATATAATAGAAGTTACATTTGTTCCTGAGATGTGAATGGAGACGGAATTCAAGATAAGGTATTAATCATAATTAGAGTGACTATGACAGGTCTGTGGTAACAAATTCTTAACAACCAGAAAGAATGCTTATCCATAATGAACTGTTTAATTCATTAATTTCCTGATTAAAAAGGTCATCACTTAATAAGTTCAATATAAAGTTGATATAACATTATATTTGTATTCTCTATTTTTTATCAATTTCCATTTCAGTGGTATAGTATTCAGAAAATGAAATAAATCATTTAAAATGTATAATTGCTTTTATATATTCATACAGTAATTCCCTAAAGCTATGCTGTGGTTATAAGTTGTCAGTGTGCATATTAATTTATCATACCAAGTAGCCCCATGTTCATTTATTTGCTACTAGCCATTGAAAAGCAAATCAAAAAACACATGCTGCCCTTCTTTGAAAGTTTTATTATGGTGCAAGTAGGCCAAATGGTATATTCCATTTAGAATCCTGATGTTTGTCAGGACTCGAAAATTACTAATTACAGTCATAACTGACTTAGTTTGTATGCATGATTATTTATGAATATATGTTATGTGCTGCATAAAATGATTCTTTGTAGTTTTAATATTAAAACCTCTTAGTTGTTTAGTAGGTGCAGGTTCAACTGAACTTAGTGAATTCCATGAATTTACTGAGACATATTTCATGTCTATTAAATGTGGCAAACATTTAAAATAAAACAAAAATGAATTAAAATATGATAAATTTCACCCCTCAGCGAGTGGCTAGATATGGGTATATTAAAACTACAATTACTTATTCAAACTATCCCCTAGATCAGTTTTCATTTCCCAGAAAAACAGCGGTACATGCTATGCCTAGTGGTATGATAGAATCATACTGCTCCCAGATGGTGCCTCTCTCCTTTCTTCAGGATATGTCATGATGTGACCTGAGGAGCTGAAGGGGGGTGTCTGCAGACTCCATATTCATCTCCCTCCTGTGTCCTATGCTAACAGCAAACACATAGCTGATAGCAATTAGCCTGCTGCGTGGGGCTTGTATTGCTCTGCTGATAAAGAGTTCAGCTTCTGGGTCCAGTGAAGGAGAATCTCAGCTTTCATTTTAAAAAGATGTTTCTTGCCTTTTTCCTTGCAAAGATGGGCTCAAAAACTTAGTGGTGTAAACTGAGGCAAACCAATTGCTAGGAATGAAAAGAACAAATGGATATGTTCAGTGCTGCAGCAAATGCTAGGGGTATTCCAAGATTCCCTGGTCACATTTCTCCCTCACCGAGTATGGAAACGAAGACAGTGATGTCTGAGACGTAACACACAGAATCATTTCATTAAATCTCTCCAACGTTCTGAGGGCCAATCCAGTGTGTACAGAGTCACGTGATCATGGCGTACAGGAGTTGGGTAGAAGAGAGTAGGAGTTGGGGGAAAATAGGCCACCCCAAAAATGCAAAGACCAATCTGAAAATGAAAAATTTCAGTCTTCTCTGCAGCTGGCACTGGGCTGGTTGTTGCTCAGTCAGGCAGCTTGCAGACCAAAGGCTCAGCCACCATTGCTGTGCTTCTCGTAGTTGCAGCAAGGCAAATTCCCCTCCTGCATGCCCCAGTGGTGACATTGGGAGTGCATGGGGGGCATCTGCCATGTGGTCTACACTTTCTGGCTACTGCAGAAGTGCATGTGCAGAAGGAAGAGGCCCGGGAAAGCTCTTGCTGCACTGAATGGGAGTGCTGCAGCCAAACACTCTCCCACTGGTGCCAGTCTACTCAGTTACAAATTTGAAGAGCTGAGCCTGGAGCTCTGGTTCCCCCTACCTTTACCCTCTGCTACCATACTGAGCAGACCTTCTCTCTCCCTAACTCCCTCTACGAGCCAAGGGAGATATACTCCCCCGCAACAGCTTGTGGCAACTGTCAAAAGTTAATGGATACCTGCCTTTCAAACCAAAGCAGCCCCATCGCCAAACCAGCATCCAACTTGGCACCTGAGAGGACCAACTCCACTTCCAACAAACCACGCTATTGCCACAGGCCCTGTGCCAATCTGTTTGCTGCTATGAGAACAGAGTTGCTAGATAGAGGAGCCACCTAGAAGAGCTTCTCTCAGCTACTGGGGAGTTGGAAATGAGGTAAGGTGGGTGAGGGTTAAATAATGGATTTAGGGGAGAGGAAGAGCATGAAGTTGATGGAGCTACCAAGAATGCCTCTTTGTAGCTCCAGCTGCAGATAATCTGTAGAGTATGAACTTGGCAGGTTCCCCTGTCAATCATAGGTACTCAGGTATGCATCTCTGTGCAGGCTGAGACCTGAATATTTAATTGACAAAATTTGGATACAGTTGCACTCTAACAAGAAGTCTGAATTTAGCACTCTATGCTCTTTAGTATTCAACAACTCTTTCTGAATATTTTATTTCTTACTCATAGATAACTTCTGTTAACCATCTAATAAGTAATAGCAGCAGCAGAAGCGTAGACAGTACAGAGAAATAAACAAAAACACATTTATAAATAAAGGAAGATTTTATGTCACAGAGGAGGATCAAAACAACATTTGGCATGCTGTCTTAACTACATAAATTCTTAAATCTTTTCTCAGGAACAGTTTTGAGTTCCTGAGGCCAAAATCTGCTTGGAGGTGCCTGGAGTAACTAAAAGCAGAATTTAACCACCCCATCCTCCCACCTTCAAAAGATAACTTCTAGAAGCTGATCTGGAAACGAGAAATTCACTGTGCTGCAGTTGCAAATAAGAACGCACAATTTATAAATGTCTCTGGTATTTTTCTATAAATTGGAGGTCACTGCAAAAAGATGTTAAGATAATAAATCTATCTTATAAACATGTTCTCTTGGTACTCAGCAGGGGCCCGCTTGGGATCATTTGTCTCCTGTTCATTATCTTATCTGCATTATTCAGCAGCCCAGTTCATGCTCAATGGGCTTTGAACAGCTTTTAAGAGATAGTCTTCTTTACCTTTCACTGAAATTCTCACTTTTCTTTGTAATAAAAAGTTAGAAACTAATAGCTATCTAGATAATTGATGTCAGAGTTCAGTGTACTTATATACCCCATCAATGTTCAACTTCTAACATCTGGTGCACATCATTTGCATTAAAATATAACTGTCTAAACATTTTTAATATATCTATTACAATTATTTTTTGTTTTAAAAAAGTGGTGTGTCTTGGTAGGGACTAGGATGTAGGCGGTCTGGCCTAGTGATCAGAGCAGGCATCAGGCCTACTGGGTGGAACAGGCATCCAGTTCAGAGACTGGAGTTGAGGAGGGTCAGAATTAGAGTCAAGTGCCAAATACCAGAGCCACAGGTTGAGCCTGAGTCAGAACCAGAAATTGAAGCTGGAGTTCAGAGCCAGGAACAAATATCAAGCCAGAGTCTGAGTCAGAGCTAGAACTGGTAACTAATGATCAGAAACAGGAACTGAAAGAGAGGCAAGGATCAGGCATGGAGCGGGAGCACAGTGGAAACAAGAAGCAAAGCCAGAGGTGGAGCAGAAATGCAGGAAACAAGCAATCACCTAGTTGCTCAGACATTTTTCTGAGCCTTCTTTTGACTTTAATAGCATGGTTGGACCAATCAATGGAGCTGGGCGATCCTCCAGTCAAGACTCCCATGAATGGTGCATGGGCTGAGGCTGTAGTCTTGCTAGCACCAGGTGATCTGGGAACTCACAGACCTGGGTTAGAGACCAGGATGTGACACACCTGTCACCTTAAGTATGGTATTCAAAACAATCGTGATAAATTATAAATCTATTTCATATATACAAAACTTCTGTATGAAACCAATAAATCCATAAAAAAAATCTCAAACCAGCATTATACTGAAGTGAAAATTAGTTTTGAACAAGTGGAGATTTATTTACATATAAGAAAATGATGTATTGGAGACTGTTTAATAATCTAAGGACTCATTATATACTAGATTATCTATTCCTCCTCCACGAATGGAGTGGATTTAGCAGATCTCAAGACGAGGCTATAGAAGAGGCTCTAAGGCATTGGTTTTTCCATTTTCCTCAATCTCAAGGAATCTCCTCCTTGGTTCCTAATAAGGTTTGCAGTAGCAAGGAGTAACGTGGAGCCAGGGAATTGGGACTTCCACTGTTTGTAGGGCTGTTGCCCTGGAAACCAAATGCCAATATGATATTGACCATGTAAGCATTGTCTTACATGATGGCCATGTAGCTGAATGAAATTTTGCCCCTTGAGAGGAGGGTTTGGAGGAAATGATACATGGGGACAGTCTGAAGGACCCATATTGCGATTAGGGGCCAGACGGTATAGGAAGCAGTGCATGAGGTCTCCACATGTGTCTTGAGAACCATGGATTTAGGCACTAAATCTCTGCCTGTTTCACCCATTGGTAAACTCTACTTCCGTATAGAATAATTGAGGAGTATCCTTCATATCTGAAACTCTGGTATTTCCTGTTCTTGTTCTGTTTTTTCCTATGTTGGGGGAAATCTAGCACTGTTTCTGAAGTAGCTAGATTTCCAGGATGGAATCCAGACACAGTCAACTCAACCCTGAATTCTTCTGAGGTACATACGTTGCATTCTATGTAATTCACTGTGTGGGGTGTTTTCAGAAAATATTTCAAAATGCAAAGTCCTCTCTGTTCTGGCTATTAAAGAGTCTAGGGCACTTTTAATAAGAATAGAGTGGTTTCTTCAGCATCCCCTAGACCACAATTTTACTTCTTCATACTGTTGTATATTGTGCTGTCTGACCGTGCCTCTTTACATTAGAAGTAGCTAAACTTCAACTATGAGTGAAGTGATTCTTATATGTATATAGGGCCTGCATCTATTCCTCCTGAAAACAATGTTAAAATGATGTTTCACCACTGGAACTAATGTGAACATCTCAAACTCATGATGATACATTAAGGTATGAAATAAAGAATTTATTTCTTCTACATATGCTTATCTATAGATACACTGACTGACTTAACTGGATTTGGATAACTGGAGGATGCGCTGCGTAATAAAGCAAAACAGTTGTTTTTTTTTTAAAGAAAAAGGAGGTAGCAAAGCAGAAAGGAATATGCACACAATCATGATTTGGCAGCTACAGTTACTAGAACTGCCAAGAATAGATACAAATACAGAATGAAGGTAAAAATTAAATCCACAGAGCTAATGAAGGCACTATAGAGACCTATCAAATGCCAATTATTTCATCCTACTTATTTGAAAGTCAGGCATCTATTGAACATCTTCCAGTGCTTAGATCACAATGCTGGAACTTAGTGACACTTGATACCCTAAAGTATGAAAGGTCAGCTAGATGTGATGGGAAATAAAATGTCATAAAGAATGTTTTTTAAAA
Source organism: Dermatemys mawii (assembly GCA_007922305.1). NCBI lineage: Eukaryota > Metazoa > Chordata > Testudines > Dermatemydidae > Dermatemys > Dermatemys mawii. Next base: position 14,990,834 of record ML677339.1, on the reverse strand, counting down.
AAGAATATTTCCATTAGCAAATTCTATCATAGCATATTATTTAACCATTTGACCGAATCATAATTATCAGAGCCGTTTAGTAAGTTAATAACTGAAGTCCATGTGCTCCCCTCCTTTGTGGAGGGGAAAAAAATAATCCAAAAGCCTTGTAGTTTTACAAGTACAAACATTGTCCTGCCTGCTTAAACATCTCTATCAAAAGGTGAATTAATGGAGTAGTCAGTTATGCACTGTCATTCAAATCATATCCTTACTCAGGAAGGACACATATACAATGAAACCACAGATTAGTCAATACACATGGGGGAAAAAACCCAACATGAGTTTATTGAAATAACGAGTACTTGAAAGAAGAGAAACAAATAGATGTAGGATGAAACTTTAGAGAGAGATGGACTGCTAGGTACGGTCACTGGTTGAGGAAACTACACTATTATAAATACTCCTAGAATCTACTATTATAAAAACTCCTTGAAACTACTTGAATCTGGGGTAAAGACAAAGTGCTTCTGACCTGTGGACTATATTTTGTTGCATTGGAAGTTGTTAACATGTGTTTAAAATAAAAAGTAGGAAGACTGAACTGGCAAAAGAAGATCCGGTTTCAGGAACTATACATAGCTGTGAGACTGGAAGGTTTGGGGCTTACACCTCAGTTTGGCATGCAGAGAAACACCAGAACCTATCAAACTGGTCACACACACAATACATACAGTATAGCACTGTTTCTTAAAACCTGTTTCTGTTTTGCATTACTTCTTGCTAATGAAGCTGTCTTCTGTAACAGGAAAGATGAAGTAGAATTAGACTTTAAAGATGTCAGCACTACTTTTACAGTCTTCTAAAGTACAGCTATTTTTATATATATATAATATATATATATATTTATATGTATAAATATATATATTTCTATATAGTGTGTATATATAAATAGCACTATTATAGAAATGCAATCAATAGTTGTGTGCACATTAGCAAGGTAAATTTATGAACTACTAGCCAATAATAAGCATTTTTAACCACTCCTGACAGATTTCAAATTCTTCAGGAGATAGCACTTTAAAAGAATGCTATCCTACAATGTTCAACAGAGGCCGGGCCATCTGCTTCTAACAACAGGAAGCAGACTAGAGTTAAATTAACTATGTTCCAAAAATGAATTCTGACTAAAGATAATCAGAAACATGGAAGAATGGCAGACATCTGACATGTTGGCAAAAAGTGAACAGAATCACAACAGGCAAAATATCCATTGATGTCAGAGAGATTTATTAAGTTGGACATCAGTATGTTATAATATTCTTTATAATTAAGTTTCAGAAATACAGAAAACTTCTGCTTCAAGTAATGAGAAACCCCATTTACAGAATAAAGCACAACTTTGAATAAGCATAAGAGGCTGAGTCACACCTGTTTTACTGCAGTTTTATGCCAGTGTGACTCCATTGACTTTATTGGGGTTATACCAGCATAAAACTGGAATAATACAGTGGTGAATCATCAGATGTTTTATATTCATTACTGTATTGCCAAATAGGTTTAAGGAACATCAGAAGAGAGGGTGACAAGAAATGATTAAGAGTGGTAATAATAAGGAAGAGAAGAAAGGGGAAGAATGATGAAACCTTACTAAAGAAGAGAATTCATCCCTGATATAGTCACGAAACCAATCCCAGGTGCTCTCATACTTTTCTTCATTGATTTGCAATTATTATGTGATTTCCTGTCCCCGCCCATGAGAATAAGATAGAGATATTGTCTTCAGAATCAAGGAAGTCTTATTTTAGTTTTGATTTTTTTCCATTTTATATCATTACTGTAAAGAGGTACCAGTCCTCTGAAACAAATACAAAAACACTAGCTGCTCCTTCGACAGTGCCAGCAATTGGGTAACACATGCTCCTCTGAACAAGGCAGGCAAATTGAGAGACCACAGCAGCTGTAAAGACACAAATGCAATCACACAAGGAGTTATCAGCTTTATGAATTGAGAAGTCTTGACACTACTTGACATTCATTCTCAATTATCAAGCACAGGTTTCTCTCCTTCACTGAACAACACTACAGAATACCTCAAGTAAATGAGTGGATTCTGTGCACCCATAATAGTGTAAGTAGAATGCTTCACTTCTTCAAATGACCTGGGTCAGCTAACAAAGCACTAGGCATTAAATTATATTTGACAGCAGCCACAAGCTATTAGAAATGTAACTTTCCACTATCTTTCAGATGTTTATCTTTGAAGAAAGCACTCACTATTTTACTGCAGCAATAAAGGCTGTTGTAATGATTAAGAAAAGACATTTGACCTATGGTTTTACACAGTAGCAGACCACTAAAAGTGTTAATTGCCTTCTTTCACACGTCTTTCAGTTATAACTCCAGGTAGACTTATTCAGAGCACAAAATTAAGGACTGATGATAAACAGTCAGCAGGGTCATATGAAATATCAAATAATTTATCTGCAGGAGAATGCAACACTGTACAAAAATGAGTAAAGTGTTTGTCTTACAATCATTAATTACAACCTACTGCTATTATTAAGAAACCATTGGAATTTGGTATTAAATTATTCAGCAAATTGGCCTAGCAGAAAATATTCAAAATGATTTCCATTTAGTTTCTAATTTCTACCTAGTTATACTAATTTCACCTAATCATGTGAGGTGATCAGCATTCACTATAAAATCTCAAGATGTATGTACACCACGGGTAAATATTTAGCATGTTTAGAATATTGATAACTATTATTAACTGTATATAGATGGAAGATAAGATCCAACAGCAATAGCAAGATTAGGGAAAACTGCCCCTCCAAAAATGAATGGTCTTCATATATTAATTATGGTAAAGGAATACTTAATTTATAGTTTAATTGTGTTCTTGAATATTAACTTTCTCTCAAATCTATGAGTGGGAGTGAGAAGAAGGAAATCTAGAAATTTCCTTTCATGGAAATTCTTCCACATTGTTCCATGGGGTTATAGAGCAGGGTTAGTCCCCCTGTGAAATAGGTTGTGAGACCTTCCTCCAAGCTTCCTGAATCTTTAGTAAGCCAGGGCATCTCCACAGAGCCTCAGTGCCTTTGCAACTCTGAGGGCATGGTTACACTTACAGGATTATAGCGCTATTGGTTATAGCGGTCCCCTTATACAGCAATATGTATAGCGCTATTGTATGCCCACACTGAGACGCGCCAGCAGTATAGCATGGCCACATTTGCGACACTTAATGTGGTATTAAGAGCAGCGCATTAGGGCATGTATCCCACAGTGCACCTCTTCCCGATCTGGCGTAATGCCTTGTGGTAGGGGGACGTCACTTTTGGGGCATTCTGCATCCTGTTTCAACTACCCATGATACTTCGTGGCATATCCCAGCAATCCCTGTGTTTCCGTCCACCTCAGGCGCCATCTTTCAACAGTTTCAGCAAAGCGCACTCTGTCTTCCATTTTCGTGTGCTGCAGTGAATCCAGAACTGCTGAGGAACATGCTGACGACTGTCGCCAGCACATCTCTGTGTGCAGTGGAGTTAATCCTTGACATGCAGGATGACAGTGATGAGTCTGAAGATGACATCGAAGCGGTAAACACGTTTGACACGAAGCTTCTTGTCTCATTAACGGACATGCTCACGGCTGTTGAACGCCACTTCTGGGCACGGGAAATGAGCACTGAGTGGTGGGATTGCATCGTCATGCAAGTCTGGGACGACGAGCAGTGGCTGCAAAACTTTCGAATGAGAAAAGCCACTTTCATGGCACTGTGTGCTGAACTCGCCCCCGCCCTGCGGCACAAGGACACCAGATTGAGAGCTGCCCTCCCGGTGGAGAAGCGAGTGGCTATCGCAATCTGGAAGCTGGCCACCCCAGACAGCTACCGATCGGTGGCCAACCACTTTGGGGTGGGAAAGTCGACCATTGGAGTTGTGCTGATGCAAGTGTGCAGGGCCATTAATCGCATCCTGCTATGAAAAATCGTGACTCTGGGTAATGTGCATGACATTGTTGCTGGCTTTGAAGAAATGGGTTTCCCTAACTGTGGAGGGGCAATAGATGGGACCCATATACCTATTCTGGCGCCCGCCCACCTAGCAGATGAGTACGTTAACCGAAAAGGGTACTTCTCCATGGTTCTCCAGGCGCTTGTGGATCACCGTGGGTGTTTTACTGACATTAACGTGGGCTGGTCTGGAAAGGTGCATGACGCACGCATCTTCCGCAACACCAGCCTGTTCACGAAGCTGCAAGCCGGGACTTTTTTCCCAGACCAGAGGATTTCTGTGGAGGAAGTCAAAATGCCCATTGTGATTCTTGGCAACTCCGCTTACCCTTTAATGCCCTGGCTCATGAAACCCTACACAGGGAGCCTGGACAGCAGTCAGGAAAGGTTCAGCTACAGGCTTAGCCGGTGTCGAATGACTGTGTAGTGTGCTTTTGGGCGACTCAAGGAGCTCTGGCGCTGTCTTTGTGGGAGGCTAGACTTGGCTGAGGATAGTATCTCCGCGGTTATTTCCACATGCTGTGCCCTACATAATCTTTGTGAGCGGAAGGGCGAAGGCTTCACTCAGGCATGGTCCTCGGAGGTTCAACGCCTGGAGGCCACATACGCACAGCCAGAGAGCAGGGCTCTTAGAGGGGCCCAGTGCGAGGCTGTTAGGATCAGGGAAGCCTTGAGGGAACATTTTGAGGCTGAAAGCCAGTTCTAAAGGGAGGTGCAGAGGGAGGGAGGGAGGGAGGGAGGGAGTGTGCATTCTTTTAATAGGAATAGGCATTTGCTTTTCTGTAGCCTCTAATAATCTATGTACACTGAATAAAGAAACTCATTTATTAAGAAGACAATTCATTTATTGAACAGGTACTTCGGTTGCTGAAAGAAAATATTTTGATGCATGTGAGGGGGAAGCGGGGGGAGGTGCAATGGGGGTGGGATGGGGTCAATCAGAGATTGGAAAATGTCCAGATCTCTGAGTCTCCAGTGCCCTCACAGTGGCCGTGTCCCCCGAACACCATTTGCGGAGGGCAATAAGTCATGTTATTAGGGGTTGACTGCAGTGGATAAGGGGCCTGGGTTTGGGGGTTGTTCAGTGAAGACAGAGGGGTTGGAGGTAGCTGTGGATGCTGATAACCATATAGCTGATGATAGTGGCCTGGAGGGTACAGAGGGCCAGAAGAGGAAAGGTTTGGGGTCAAATCATGAAGCGGGCGGAGAGCGCGGTGCTTCTCCTCCTGAAGGGTGGCAATCCGCTGCATAGTCTCCAATTGAAGCTGCAGTAATGAGAGCAGCTTATCGGTACTTTTCTGGTGGTGACTCGCGTTCTCCTGCTGCGCCTTCTCCCTCAATTTGCTCTGGTCCTCCCTCCACCTCTGTGCAATTTGATTCTCCGTTACAGCCTGTTGCATTACTTTCTGTACAAGATCCTCTTTGCTCCTTCGTGGCCGCTTCCTCAGTCGCCTCAGCCTCTCAGCTGTTGATAACAGCGATGGCACAGGGCTCAAGGACGATCCTTCTAAAAGAAAAAGATACATTTAACAGTGGTTCCCTTGTAAACAGCAGACATGCCTATGATTTCCCCGCATTCCCCGTTTGCCTGTCCCGCAGAGAGCACAGATACAGCAACGGAGCCCCTGCCATGGTGAGTGCACTCCAGAGGCAGGGGGAATGATTTTTTCCCTGCCCTGAAAACCTGTGGCGGGGGTCAGGGGAGTGCCGGGAAGTGGCGGGAGCCCTACTCTAAACACTGTTCCAACATTCTCCGTAGGTGTTTGTCCTGGAAGATATCTCTCTGCTTCAGGTCAGTGAGGAAGACAGGGAGGGGATTTTAATGAGATGCGGCTTCCGCCCAGGGCCATATGCAGCTTGCCTATGTGCAGCAATGCTCCCCCCACCCATTGTAGCACAGTGGTGGGGACTAGTGACTGTGACCGGGACAGGGGCCACGCTGGCTCTCCCGGGAAACCTGTGCAGGAGCATTGCAAGCACTCTTATTGAGACCTTTGAAGAGATTACTGATGATGATTACCGCAATGTGATAGACTACATCAATGCACTATTCCACATGTAGGCAAGCATGCAAGCATCCCTTTCCACCCCAAGCTGCCTGCCTTCCCCATAGAAAAGCAACTTTACCTCCGCAATCCACTGCTGAGCTGTCCCCTGCAACCGTCGGACGCTGTGGCTGGCTGCCCTCCTCCTGGCTTTAGAGGAGAGCTCCTGGCTGCCTGCCCCCCTGCCCTCCTCCTGGCTTGAGAAGAGCTCCAGGTGGAATGCCCCCTGCATCCCTTTCCACCCCAAGCTGCCTGCCTTCCCAATAGAAATGCAGCTTTACCTCCGCAATCCGCTGCTGCGCTGCTCCCTACAAATGCCGGACGCTGTGGCTGGCTGCCCTCCTCCTGGCTTGAGAACAGCTCCTGGCTGCATGCGTCCAGGGACTCCTCCGTGCCCTGGATCGCTGCCGCCTCGTCCTCCTCCTCCTCCTCTTCTTCATCCTCCTGCTCTTCGTCCTCCTCCTCACTCCCCCCTTCAGTGGTGGGCTAGGAAGTGTCCATGGTGGTTGATGGAGTGACCGTAGGATCACCACCAAGTATCACGTGCAGCTCCTTATAAAATCTGCAAGTCACCGGGGCTGCCCCAGAGCGGCCGTTTGCCTCACGGGCTTTGCAATACGCATTCCTAAGCTCCTTTACCTTAACACAGCACTGCAGAGTGTCCCGCTCATGGCCTCTTTCCGCCAAGACCCGTGATATCTGCCCATAGGTATCATAATTCCTGCGGCTAGACCGCAGCTGAGATTGAACAGCCTCTTCCCCCCAACAGCTGATGAGGTCCAGCACCTCGCTATTGCTCCATGCTGGGGATCGCCTATTGCGAGGAGGCATGGCATGTGGAGTCATGATCAATCACAATGATCACCTGCAAGGATTCCCTGAGAGCACGCCATGCTTGGCTGGAGCAAACAGGAAGGGGATTTTCAAATTTCCCTGGAACTTTAAAGGGCAGGTCTGACGTGTGGTCACCTGAGGACAGGACAAAAGAGTTTGCAAGTGATGACCAGAGTGGCTCGAGCGGGAATTATGGGATGGGCTGGAGGCCAATTAATGCGCAGTGGGTGTCCACATTCTCTCTGTAGCGCTACAGCAGCTGCGCTACAGCCCTTATTCCCCATGCGGAGGTGAATTACCAGGAGCACTATAACTCCGTGGGTATAGCACTCTACGTGATTTGCCAGTGTGGACGGGGAGGAGGATATGCGCTCCTGGGGGCTTTATAGCGCTATAAAGTGCCAGTGTAACCATGGCCTGACACCTGGCCTAAGATATGGCTGTCTGTGGATCCCTATTTAAAGATCACAGGGAGAGCAAGGTGTGTCCCTCTTTCCCAGCATGGAACCCAGATCCACAAAACACTCTCCACAGGATTTTTGGAAAGGGAGACCACTGCTAGAGGGGCAGCTGACATGCCTTTCTACACAGCCCCCAACCCCATTAATTTGGTACAGATTGTACTGCTGCAATCAAAGAAAGGTGATCAATATAAATTTTATTAAATCGCATATCTGTTTTTTCCAAATACAAAGAAAAAACATATACAATCTAAAACAACAGCAACATCTATATAATGCAAATAATATTTTTAAAATATCAATCAGAACTTCATAAAAACTCCCTTCTTGGCATGATGCCTAAAAGGGCAAAAACTGCTACTGATTTACTTACTACTAGAGGTTAAAAGAATACTAAAAATGTTATCTTTTGGTGATAAAGCTTTTTTTTTAAAAAAAAAAATACAAAACAAGTAAAATCCAGCATGTTCTCAGAAGCTGAAAAATTCTACACTCCTGAATCTAATGAGGATGATCCCCCAATGCTCCATATTTTCATGGGTAAAAACAAAGTTGTGAAGGGACTCTTCCATATCTATCTTTGATGACTGCAGTTTCCATGCTTTGGAATCTTAATTGAGTACAAGTCTTACATAAATGAGGGTTTGATAACTAATTCAATTATAGTCCAAAACCATGAGCTGTCTTCAATGTTGAAAGCCAGAAGGCACAATTAGACTCATAGCCATCTTCTTGTTGGGTAATATCTGTCACTCTGTACGTCGTTTACCAGACCTGAAGGAGAACTTTGTGTGACTCAAATGTTGTCTCGCACCAACAGAAGTTGGTCCAACAAAAGATATTACCTCCACTAGGGTGACAAGATGTTCCGATTTTATAGGGACAGTCCCAATTTTGGGGGCTTTGTCTTTATATAGAATCTATTATCCCCCACCTCAATTCCAATTATTTACACTTGCTGTCTGGTCACCCTAACTTTATCCATCCACTTTGTCACTCTCTGTATGAACAGTTGATTAAAAGACATGGACAGTAAGTGAGTAATAGAAAAACACAGTCTAGCTACAATAAATTGGAGGTTCTTATACCATGGAACTAAGGAAAATACAGGTTGTTTCTCTATCTCCTAAAGGCAAATCTGAGACAAGCTATAACAGTAGTTCTCAAACTTTTGCACTGATGACCCCTTTCATATAGGTACCCTCTGAGTGCAACCTCCCCTAATTATAAATTAAAAACACTTTTAAAATTTATATTTAACAGCATTATAAATGCTAGATGCAAAGCAGGGTTTGGGTTGGAGGCTGACAGCTTGTGACCTGCCATGCAATAACTTCGTGACCCCCTGAAAGATCCTGAACCCCAATTTGAGAATCCCTGATCTATAATCTGGAAGTGAATAGATCTTGGACCAAATTTTGAGAAAAGTATTACAAGATCTGCTACTTACAAAAGAACCCCCATCCTGAAACACTCAAAAATGAGGCAGAGGTAAAATTTGGGAGAATTAAGGGTCTCCTCAAAAATTATTTTGAATGATCACTGAGGCCAAAATTTCCCCCTGGGGTAAAACATTACCTTGTCACTTTACTTTTATGTCATAGCCCTTTCCTGTCTTTTGTTTCCTAGTTTTTTTAAACTGTGCAAGCTCTTTTGGCGGTAGGGATCAAGTTGTCTTTTATGTTTGCATAGAGCTGAACAGCTTGTGAGTGCTTCCAGAAACAAACAATAATAGATAAAACGATGGCATCTGATATTTGTATTATTGAAAACTAGTTAACTTAATTTTAATGCAAATTTAAGAGGAGCATTGCTGAATCCAATTGTGGTAGATATAAAAAACTAAGTTAAGTGGGTGAATTCTTGGTGAAAATAAAGAAAAAAAAGTTTAATCAGCTAGCTTTATTAGTTCACCATTTGTTATGGCAGACATGCTAAAACTAAATAAAATCAGTAAAAAAATAAATAAAGTACACTTGAACAATAAAAATACAATACAAGGATATTTGTTATGTTAATAGAACATGGAAGATTTAGCAGGTACAAATTCTTGATTGATTGAGGTGATAGCATTGTTAGTAATGTGTTCAAATATTCACTAGGATGCAGTTGCAGTTTATTGGCTAGATCCTGAGGTCCTTACTCATATAGTGATTTTTACATTTTATTTGTAAAGCTCTAATATCACAAAACAAGCCTAAATGTTGTTATATCTAATGGAGGCAATTGTCTTCTGACTTTTCAGTGTTATTGTAGTTTCTATTAACATAACAAAGTCCCCATAAAATATTAAATTGCTTCTCTTCAAAGGATGGTGATGTAACAAAAAAGGCATTTTATGACATGTATATGAGTTTTGTTATGACTCTTTCGACTCTCCTCTGGTCCACCCTCACTTATGTAAATCAGAGAGCACAGTTCTACCAACCTAAAGTCAGTGAAATCTATGGGATTGCCTAGGTAGAGTTGGGGGTGGAAAGCCACCCAGAATGTGATTTCTGTAGAGGATTTTAAACTAATATTTTTACAAACATGCAGTTGCAGACAGACTTTAGGTAAGTATAATGTTACAGTTACCCATGAATGGGCAAATACTATCATCTCTACTCAATTCTTACTAAGGTAATACTCTCACTAAAATCAAGGACAGTTTTGCATCAGTAAGGAATGTGGAAGCTAGCTTGAAATTAATATATATGTAGGTATAAGAAAAGCTTATTATCTCTGTTTTCAAATCTTGCAGTTTCTATTTAGAAATATATCTCTTTACAAACTTGCACTGAGGAAAGTGGCAGACATGAAATTAAACAAACAGCCTTTGCTTAACATCAGGTATAAAAATACATATGGCCTTAGTATCTGGGAATATATGAGCCAGCTCATTACATTACATTTGGCATATGCACACTGACAACCTCTCACAATGTCAGTCTTTTCAAATGGATAAATCTGTTTGAAATGGATTAGCCATCTCACTTCCCTGTGTAAGAATAATGGAACCGATGCAAATGTAAATCAGCTCTTTTTTGTTATTCAGAACATTCAAAGCAAATGCTTGTATTACAAAGGATATTAATTTGCTCTGAAGGTGTGAAGTGGCTTGATAAAGTTCTGATTGACACTTGCTGCCATCTTCTGGTCTCAATAAAACTTGCAAATATAAAATATAAAGGTCATGTTTTCAGGAGGCAGATTGTACATATTGGATTGTGTTCAAACTGAAAGATTGTATTCCTTTTAAAGTCCACTATTTAAATTAGTATGTAGTGTTGTTGTAATGGTTAGTCCCAGGATATTAAACAGACAAGATGGGTACTGTACTATCTTATCTTTTACTGTACTGTAACATCTTTTATTTGATCAATTTCTTTCAGTGAAAGAGACAAGCTTTCAAACTTAAACAGAGCTGAAGAAGAGCTCTGTGTCAACTGAAAAGCCTGAGCCCCTCACCAGCACAGGCTGGTTCTCACCCACCTTGTCTACTTAATTAAGTAGCAATTTGTACGCCTTGCAAGTTTTAAGTCTACATAAACTATTTCAAGGATTTCCCTATCACTGCAGAGGCTTATGGTAAAATATCTAATCTGGGATTGTGCTTTATAGGTAATGAAAGTAATGAATTACTGGAGAGAGAATTTGTACCAAAAATAAGTAATGTGACAAATGAGTATTTAAACTACAGTGACCTGATAGTATTCCTCAGTGAGTGCTAAAGGAAATGAAGAATGAAATACTATAGTAGAATTAATTTTTTTAAAGTTTTAACAAAATGCAGCTACCTTCAGAACTTAAGAGTTATCAATATTAGAGTAATTTCTAGCCAAATTTCAGGCACTATGGATACATTTTTCAGAAGTGCACAAGGGCCAGATTTTTAAAGGTATTCAGGCAGCTAGTGGAATTTTTGAAAGTGCCTAGGTATCTAATTCCCTTTAATTATTGGAGTTAGGCACCTAAATACCTTTGAGAATCTGAGCCTAAGTGACTAAATCAATTTTGAACATGAGTCACTTAGACAGTTAAAATAGGTTAAAGAGATAGGAAATAAAAAGTAAGAATAAATGCCCATTACTCAGGATGGAAAAGGATTATAAGTAAAGTGATCCAGAGATCTATACTAGCATTGGTGGTAGTCAACATATAAACATTATTAGTTATCTGAATGAGGGAGCAAATCACGAGGTGTCAACATTTGCTGGGGGCACAAATTTGTGTAGTTAGTCAAGACCAGAGAAGATAACTTACTCCAGAATTATCTGTACAAAATAGTTCACCAACTTTTAACTGATTACTTCAAAAGAAAAAAAAATCTTCCCTCTCAAAATTCCAAGCCTTCATTTCTTGGTTATCAAAATGTTTTATTGTATGGACCACAAGAAAGGACTTATTAGGCTAATCACACTTTATAACTGGGCAACACAATGACCAATGAAATAGCCACTTTGGGACATAGGGAGGAACAATTTACTACTCATACACGAGCGGGTTCTGTACCATTTGGAAATAAGTAGATAATAACCTTCTTTTGGTTGAAGCCTATTCCATGTAATGCATTAGTGCCTAGAGACTCCTATATCCCCTTGGACATGACTTGACATAATTTTTCTCTCTCTCTTACTGCCTCTCCTATCTTTTTCAGATTGTTCTCTTTTTTTGCTTATCACTTTTCTATGTGTTTTTCTGGTTTTATTTCCTGGGCTGCTCTACATGAGCATGTTGGACCAGAATCAACATAAATTAAATCAATATAAGCTGTTCTTAAATGGAACTACAGTAGAATCTCAGAGTTACAAACACCTTGAGGATGGAGGTTATCCGTAACTCTGAACAAAACATTATGGTGATTTTTTCAAACATTTACAACTGAACACTGATTAAATACCGCTTTGAAACTTTGCTATGCAGAAAAAAAATGCTGCTTTCCCTTTTTTTTTAGTGGTTTACATTTAACACAGAATTGTGGCTTTGTGTTTTGTTTTGTTTTTTCTCCTCTCTGCTGCTGCCTAATTGTGTACTTCCCATTCCAAATGAGGTGCGTGGTTGACTGGTCACTTCATAACTGTGGTGTTTGTAACTCCAAGGTTCTACTGTAACAATTTCTACAGAGGATTTTGCACTAGTTTAATTAAATCACCTTAAAACCGTGGCTTAACTTGTGCAAATTTGTGTTTAGATGAGCCCTCTGTTTTTAATTCTTGTGGTTTTTTTCCCCCTCATTTCCTTCTCCTAATTCTCTTCCCCCGTCTCCTGAATTTCACAGATAAGATTCCCTGTGAAATAGTAGAATATTTAATGTTATAAACTGCTTTTGATTTAAAGGGAAAAAATCAGGGACAAATCCACAAAATGTTTACAATGTTTCAGGAAAATATGAGAACTTGATATCTTACTAGTTTCATAACTTTTGGACATTAATTAGTGAATGCTTAATCTAATAAGACTGAGCCCAACCTTCTCAAGTGCTTGGCATCTTTTTAACCTTAAACAAACTCAGGTTTGAGGGGTATTTTTTTTTGCGTTATGTACAAAACCTTATTAGAGTTTATTTTGATTTGGAATTTGTTTACTTTAGTATACTTTTTGTGAAATTTGCTATGATTTTAAATCATTTAGGGACGTGTTTGACTGAAACAAAATGATATGATGACTGGAAGACTCATAAACTTTCACCTTTTGTGTAGGTTATAGGTTCAAAGGACAAATGGGCTTGAATACTGAATTTTCTTTTCATTTATAGTTTTAGACCCTCCAGGGCATGGCACTTTGACATGGGAGTGGTCAGTCTCCCAGAGTGCTAATTTGCTCTTAGAAAAGCAATAAATAAAAAAAATAGGTCAAGTGATTTTCCCCAATTCACGGACTGATTCAATGTGGTTTAGAACTCAGGATTCTCCAAGTTCTTAGAGATTTACTCTAACCAATAGAACACACACAAATCTATCATCAGATGTAGATTCAGATGCTCATATTGGCAGTCTTGACATTTGTGAAGAGCAGATATGAATAAGTAAAATGCTGCTTTTCCATTGAGAGAAATTTATTCTTTGGTGAGAATAATGATTGGGTAAGGGAATAGAGCAGGCTAGCATTAGCACCATTTTATTTGGAGGGACAGGTGGTTTTGGCAGCAAAATCAGGCAGCAAGGGACAAAGCTCAAACAAGCTGTACATCTAATCTTTGCTCTTTGCAGGTGGGTGGGCCTCTGCTCCTCCATTTTGCTTCACTTCATTTCCCATATGACTCTCATGTCTTTGACATATCTCATTCCTCTCATCAGTGATGACTGGCATCAGGCCCCTCTGGCTTTTCCTGAAGAGTTGCAGCTGCTTGTGTGTGTATGCTGCCCTAATGCTTTTTTTGTATGCTAAAAATCACTATTGACTTTCATTAAGCTACCTAGACTAGAGGTTTTAAAACAAGGTTAGTTTCAGTACCATGTGGTTCTTAATTACAGAGATTTATCATTTGGATGTATTAGAATACAAGTGCCCATATGCTCTGCTCCTGTGCAAAAGCTCATGCAGGGGAATATATTAATGGAAAAACTCCACTGGAGCTGCAGAGTCCAGGCATTCTCCCTACAGTCTGCAGAAACAGTAAGAGTGCAGAATAGGCAGGGAGCCAGACCAAAAAAGGGAGTGGAAGCCAGAGATCCTGGCTCCAAACAGTTTGGAATGTATCCAGTTGTGCAGAATTCCCTCTGAGCTTCACTGCATAACTCCCTCCACAGCCAGGGCAGGACACTGTTCTGCTATTGACTCACTGCCCCATGGTCTACTCTGTGGCCTGGTCTACACTACAAAGTTATGTCATTGGAAAGCAACTTTCATCAACCTAATACTGTAAGCATCTACACTAAAATATAGCTCCTGCTGATGTAACTCACCCATTACACCAACTTAATAACCCCATCTCTGTGAGAGGAATAGCACTTAAGTCAATGCAGTTATGTCAATGTAGTCAGTGTAGACACTCTTGCTTACATCGACTGTTGCTGCCTTTCAGAAACCATCTCCAAATGCCCCGCACTGGCAGTTAAGTCGGTGCAAATGCTCCTGATAGGGATGCACACCGCCAACACCAGGAGCGTAGCGTGGAAGCGTGGACGTGTAAAACCTATTCAGATACTGCAGTGGCTGTACATCGACGTAACTTTGGTTGACTTAATTACATAAGAATAGCCATACTGGGTCAGACCAAAGGTCCATCTAGCCCAGTATACTGTCTTCTGATAGTGGCCAATGCCACTATCAGAAGACAGTATCAGATGAATCATCATCCCCCTGTTGCCCATTCCCAGCCTCTGGCAAACAGAGGCTAGGGATACCATCTCTGCCCATCCTGGCTAATAGCCATTGATGGACCTATCCTTCATGTATTTATCTAGCTCTTTCTTTAAACCTGTTTGGCCTTTACAACATTGCAAAAGACACTCAACAGGGTTTAAATTAAATTTAAGAGGTGAACAGGCTTTGTATTTAACTCGGTGATTAAAGTTCAAATGCCACTATAAATATAAACCTGAAAATCCATTTCAAATATGTATCATTTGGCATAATTACAGTAATCTGGAGAGAAAAAGCAAAGCTGGCAGAAGCAATTATTAGTTCTTCAGTTACATAAAGTTACTGATTACAATTTTGTAGTGTAGACTTGCCCTGTGATTCCACGGAGATAAGTCCTAAAAGGCAGAGCAGGAATTAATACTGCTTCAGGCAACTTTCATGATGGCTAAGCAGGGCATCTCTGTCCCTTGATCTGCCCACTTTTTACCAAGTAGCTCCTGGCTGAAGCAAAAAATGGCTATGAGGAGCACAGCTCTATTCCCTTTTCCATGGGTCAGCAATGGCCTTCACAGTAGATTTTCTCTCCTCAACACCACCATGATGTAGACAGGTCAATGTAAATAATGTGGGGCAAAAGTACCATTAAAACTCAGGATTGCTCTCATTTATTCTGAGACTGTACATGAATCTCAGAAGAGCTAAAAATAGCTGCAAAGTATTGCACTCCAGCAATACACAGTCTCCCCTGCATGCCCCATACTGGGGCTATAAAAGGGTGGGTGAAATATCTAAGTCAAGAAGAGAGCTGTCACTTCTTTTAAGGGTATTTTCCAAGGGCTGTTTCCTCTTCGCTGTGTAAATATTGCACATGTTTAACTTTACTCCTGTGCATTGTTCCATTGTTTCAAAGACAATTAGTTTACTTTAAAAAGTGATACAAAATAATTATCACTAATTATTAATAATTTGTAATCATACTGATGTAAAAATAATAGAAAATGTATTAAAATTATATTATCTGGATTTAAACAATTTAATACTAGTTCCTGAAATCTTATATATGTCCACTAGATGGTGCCATCTCTATCAGCTAAACCAGAAGATTTATAATTCAGTTAACTCAAAATTTCCTTGAAATTAATAGCTAAATTCTTTAATTATTCTGTTTCCTAAAATCTTATGAGAAAAACAGGAGCTGCCCTGCTTACTATTTTAGCCCCAGGAGGCTTTACAAAAGTTAAGGTTGTAAAACTGTTTCCATTAGGGTGACCAGATAGCAAATATGAAAAATCGGGATGGGGGTGGGGAGGTAATAGGAGCCTATATAAGAAAAAAGACCCCAAAATTGGGACATCTGATCACTCGTTTCCATTATAATCTTGTGTTTTGCCATACTCGTAATTTACCCCATTGAGATTAAATTTACCATGCTTCACCCTGCCCAAGGGTTTTTTTAAAAAAATGTGTGAATTAATTCCCACCAGCTGTTTATATTATAGAAGAATTGGGAAAAAAAGCTTTTCACATTCAAAAATAATTTTAAGTACACTTTTTCGAACTGGGATACAAATACAATGGAAGTTCGAAATTTGACATGGACATAGCTCTCATTAAGCAGAGGCAAAAGAAAATGCCCTACAGGAGGTACACAGTGGTACTATGCATAATTTGAAGTTAGTTAATGGGCCTTGTTATTTGTTCAGTGGATAAGGATTATGAATTTCCATTAGACAAATGGGGAAAATGTTCTGCTGCATAATTTGCTGGTGAAATGAGAGGAATGGCCCAGGGACTAAGCAATGTGATTGCTAAAAATGGAGAAAAATAGTAGTCAGCTATGATCCTTGTTAAAAATTGATTCAGGTTGCACCTACTAGCTGCTATAGATTCAATTTGCTGATCAGTTTTGTTAGTATCTGCATCACTGTATCGTAGGGTGACCATATTTCAATATGCTGAATATGGAACACCTGGTAAAATTACCAGGCAATAATCAGAACTATGCAGTACAAACACTGAAATTAACATTAAGTTGATTGAGCCCCTGTTAAAAAGAAATACTGAGTAGTTGAATTCTTTTTATTTATCTGCTTATCTTTAAGGCTTTAGGGTTCAATTGATATACTATTGTTTAAAAGTGCAATTAAAACACGATTAATTGCTATTAATTTTTTAATCATGATTTTTTTAGTTAATCACATGAGTTAACTGTGATTAATTGACCACCCTACTCTGTATCTGATATAATGGGAAATATATGCATAAACTGCCTGTGCATAAGTAGAAGTGCTTTGTTTTGAAATTCTCTGAAAAGGCAGATTCACAGTCTAAATACATCTAATGGAGAAATCATTGTACGTGTCACAAAAAACATGTTAAGAAGATAGAATTCACTTTCTGGGCCAAATTTTTAACTATTTTCAGATAAAGTCTCTAATTTTACACCCCAAAATCCTACCTGTTAGTATCATCACTTGCAATAATGGAATGCCCCTATTTTTCTACCTTCCAATAAGCAGCTGCATATGACAATCATATAAAGTCTGTATAGATACACACTTATCCCATTCATCTCTGGTATTTCAGGATTTTCAAGCTTGGAACAGCTGTAAGGAAAAAACATTCACATTCGTGCACACACTTGGAAGGAACACACACATACTCTTTCTTTCTTTTCTAGTTCAATAGCAACAGAAAAAACTCCATCAATTTTTAGGGGAGGTAAAGGTGAGGATGAGATGAGACTGAAGTTCTAAGTGTGTTTGATATCCCTTTCCACTATTACGCTTGTAGAGTTTCCTCCCTAACTATGCTGGTTCCACTCCACAGACTAATGCAGAGGGTAAAGATGGTCTCCTTTTGTCTCCTCCCTGTCTCTCTCCACACACTGTTAGGCCAATTGGCTCCTAAGGGGAGCAGGACTCAGCAAACAAAGATTACTATTTGTGAGAGGCCTTTGTATGACCATACCACAACTAATGAGGAGACGTTTTATGGGTCATCTTGTCCTTCCACCTGCTGTGTGACTTATAGGAAGATCAAGTTAACATCTGTTTCTTTTTTATTCTCCTCACATCATGTTGTTACTAGTTTTCCCCTTGGTTTTCTGGGATATTTGAAGGGTACATTTTAGATCGGGGTGGGCAAACTATGACCCACGGGCCACATCTGGCCCATGGGACCATCCTGCCTGACCCCTGAACTCCTGGCTGAGGAGGCTAACCCCTCCCACTCCTCTGCTGTCCCCCCTTCGCCAGAGCCATGCCACTGTGCTGCCAGCACTCTGGAGGGCAGATCTGTGTGCTCCTGCGGGGCAGTGTGTCTAGCTGTGTCCAGGCTGCCACTCTTAGTAGCATGGTAAGGGGGTAGGGAGCAGGAGGGTTGGATAAGGGCAAGGAGTCCCAGGGGGTGATCAGGGGACAATGGGCAGTGGAGGGTGCATAGGGGGTGAGGTCCTAGGGGGATACTTAGGGGTGTGTGGGGGTCTCTGGAGGTGACAGTCAAGGGGCAAGGAGTAGGGGGGCTTAGATAGTGGGTGGGGTCCCAGAGGAGTGGTTGGGGCGGAGGGGTCTCGGCAGGGGGCAGTCAGGGGACAAGGAGCAAGTGGGGGGTTGGATGGATTGGGGATTCTGAGTGGACAGTTGGGGACAGGAAACAGGTGGGAGTCAGACAGGGGGTGGGGCCAGGCTGTTTGGGGAGGCATAGCCTTCCCTACCCGGTCCTCCACACAATTTTGCAACTGCAATGTGGCCTTCGGGCCAAAAAAGTTTGCCCATCCCTGTTTTAAACATTTACTTCAATGACAATCTGAAGAAAACCTGGTCAAATAGAGCATTCATAACTACTACCTTTGTTTTTTCTCTTCTTTTTTGTCCTATGATGATATTCATCCGATTCTGTTTTTCACTCCTTCTGTATTATTTGCGTCTTTTTTTACTCACCTGTCTTGCTGCTCTGTTTTATTCTGGGAGTTGATTAACCAAAGTGAATCTCAGTAGAATATTGAGCTCTGAATTGCTGGCTTTGAGAAATGAACTCCAGTAAGTTTTACTGTGCTGAATAGATATACTAGAACAGTAATTTTATATTATGGAAATTTTCATAGAAATGATGGCTTAGTAATTTATATACTGTAGTTGGGAAGTAGCTTTAAATAAAGTTCCAATCCTGCAAACATTTGAGTATGCATTGCACTTTAAGTAGATCAGTAGCCAATGCGACTACTCATGTGCTTAAAGTTAAGTAAGTGTTTAAAGGTTTGTAGTACCAGGGCCTATTTTACCCCTGTGAAAATAACTGGAATAATATTTATTTTCAAGCTTTAATTTAAGAAAACCTGATTGATTGCTCTTCTTCCATATATCATTTGGACAAAATTTATTTTCTGCAGAATTTTTTAAAATAACAGAAACAGTAGCTACTGAAGTCAGTGAGTACTGATTGCTATATGATCCTGATTCACTTGAGTATAGCCAGGAAATAAATGTCAGTCTCTTATTAGCACTTCTATGTATCACCCTTTTTTTTTTACATAGCATTGCAAGTACATTTAATTGAAAAGCAGCTTTTTGAATGTTTCTCTGTGGTGGTAACTGCAGTGTTCCCATATTTTTCTGGGAGTAGTACTGTACAGAAACCAGAGAGATCAAAATTTTCCAGTGATCTCTTTGGCATGCTCAGAGGCACTGAAGATTTCAGTACTTTCCAGTGGACGTATGAGAAAGCCCGCAAACTTCTAGACCAGGTCATTCAGATATCTCAATAAATCAGTTGTCAATGTAAAGCAGTTTTATTACAGACATGACTAATAAGAGTAAGTCATGTGAAGTTGAGTAATTAACTAATTGACTAATTATAGATAAAATTATTAGTGGCATACTGATATACAGGTCAAGGCAAGATTATTGCAAGAAATGGACTTGCTTTGTGAAAAATGGTGGATATTTGGAGGACTAGTGAAAACTGTGCTTCCCAAAAGAGTTGGCAAACAATGAGAGAACAGAAGTGCATTTATCCAGTGGAAGACCTAAATTTGGGGGCAAGCAGGGTAACCTCCCTGCAATGGCTTTTAAGTGTACGAGAGGTATCTTATCAGGTGTTTTATCCAATTGACAAAAAGTGTATGACACAAATTTTCACACAAGAGTGGAGAGTGAGCCCACCCCTAGTCAGCTAGCAGTGGTGGCTTGCTCCTGTCTTGCAGAATTGGGCCTGGCTCCCCACTCCAGAAGTTGTGACATGGCACATGGGATTCCATAGTACTACAATCCCATGTGCCATAAATTGCCATTTTAGTGCCTGGGGTGGGCAAGCATATTTGCATCCCTTACTAGAGCCCTACACTACTGGACTATTTTTTTTAACCTTGCCCCCATCCTGCCTTGCAATACCCACTCTCACCTGCTCATGTATTGTGTCCCCAGGGATTGGGGACTCAGGCCAGGAGCTGCTCTTGGGCACCCTCCCCCCACCACCGAGTTGGAGGGTCTGGGGCTCCCCACAGTGGCCTGGGCTTTTTGGTTGTCCTTTACTATGCCCTGGCTCCAGCTTTCAGCCTGGTCAGGGAGCAGAGCCTCAGGGGGAAAGAGGAGGAGCAAAGGTGGGGCCACTGAGGGGTGGGGCTCCTGCATATATCCTGCTTTTTCAGTTTGAAAAGGTGCTCACCCTACCTCTGGGTGGTCCTAGTTGCTGCTGTAGGATCAGTGTGGGCGGGCTCAGTCAGTCCACCACCAATGACCCATCACCCTTCCTGGTTGCAAAACCTGAGTGTATCTAATTCAAAATTAACCACAAGGCATATAGATAAAATACAAATCCAAATTAATGGCAGAGAACAGATTTCAGAGGTAAACACAACATGATGCAAAGATGTCCAACACAGGGGCTGTGTTAAAGATCTTTTAGTTTGTGCACTGAACACTACATAAACTCACACATGGTTCAATTAAAATGTTCTAATTAGTACACTATCAAGTTCCAATGTACAATTTCAGAAATCAAATCAAATTTTTTTTTCAATTTCATAATCTAAAATATGGGTATTTTAGTTTGTACTCCAAACTATAAGAGGTATTTTATCTATAAGTTCTTGTTACAGACTCAACAGATATCAGAAAATTGATCTCCCAAGAATCCCAGGGCATTCTAAAGATGGACTATGAATTAATCTTAAAGTTTTGAGCACAGTTTGAAAATCAATGTTCAATAACATCATTGACTTCCTACCACTGATCGCTTTTTTTTTTAGCATAGGAGAGGTACAATGTAGACCTCCCATTATGATTTTGGCATAATGCCTTCCTTTATTATCAAATCTCCCTTGAGTCTCCCATTAATTTCATCTAAATTCCCAGTTGTGAGCCCTTCCAAATCAGCATGATTATTGTTGCTTTAAATTTATTTTTCTTGATTTTTTTTTACCTCAAGATTCTATTTTCCAATCTCATTTACTGTTCATCTGGTTTTTATATATGCATATATACAATTAAACTCCTGGATATTGGTCCTTATTTTGAATGATGTTTGCACTTTGAGGATGCAGCACAATTTTTCTCTTCTGCACTACAAAAGCTCTGAAAAATATTTTGGGGACTTATTAAGGCCTAGAGTTTGGGGGAACAAAAGAGAAATGTTTTTTTCTCTCCCATAGAAGCTTTATCTACAATAGCAAAACTATCAATTGGTGACAACAGGTGTCAGTAGGAGTAGTTTAACTTCAAATCTAGTCAAAGGCAAACTGCATTTTGCACTGTTTAAGAAACTGTACTTAAAACATATTTAGTTTGTGACATGATGCTGAATATAGTTTGTCACTGCCTACACTTGCAGCTATGCTGTTTAGAACTAGTTTACCTGAATCTATTGCTGACACCCGATGTCAAAAACTGGCATTTGTTATAACACAAACAAGGCTATAAAAAGAGTCTAATCCTACTCAGAGTAAGGTCAGATGACAAAGTGGTAAAAATACCCACACACTGTCTATACAACTGCTTCCATGGTGAAGCTGTATCAGAGCAGGAAAAGGCTTATTAATTTCCCCACTGTAGACACAACCTACACGGAAAGTAGAAGTGCAAAACTTGCAACAGACAATAAAACATTGTTGTTCTTCCTGCCACTAGCAGAGAAGTGTATTCTGCTGGTTTAGCAAATCATCACTCCTAGGCCTTGTCTACACTAGGAATTTAGATTGGTATAGCTATGCCTGTGGATGAAAAAGCCACACTCCTGAGAGATTTAGCCATAGTAGCCTAATCCCCAGTGTAGCTAGGCTGACAGAATTCTTCTGTTGATCTAATGCCTTGTGGGGAGGTGGATTAACTACACCAAGGGGAAAAACGATTGATCCAGGCTCTGAGACGTGGCATCATGGGTTTTTCTATGCAGTGCAGAGAGAGAGAGAGAAGAATTTGGGTATGTTTGAGATTGTGTTGTGGGAACACATGCTGCATAGTGGGTAGAATTTAGGGATGTATTGTGTGGATGTGGTGGATTATTTGGGGATATAGTGGATATGTGAGGTGGAACTGGGGGACAGAATGTCTGGTGAGTCAGATGGGGACATGGGGTAAATTGGGGATATGGATTATGAGTGAAGAGGTATTTAAAGTGATGTAGTGAGTGGGGGTATGATGGCATAGGGCATGTGGAATGGTGTGCAGTGGCTGGAATTGGGGGATGGAGAGAGGGTGAGCAGGGGACAGTATTTGGGCACAGGGTCTGAGGTGATATTAGGGAAGGTGGATGTGGTGTGCACTGGGTGTAGTTGAGGATTTGGGGATATGGTGTGTAGTAGGGCTAGTGGACAGAGCACTGGACTAGAATATGCAAAGCTGGGTGCTGCCTCCGGGGTGAGCTGGGCCAGGGGCTCCTTGGGCTTCTGTCCGTGTCTTACTTCAAACTGTCCCCCACTTTGTCTAGCGTGGTGAAGGGATACAGGCTGAGCAGCCCTTCCAACGGGGTAAACGGTCGCGTGTAGGGTGACAGCGCGCGCAGCGCACCACGCCGCTACCGTTTAGGTCGTTCCGCCCGCCATCGCGTCATGCGCTCTGCTCTGTGTCAGGTGCCGGTAGGAGAGAACGACCGCTGCTTGTGCGCCTGCGCGGAGGGAGTGGCCCGTTGG
The DNA here is from genome assembly GCA_007922305.1 of Dermatemys mawii. Lineage (NCBI taxonomy): Eukaryota > Metazoa > Chordata > Testudines > Dermatemydidae > Dermatemys > Dermatemys mawii. Next base: position 14,968,079 of record ML677339.1, on the reverse strand, counting down.
GAGGGCTGCGCGGGGAGGGGGTGAGCCCGTCGCCGTGGTTCGGCTCCTACTTGCTGCTCCGGGAGGGGACCCCGCAGCCTCTAGGCTGAGTGAGCCCGGGCCCGCGGAGGGGAGCGAGCGCGCGGCCCGAGGCAGCGGCGGCTCCCGGGCCGGGGCAGGATGGTGTTCGAGTCGCTGGTCGTGGACGTTCTGAACCGGTTCCTGGGCGACTACGTGGTGAACCTGGACAGCTCCCAGCTCAGCCTGGGCATCTGGGGAGGTAACGAGAACCCGGCCACCGCGCCCCGATACCGCTCCCCGCGGGGGGCAGCACAGTGCCCGGCCCCTCGTCGTACCCTCGCCCCGCGGAGCAGGCCCCTTCTCGCGCTCGGGACCGCGCGCCTGACCCGCTACGTACAGGGCCCGCTCCTCCCGAGGGCTCTCGGCCCCACTGGTCTCTGGGGGCGCGCGGGCGGGGCCAGGCCGGGGCTGCCGCGCGGCGCAACCCACGCGCCGTTGCCCCGGGGTGTGGCCTGCTCCCCGCGCCGAGCGCGGCCGGCTGCCAGCTGTGCTCGCCTCGGCTCCGTCTCCTTTCGGAGGGTGAAGGGACGCGGGTGGCAGTTTAGGAAGAGTGCTTCTGGCCGGGGAGGACGGTGCTGCGCTTGAACCCAACGCGACTAGTGGGAAGAGAGACAAGAAAAATGTTCTTGTTTCTGGATTTGACAGCACTTACGTAGAGCCTTGTCCATCGTCACAGTTCGTCTCCCCTGTTCCTGTGGCACGTTATTGCAAACGCAGAGGAAATTGTGACCCCAGAACTACAGAAATTGGGGTGGGGGGCTTTAGGAAGAAAGACAATAGATGAACCTAGTTACCTTTCTTTAAAAATATTGTGTAATTTTAGTATTGGTGTCTCAGTTTGGCTGAAAACTTTTGAAAGGAGCTCTTGGCATCCAAGACCAAGGCACCCTTTAAAACCTCGAAAAGAAAGTTGCATTTTAAGCACTCACCTGCACAGTTTAAAACCTAAACACGTGAAGTGTTCAGAACCTGAAAGTGAAACTGCCTGTGAACAAAAGTGAGTCAGACTTGATTGAATTTTCATTATCCAAGGGTAGAGAAAAACAGGTAACAGTGTTAAATTTAATATTATTTCAAATTTAGTTATATAAAGTGGAAAGAAGAGAAATTTTACTGTAAATGGATGATTTGTTAAGGATCTATAAAAATTGTTGTTTTGCTGCTTCATCATATAAATATAATGTGGAAGATTATATTAACTTTTTTGGCTTTTATTTCTTTTACTTAAAGTTCATCAGGAATGGCAAGTATGGTCTTCCTTACTTATTTCTGGAGGACCTAGTGAATGTCTGTCTGAAAACAATGTAAACAACTGCCTCTTGTCCAAGATAGGGTTAAGCCTGTGTGTGCTGTGGGATAGAGAAACAGGTAGTGTGAGTAGCAGTGATGACCACACCACAAGCCCTGAAGGCTGTGCTGTAATTGCTCCAGCTGTTGGAGCTATGTAGTCATCTGGGCTTGCTCAGTGGCATGCATGCAGGAATGACAAAATAAACAGAACTTTTACTCCCAGTGGAGCTGGGAAAAGGAAGTTCAGTAATGTAGCAAGTCAGTCATATATATTGGCAAGTGCACACAGATAAGGTAGGTGAGATAATGTAGTTTATTGGACCATCTTCTGTTTTGGTGAAAGAGAAAAGATTTTGAGTTTAAGTAGAGCAAGCTTGAAAACCTGTCACTTTCACAAACAGAAGTTGGTCCAATAAGGATATTACCTCACTCACCTTGTTTCCCTAATATCCTGGAAGCAGCACGTGTGTGCGCGCACACGCAAAAATGTCAGTTAATAATATGCCTTGTGGTTCAATATCAGCCTGAATCCCCACTGGCTCCATTGTGTCTCTGGAGCCACGCACACATTCTGAGACAGTCCTTTTCAGCTAGGGATTTTCATGTCTCTAGGGCCAATGCTGCCTCCTTGAAGCCCTTCCTTACTCAGAGTACCTTCTGACCCAGCCTTCACATGCTGGGGCCAGATTACAGGAGCTTTCCTTGGTCCCCTCAGGACCAGGACAGTCCTGCCTCACTCTCCAGTTTATCTTGATGGCTTGTGTATCCATTTCTACTCCTGGGATTATTTTACTGGCTGATGAAAAGGGAGTCAGCTCTCTGTGAAAACTTCTCTCTTTGATGAGTCCTAAAGTTGCAACAGCTCGGTTCCCTGCTTGAGAGAGAGAATGGACCTTGAAAGGACCATTGCTAGCATATTTATTATGAGTATTGTACCTTAATTGGAAGGATGGAGTTATGGAACCTTTAGTAAAGATGTCATTTTCCAGAATGTTAATTGCTCATGTTGCTGTTTCGTTAGTTCTCCAGTTGTCCTACAGGAAGTCAAGACCTGAATTTCTAATATAAAAAACTTGTAAAAACTTTCAGCTGCCCCTGTGTATCACTGAGGGTAGAAGCTAATTTTTTCCCTTTGTACGATGTCTTTAATATTTCTCCTGGCTGTTTAATCCAAACAATATTGGGCTGAATCTCTTCTAACTAGATTTTTCTGCACTAAGTGGAAATTAGAAATTAGTATATTTCCCTATGGAAGGCAGTTTTGAGATTTGGCTGTAACACAATAGCTTGTAAAACTTCATTTACTGACTGGTTTCCCCACTTCCCTTAGAAGGGACGCAATTCTACAAACTAACAATTTAAACTGTAGATTTTTTTGGGGGGGGGGGGGAATATTCTGTAAAAATCTTCTTTGCTTGCTTTCATATTTTTTAATATGTTTATCTTTCCTCCTCGTTGTTTACATTCTTGCAATACTTGACAATGCTATACTTTCTCATAGTGGGTTATTTAAGTGTGGTTCTCTTTAATTTTATAACCAAATCTCTCTGGCCCTTATTCAATTTGGTGCATGGAAAATGGATTTTACCCAGTGGATTCATTTTTCTGATAGTCTAACTCCTGGAACTGTACTGGGTAATCTGTGGCACTGTTGAAACTGCATCAGAGTTGATTTTCCCCAGTCCGTGATATGGTGCAGTTGTGGCATATGCAACTCAATATATATCTTTCATATTTTGCCTTATATGTTAGGCTTTCTCAAAGACTTTGCAAAATACATATGCTCTTCTCATTCAAATACCACCATCTCTGCAGCAAAGGGTGGCAGTCAGTCAATAGCCCTCCTCTTCCCCCCCATCGTATAAAGCAGCGGTCGGCAATGTTGGCACACGGGACTGCAGGGTAAGTATCCTTAGTGGACCCCGCTGCTTTATTTACCTGCCGGCTCGCTGTGCGCCGCTTCCCACGGCTCCCACTGGTCTTGCCATCCTGGTCTAATGGGAGCCGCGTGAAGCGGCACACAGAGAGCTGACAGGTAAATAAAGCAGCGGGGCCCGCTAAGGGTACTTACCCTGCGGTCTCACGTGCCGATGTTGCTGACCGCTATAAAGCCATGGATCTCTAATGACCAATTCACCTTTTGTCCTGTTTCCAAACTAATGTTATGGAACTCAATTCTTTCACCTTAGAGGAATTGAAGTCTTTTTGCCTTAATATTGTACTGAAAGCTAATACATTTGCTTCTTAAATTCTTTTGTATTACTACTTTCAAAGTACAGTATCTTAATCCTAATAAATTTGCTTTTGATACTTGTCAAGTGAACCAGCTTGCGTGTTCTCATGTGAATTTTAAGCGACGCCTAGATAATTGCACAATGACATAACAATGAAATTCTTCTGGTTATGGTAACTAATGTCTTTGACCCTTGTCTTAGAGCATTACTTTTGTGAACTTCAGGTCCACCCTAAACTTCAAATACAATTTTTAGTCTCTGAAAGGTGAAATATGCTAATTTCAATCTTCCAAATGTTACACTTAGCAAAATGGTTGCAACTTTTTATATTTTTGTTTAATTATACTCCTTGCTTTAACATAAGAACATAAAACTGACCATATTGGATCAGACCAGTGATCCATCTAGCCAAATATCCTGTCTTCGTGTGGTGGTCAATGCCATATTCTTCAGAGGTAATGAGCAGATCAGGGCAATTATCAAGTGATCAATTCCCTGTTGTCCATTCCCAGCTTCTGGCAGTCAGAGCTTCAGGGACACACAGAACATGTGGGTTGTATCCCTGACTGTCTTGGCCAATAGCCATTGATGGACCTATCCTCCATGAAAATGTCTGATTCTCTTTTGAACTCATTTACACTTTTGGCCTCCGTAACATCCTATGACAGTGAGTTCCAAAGGTTGACTATATGTTGTATGAAGAAGTACTTCTTTGTTTGTTTTAAGCCTTCTGCTTATTAATTTCATTGGATTCTTGTGTTATGTGAAAAGCTAAATAACACTTCCGTATTTCTTGTTTCCACAAGAATAGATTGTTCATGATTTTACAGATCTCTCGTATCCCTGCTTAATCATCTCTTTTCTAATCTGAGCAGTCCATTTTTAATCTCTTTATATGGAAGCTATTTTGTACGCCAGCAAGTTTTATTGTCCAATCTGTACCTTTTCCAATTTTAATATCTTTTTTTTTTTGAGATGGGGGCAATGAGAACTATATGTAGTATTCAGACTTTTTTTCCTCAAGTGTCTCACTGGTGGGTCTTGGCCACAAGCTCAGGGTTTAATTGATTGCCATATTTGGGGTTGGGAAGGAATTATGTCCCAGGGTTAGATTGGTAGGGACCCTGGGGGGCTTTTGCCTCCCTCTGCAGCATGGCTCATGGATCACTTGCAGGTTTAAACTCATGTAAATAGTGGCTTCTCTGTAACATGAAGTCTTTACATCAGGATTGTAGGACTTCAATAACTCGGTCAGAGGTATATTGCAGGAGTGGGTGTGTCAAATTCTATGGCCTGCAATGTGCAAAAAATTAGACTTAAATAATCATGATGGTCCCTCCTGACCATAACTCTCTCATTAGACTGACCTCACGCTTGGTAAGACAACTTCCATCTTTTCATGTATTTAAACCTGCTCCTGTATTTTTCGCTCCATGCATCTGGTGAAGTAGGTTCTAGCTCATGAAAGTTTATGCCCAAATAAATTAGTTAGTCTCTAAGGTGCCACCAGGACTCCTTGTTGTTTTTGCTGATACAGACTAACACGGCTACCACTTTGAAACCTATAAGGCACAAGTAATTCAAATTGCATATGTCAAACCAAATAAAAACCTTTCTTGATGGCTTCCTTGTTTACTTGACAATTTACGAAGTTCCATAATCTGTAGTGCATCTCCTAGTCACTGGCAAGCTACTAATCTAATTTATATGTATGTAGTTGTGCAGCACCTCAGATTCTTCTACATGGGGCCACTGCTTAATTCTGTTTGTGGGATATAGTGTTCCTGGTGTCAAACTGTGATGTATTCATGTCCACTGATGCCACTCGGCCTACCTCTGCAGAAGATTTCGAGAGCGTAAAGGGGGCAGTGGCCTCAAGTGCCATTCAGTTGCTTTTTAGTTGCTGAAGAGGGAGTGAGCTTGAGTCACACAGTGACCGCAGTGCCTTTCTCATATGTTTCTTTGTTTTGATTCTGTCCTTTGTGGGCTATTTTTGTTTTAATTTCACAGATTATTTAAACAGATTATTTAGTACACTTTTCCTCAGATTCAGCATGATTCATTATTCTTTATGCTTCAAAGTACGAATTCAGAAGGTATAATAAACTTTGTGTGGAGCTGAGTGTTGTTCTTTGAACCTGATGAGAATGCTGTTGACACTAAAGTTCATTGCTTGCAAATGGTGTTGCACAGATGTGCAGCTCAGTAAAGACTCTAATTAATGCACTCATAGTTGCTTTGCCTCTACGTCTGCTAAGATACAGTTTAGTGTATACATGGGCAGAAGATCTGTTGAGTAGCAGTGTTCTATGTTTATTCAGGTTAGTCACTTATCTGAGCACATTCACACCTAAAGACATTTACAGTTAGATTTACTTAATTGCTCTAGTTGGAAACATGAACATTAATTGTAAACCTATAGAAGTCAGTTACATGTGTGTTTACCCATGTTGTTGTTAACAGATACAATTTCAGCCTTCTTGACTTTTCTTGATACTAAGGCTTCATCTAAAACGTACTGAAGTCAGTGAGAGTCTTCCATTTTTTCAATGTCCAATTAGTCAGCCTCTCAGTCAGTAGCAGAGGATCAAAGTATTTACTCTGTGTTTTTTTTAATATCAGTTCTGGTATCTTAACAAGTGGCACATAATATTCTGTATAGAAATTTAGAACACCTAGTCCTGTAGGAGGCAATTCTGATACTTTAAAGAATGTCTCAGACAACTGTTATGTGAAAATAGTAGGAGCTAGTAAAGACACATGAAACTTGTTTACGTAGAGTCATCTCTGAAGGTCTCCTGATGTTGCTGTAGCGCTGGTGCTAGTATAAGTGGCAGTTCTAGTGCAGACTGGCCACTAATACTTTTGATCATGGCCCCATCTATTCTGGACCCGCTTTGAGACAACTGGTTTGCAATGGTGTTGCCTTCACTATTGGCATCTGTGACATTTTTCAGGGAGAAAAATGTCATTAATTGCAACATACGGTCTGTTTTCTTTTCATAAACAACAAACAAATATTAATACTAAATTGCTATTCTGGTTGCTGAAAACTCGCTGTGAAATAAAGAATCAGAGAGGTAGCTGTGTTAGTCTGGATCTGAAGAAGAAATAAAGGTGCTTCTAGGTTTGCAATAGTTAAAACTGTGTTTTAACTACAATTTAACTACAAATTTAACTACACTTAAATTTACAGTTTAACCACAGTTAAATTTAACTGCAATTTAACTAGAAGTTAAAACTGTGTTTTAACTACAGTTTTAACTCTTTTCATTTTTTCCTTTAGGAGCTGTAGCACTTAAGAATCTTGAAATAAAGGAAAATGCATTGGTAAGTTCAAAGCAAGCAAAAATGAGAAACTGTTACTATTATTGTGAAAATAGTTGTTTGTGTAGTATATTGAACATTTTAAGTGCTGTATAAGGATGGAGTTGGTTGATTTTTAGCTAGAATAGTAAGCAGACATCTTTCATCTCAAGAAATGAATTGATTTGGTCTTCTGAAAAATCTTTAAAAATTCTTTGTTTTCATTTTTACAGACTGCTCTGCTACTATTATTTGAGAGGCCATTTAAAAAAAATTAATGAGGCAGCTTGAATGACAGTTACAAGTCTGATCTAAAAATATATTTTTAGCTTTATGAAAAATAGATTTGCTGGCTAGAACAGTTTATCAAGCACATAATCTATTAAAACAGTGTTTGAGATTAATATTAAAATATAGAGAAGAGTATCTCTTGAGGACATCAGGAAATATTAAAACATGATGTTCTTGACATAGAAACCTTTTTTTTATTATTTAAAAGTTTTGCACAATCACAGCAGAAAATTTAAAAGCAGCCCAAAGTCTTAGATTTTCTTAATCATGTCTCAGAATGGTTAGAGGAAGAAAAATGAGACCTTTTGTATGGATAATGAGTGGTCAAAATTTTTAATCCAGCAATTACTCAAATAATTTTGGTAATATACTCAGAAGGTTATTTCACTTAGCATCACTCTGTTCCAGGAATGTTGGTATTTATTTGAAGGCCTTGGGCTTATTTTCCAGAGCTTCCGATTTGTGTCACAATAAATAACATTTAAAATTTTCCCTCAAACATGACCGAATGGATTTTTTTGCATGAAAACTGTATTAATTTAATTTACATCCATAGGCTTAATTTTCAGAAATTAAGCATTTTGAGTACCATGTGAAATATTATAAAGTATTAAACTATGCAGTTGCCACTGATGTCAAGAAATATTTTGCGCCGAATAGTTGCTCCCAATGATTTGCCCTTTAGGAAGAAATTGGTGGAACTTCTGTTTTTAAAAATGCTTTTGTGAATCCCTCAGCAGTGGTGGTGGGATAGAGCTTGATCCAGGCTATAAGTGTTGCCCTCTGAATATTAGTTTCTTCTTGAGATACATCTTTGAAGGAACTCTATATGCGAAACTGTACCTCATTATTGGCTGTTGCTTCAGCCCTTCACCCAATGATGCCTTATTGGATAACATTTTTATTTTTGTAACCCTGCCTTTCAGCAGATCTGGTTGGTTTAAGAAAAATAAAATCTTAAAACCTAAGGAATTTATAATAGCCTTGCACTAAGGAGCTATTGTTATAATTGGGTTATGAATTTACTCTTAATTGTAAGCTCAGCTGTAAAAAGAATGTGAAAGTTCTTAAGATGTTAAAATAACCTATAATAACAAATGCTGATTGAAAAAGATATGAAAGGCAGACAGACTGAATTAATCCAAACAAAAAGATATACAGATATAACTCAAGGGCTGTGTTAAGATCATACTTGGTAAATAATGAAAGACTGTAGAACCAGAATTGGTATGTTGGAAACTAGGTGTGATTGGTGGACAGTTTAATGAGGGGGTTGGCTGTTCCACCCAATATTCCCTTCGTGGGTCCTTAGAGAGAGATTTTGGGGAGTGTCTAGTGGACAAGTGTCGCCATCATGGCCACCATTTCCACTGTCTACTGTGACCTCAGGCCTTGGTCACTCCAAGAGATGTCCTGACCAGACTATGCCAGAGAGGTGACCCTGAAGGCATCACCACCTCTACTGGGTCCAGAAGACCATCTGAGAGGAAACGGGATCAGACCTTAGCAGCAGCCCCTCTCAACTAATTGCTCTTTTCCCCTAAAGCAGTGGTCATCAAACTGGGGTGCGCGAGACCCCGGCAGTGCCGCCGCCAAGATCACCCAGCAGACCGCTGAACTCCTGGGCAGTCTATTTTGATACTGCTGAAATTCCTTCGCGGAAAGCAGAAGTCTCCACTTTCTTTGGCGGCATTTTGGCGGACATACCCCCAGGGCCGCCAGACTTTTTCCTCTGCGGAAAGGGGCCACGGGGGGAAAAGTTTGAAGACCCCTGCCCTAAAGGACAGTTATTGCCATCTTTAGATGGTGTCTAAGAGACTGTCAAACAAGGTTTTTTCCCTCTTTTAAGAACTGTCTCCCACTAAAGGGAAAGGGAGCAAGGGATGTTGTTAAGTTGAAAGCCTTACTTAATATTTACATTTCAATTGCTTTAATTGTTTTTCCTTCTTTTCTTTATTTTTAATAAAAGCTTAAGAGGATTTCTAATGGTTCCTTTTCCATGATATTAAGTAGACTGAGATTTCTGTAAACCAAACCCAAGACTTTATTTAACACCTTTGACTCTCTGGGCACATATATTCCATCTAAATTAATGCAGAAGAACTAAAATCCAGGACTGATATCCCGCAAGTGACTTTCATCAGAGAAGCAGATTGATAAGTTAAATTTTCCTTTATAAGCTCAATATCGGACTTTTTTTAAAACAAAGTGATGTGATTCATTCTTTATTGTGCCATGGTCTACAGATCTAGTACAGTAGATACGTCTACTTGCAGTTATTGGAAGTAGAACTTGACCTGACAGTCACTGGTAGTAGGGAATGACCTGCTCCCTGAAGTTCTTCCCAGTTTTCCTTCAAGTGCATTGGGTGCACATACACCTAGAGTGAAATGTATATGTATGTCCAATACACCCACCATCTCCATGAAGTGCTGTTTGTGGCTGCAAGATTCAGGTGAAGTGACTGCAAAATATGATAGAAGATTTGCCCTTCGAAGGATCCAAGCTTTTTTTCCTCTCAACATTCAAACAACAATGTGCGCTGTAATGGACTCCTGTGCGAATCTCTGTTCACTAGGAGTTTGTGTGCTGATGAAAAAGAAGCAGTTTAGGCCTTACCTTTGTTATAGGTCTTTAATCCAGCGGAGATCAGATGATTCTACCAAGAGAGGCTCTAGACCAGGGGTCTCCAAACTTTATGAGACAAGGGCCATATTAGATTTTTGAAGGGGCTTCGCGGGCCGAAGCAACTGTGAAAAAATTCAATATATGCAAAATCCCACCCTTTACTCCTCTGGCCGCTGCTGTGGGGGCAGTCACCCCTCCGCACATGGGACCGCTGGCAGCAGCTCGCATGGAGGGGGCGTCGGCTTCTCCACGTGCCTGCTCAGCTGGAGGGCTAGACAAATCAAAGCCCCAGGCCAGATCTGGCCCCTGAGCCGTAGTTTGGAGACCCCTGCTCTAGGCCTCTCCATTGTTGCCAGCCAATGTTGTCTATAGGTCCTTCTAAACAGACAGACTCAACCTCCAGGCAGTCCTTTTAGACTGCTTGATCATGCTCGATACCAACCGTGTTTCCTTTGGGAGACAACGATCTCGTTTTCTCTGTGCTTGGAAAGAGATCTTGTAAGACTGCTGGAGATCACTCAAATGAGCGGCTCCATGGTTAAGTTGAAAACAGTGGGGCTCAGGGGACAGCCTTGCTTCATTCTGCTATGGTTAGGCATTTCAGGCATCTCTCCTTCCATGGAGCGGGTGGTGGTGGTGCAGCCTGCAGACAACATATTGTGAATATCTGCAAACCAGCAACATGCTAGTCTGTACAAACTTTTTCCAGACATTCTGCTGTCCTTTAAACCTCTAGATGCTATGCCAACTTTGACAAAATGGTGTTAGTCTGTTCAAGTGATCCAAAGGTCCAGGACCTGTAAGGTAATTGCTGATGAGTCACCTACATGGAATGCATATGTGCACAATCCCTTGAAGGAGAAAAAGTTAGCCATCAAGAAAGGTATTTATTTACTTGTACAGTAACTGTTGTTCTTTGAGATCTGTTGCTCACATACATTACATGACCCTCCCACCTTTGGACATTGTATTTGTTTTATCTCAGAACTTTCAGTGAGTACACTAAGCTTTTGCGAGAAAAGCTCATATTCGTTGTTCGTATAAAAAATTCATCAGACTAAACGCAGAATTTAGCCAACTTCAGCTAAGACTGGTGACAATGTTACACAGATAACTTCACTTTTGAAACCTTTTAGTTCCCCTGAAGTGCACCCTTTTGGGGACAGTTTCACTACCTTCATCCCTGTTTGGGTGGAACCCTGCAGTCCAACCACTCTCATGCTACATCTACACTTGGAGCTTGGTGTGTAATTCCCAGCTTGCATGTATGTACCTGTGCTAGGTCTGCAGCCTCAGATTTGGGAACAAACAGAACAGGGGCTCCCTCTGAAACATCTGAAAAAGTTCTGAAAAGAGACTTCTTTAGTTTCCCATTTTACCATCCCATAGACAATTTTTACTACTTGCATGTAGTTGGCAGGGTTTTTCCCAGCTTTGAGTGTTACCATTTGATCTGGTATGTATAAGAGTCTCTTGTAGGATTATTATTGGCAGTAAAGGAAGAAGGAAATTCACTTTTATTTCTTCTTGAACATTTTTTGCTATCATGGAGAGAGAGGCAGAGAGAGCTTGAAACAAACATGCAGTGATTTCTGTTTCTGGAATTTTGGATTCACGATAGATATTGATATATGGCAATGAAGTCAGTCAGAGGCCTTGGCTGAGGATGAATACTGTCAGGTGGAAGGTCTCGATCTCATACGGTTAACAGTATGGTGTAACAAACACAAAAATCGAACTCTTATTGGAGCCTGTTTGAAATGTTGATCTCATATAGAGACATGATTCAGAGAATCAGTGTTCCTGTGATATCTGTCCAGTACTACTTATTTCTTCCACATCTTATCCTGTCACGTCTGTTGACAAGAGTTCAGGGAATATTCTCAGCTCCCTCAGTTGGTGAGTGCAGAGAACCAGATTTTGTTAGAGGGATCCACCCATTAATAAACGAGGCAGAGTTTATCTTTGTTAGATGCCAGCTGGGGTTAATGGAGGGGGCTTTTTCAGGTTCCAGTTCAGTCCAGGGAATGGGTATCAGAAGAAAAAATCATAATATCCACCAGCTGGAACACAAGGATTCAGTAAGGTCTTGAAGGATTCTTCTTTTCGACAGACTTGCTCTGATCATGACAGTCAGTGTGGCTGGGGCATTTATAAATACATTAGGAATAAACATGATGAGTGCTATTCCACAGAAAAAAATCAATTTCTGTTCTGGAAAGAGCATACTTTCCTACCATGAGGGGGACTGCTCATCAATGGAGGGATGAATATCAGAACTTAAATGGCAAAAATTGGGTTTAAGCAAAGTGGTACCTATATTCTAAAATACTCTCACTCCTTGCCAGTATATTTACACATGGAAACACCAAGAAAATGCACTGTGGGAACATCAAGGAACAGGATATTTCCTTGCTGCTAGTGACTAACAGGGCTGGTTCTGCTCCCAAACTAAAAGCAGGCTGACCTACTCATTCTAATTTGCGGGCCTTATCGATTGAAGAAGGGAAACTTACAGGTAAGCACAGATACATATTCCTATTTTGGTAGTGTTGCATTCTAGTGTAACACAAAAACTACTAGAAACTTTTTACATTCTGCTTCTAATGTTTTAACAGTCTGAAGAAGATTAAATGTCACATTCCCATAAAAATGGTTTTGTGATCTAACAAACACATGTTCTCACATCTAATATTGTTAGACATCTAGGAAAAGATAATAAGATATATTAAGAATGTATGTTCTCAATGTTTGTTTGGTGTTTGGAACTAAGTGAACAGTAGTGTCATTTTGCCAAGAGAAGAGTTGGGGAAGAAAACATAAAGATAAATTCAATATGTTGCTTAAATAGGCCTAATATCATTTTTTAAAAATACATTCTCTTTGCAGAGTCAGCTGGATGTACCATTTAAAGTAAAAGCAGGACATATTGGTAAGTTGCATTTTTGTAGCATGCGTTACTTTGTAATAAATGGAGCAATAGTTTGCAAATGTATTTTCTGTTCTTACAACTCACCTCAAGCGTTTCAGGTAGTTAATTTTCTTAAGGGCGCTCTGCAGTGTGTAAATGAATGTGAATCAGTTCACTCATTCTGGAATAAATATCTTCATACCTGTAAAAGACATTCTTATTTTAACTCTGGAAGAGGAATGCTAATGTGGAAAATATAAGGAAGATTTGCCTAAGTGTCGTATTTTTGCCTTATAAAGTATAAAATAACACTGTGTATTAAAAACAAAAAACCCAGCAACTACATAATTTAGATTTTTTTTTCTTTCCTGCCTCCTGTGCAAACACTTCAGCAGGCTTTCCATCACCGCACATGTTGCATGACTTTGGGAAGTTTCCTCAGAACACAAATTGACTGGTTGTATGTAACATGACAAGAATTAGTGACTGTCGTAAGGCAGGGCTTCTCCCTAGCTTGCTAAGGACTCACTGCCATGCTCTGTTTCTTTAAAGCAGGTTTATTGTCCAAACTCAAACGAACAAACCAGTTCCTCAGTGCACCTTTTGCATTTCAGACTGCAACTGCCTCTTCTCCCAGGGAACTCTGGCAGTTCTGCTGCTCCTGCTTTCTTGCAGCTTCCTGCTCTCTCTCAGCCAGTTGCCCCTCACTGGGCCTGTCGCTGACCCTTCATCGCCCTGCATACAACATTGCTCCCTTAACTGGCCCCAACTGAGAGCACCTGTTCTGGAAATGGAATGGACCTACATACTGTATCTCTCTCCCTCCCTCCCCTTGCTTTAAAAAAACAAACAACTCACAGGTAGTTTTTTTCTGACGTGTGAGGCCCTTCTGGACGGCTTTCACCCACTGCCCCCTCTCCCAACCCAAACACAAACATCTTGGTTTAAACTCTTATGTAGAAATTCATACATCTCAGTATTCCCCAAATACCCCACATTACATAAAGCTAGCATTACAATTCATACCCTCCCCAGGGCATAGTCCTCATAACATCATCTTCTCCAGAGCTTTGAGAAGGGCATCTTCTCTGCACACTGAGGTTTCAGCATGTCTGCACATAGAAATTCTTAATTCTCCCTCACGTTCACTGACAGGGAGGGTCAAGTGACTTTTCTTCCTGTCTTGAGTGGCCTGCTGTTCTCCAGCCAACTGCTCTTTTCTTGCTGAATCAGCTGTAGCTCTCATTCTGCAGCCACCAGTTGCTCTGTCAGTTCCCCTGTCTTCACAATGGAACCCATAAAATAAATGTTTTCTGCCTTTCCTCCCATGAAAGACCACTGCCTCCACCCCAGCCTGTGAGGCTGTGTGAGGTTGAGATGTAAAGGGGAAAAAATATACTGGGAGTGATAGTTCTGCATGATCTTGAAGAACTATTTTGCCTATGTTTGAGAAATAAAACTGCCTAAAAGAGACTGTATTGCAGTGGGTTTTTTGAGGGTTGGGGAAGAAGACTTACTTTATTACAATATCATTGAAATGAAAAAGCAAGTAGTTTTATAAGGAAATGTGCTAAATCTCAGTCCAGTATCTTTTCCTCATTCAAATTTATCCCTAAGTGCACTTTTTCCATAAAGTTTACAATAAATACTTAAAGAGATTTTGACTGAGTCAGTAAGATGTGCGCATATCTAAAATGTCCAGTCTTGTTGTTGCTGGCCTTATCTTTCCTCATCTCATCCTGTTCCCACTCTCATGTGTTTACCCTGCTAGTTGCAATTTCTAAAAAATTGTCATATATCTAAAGAATGTAAATTTATCACAGACTGTTTTTCTGTTTGCTTTGAAAAGTACTTAACATGCATTTACCTGTGTTAGGGCAATTTTAGATTTTTTTTTTTTTAAACCTTGTAACATACTTTTCAATCAAATTTCATTACATATTGTTATTTTTCTCTTATATACTGTAGGTAAACTTAATCTACAAATCCCATGGAAAAACCTTTATACTCAACCAGTTGAGGCTGTTCTGGATGGAGTTTATTTACTTATAGTGCCTACAGCCAGTAAGTTGAGTGAGAGGAAAACTGTATATTATTGAGCTTTATTTTATTGTAATACTATTTTAAAAATCACAGTAATAGATGATGTATATGTGACATGGCACCTCATAAGGCTTTGTGGAAATATGATTATGAATGTATATATGACATCACTAGAATATGGTTTATGCTACATATGCCATATAACATATCTCTGTAAAGGTTATGATCTACTGAATCTATTCATTCTATTTGTATGCATGTATCATTTTTGTATTCGAAGTTATGAATATTGTCTATGTACTGGTTTGATTTTAAGTAGCCTTAGTAAGGCATTTGGGAAGCTTCTTCAGAAAGGAATTTGCAAGTTAAGTGCCCAATAAAGAAGCAGTTAACGGACAATGGATCTTGAAGGCTCCAGTCCATATAAGAAGTCTACTTGAGGATGTTCAAGGTAGCATATGAACCATGGCTACTACCTGTCAGTTCTGAGTCATGCATGGACATGTGACATGCCCATTTGACTCCAAAACTCCATCATATAGCTGGGATTCTACACAGGGGGAGGGAGAGGTGTCCACCCACAAGAGAGAGTCTGTTAAAACCCCTGGGAGGCCCCTCCATTTTGTTTTGAGCTGGCTAAAGAGAGTCTCTCCACTCCCCCAAAGGATGGAGAAAGTGAATAAGGAAAAGTTATTTACTTGTTCCCATAATAGAAGGCCACCCATTGAAATTAGTGGGCAGCAGGTTTAAAACAAATAAAAGGAAGTTCTTCTTCACGCAGTGCACAGTCAACCTGTGGAACTCCTTGCCTGAGGAGGCTGTGAAAGCTAGGACTATAACAGGGTTTAAAAGAGATCTGGATAAATTCCTGGAGGTTAAGTCCATTAATGGCTATTAGCCAGGCTGGGTAGGGCATGGTGTGTCTAGCCTCTGTTTGTCAGAGGGGAGTGATGGATGGCAGGAGAGAGATCACTTGATCTTTACCTGTTAGGTTCACTCACTCCGGGGCACCTAGCATTGGCCACTGTCGGTAGACAGGATACTGGGCTAGATGGACCTTTGGTCTGACCCAGTGCGGCCTTTCTTATGTTCTTACGATACCTGAAAGAAACTGGAACAAAGGACAGTAACCACTGGGGGTGTGAGTGATTGCTGGACCCAGACTAGAAGGAGACTAGTCTGTAAAAGGAATCTTACTGGAATACCTCTGAGGGTGAGATTTTATCTGTATTCAGTTTTCTTACTGTATTAGGCATAGACTTGTGTGTTCTATTTTATTTTGCTTGGTAATTCACTTTGTTCTGTCTCTCATCACTTGGAACCACTTAAATCCTACTTTTTGTAGTTAATAAAATCACTTTTTACTTATTAATTAATCCAGGGTCTGTATTAGTACCTGAGGTGGGGTGGGAGCAAACAGCTCTGTATATCTCTCTATCAGTGTTAGAGGGCAAACAGTTTGACGTAAAACGCATTTATTTGGGGTTTGGACCCCACTGGGAGTTGGGCGTCTGGGTGTCAGAGATAGGAACACTTTTTAAGCTGCTTTCAGTTAAGCCTGCAGTTTGTGGGACGTGATTCAGACCTGGGTCTGTGTTTGTAGCCGGCAAGTGTGTCTGGCACAACCAGGCAGGATTCTGGAGTCTCAAGCTGGCAGGGAAGGCAGGGGTAGCAGTAGTCCCAGCAAATCAGTTGGCAGTTCCCAAGGGATTTTCTGTGATCCAACCCGCCACAGCATACCATTACTCTTATTCCCAGTAGTCGCTGTTGTCTGACCCAAGTTATATTTTTCATATTTGATTTTCTTTTTAATGTATTATTAAATTCCTGATTAATATGTTCAAAAGAGATGTTTCTTTATTTCATCAAAATTATCTTCAAAGATGTTTTAAGAATTTTAATTTAATATATATACTTGTCTTAACATTCTCTCCCTTCTTTACATAGGTATAAAATATGATGCTGAAAAGGAAGACAGACAGCTCCTAGAAGCGAAGCAAAGGGAACTGCTAAGAATAGAGGATGCAAAACAGAAAATAGCTGACCAGGGTAAGCAGGAAAAACAAATAACATGTATTGCTAGATCTTTTAACTCCAAAAGCTGCCTTATGTTAAACTAAACTAAATATGGATTCTAGCGGATGAGTTGCTGCCCTTGGAATATTTTTAAAAATGTTTTAGTTGTGTGCACTAACATATAGTAAATTCACTAATGTCCCTTAACTAGCAGTTGTGAAAACTGACGGCTATTGTACATTTTTGTGCAGGATATTTACTCTATTTCCAAAGTTTCTGTGCTACTTACAGATATTGACATTAGCGGTAGGCCAGTTATAGTTGATACTTCAGTCATATTATCAGTGTCAGGATTGCCTCCCCACTCTGAACTCTAGGGTACAGATGTGGGGACCCGCATGAAAAAAGAAATAACCCCCACAAGCTTATTTTACCAGCTTGGGTTAAAATGTTTTTCCCCAGAACGCAAATTCTTCTGTATTTGGACCTGGTACGCTGCCACCACCAAACTAGGTCTAGGGTAGTTTGGGACGCTTCTTTCCCTTTCCACTAACCCCCCCAAACTTCTTCCTTCCCTGGGAAGCTTGAGAGAAAAAAAAACAACCAAACCTCGCCTGATCCTGCGAGACGTGCCCGATCCAAAACCAGGATCTTACACAATGAAAAACAAGCAGTCAGCTTCTTAAAAGAAAGGAATAAATCCCTTATAACCATCAATAGAACAGCATCTACCATAATCAGCAAAAGGATTCAGAAACCAAACCTCTCCCCCGAGGCAATTTTCTCCCACAGTTGATATCTCTGCTGAAGCTTACAATATCAAGAAGCACCCAGCCAACACTCACCACTGAGAACTCTCCAAGTGATAAAGAGAAGGTAAACTTACTGACTACAATACTTAATAGAATCTTATAGTTATAGTGAAAGACATAGCTGTGTTCATCCCATAGCCGAGGTGAACAGAGAGAGACCCGGAGAGAAACTGAAACTTAAAATCCTTTGTCTCCTGAGGAATTTCTCATTGGTCAGTTGTCCACCTCTCAGGTTACCTTTAGCTTAACCCCTTACAGGTAAATACTAATTCTAGACTACTTCACACTTATGACAATCAGGCTTTCAGGACACACAAAGTTTCAAAACTAAACATGAATATATACAAACAGGGATTTGGAAATGCAATTCACCTTTGTTTACAGTTGTCTGCCAAACACGCTTTTCTCTCTGTTATGAAGCAAATTTAATTTTTGGCTCCAACAACACAGAATCTCCATGTATCTTTGTGGCAATGCCTCCCTAAAGGCTAATTCTACAACATATAGAATGCCTTCTTATTTTCTACTGCAAATTTGTTGGGTGTTGAGGGAGGATACTGAGGGCTGCATTTTGAAAAATATTTCGGCACCAAAAGGTGTAGATAGGTGCTAGCAGCTTTTGAGAGTCCCCCTATATGCCTAACCCCTAGCATGATTTTGAAAATCCGTCTAGTTGCCTGTCTTCATTTTCAGATGCCTTTAAAAATCTGTCCTTTACTACATCTCTGGAGGCTTAAGCAGGATGACGCCTAGAGAGGACAGTGATATAAACATTATGAAAGTAAACTGAAGGATAGTGTTTAATACAACTGCAGTACAGTATAGCAGCAAGTACAGCTTCTGGTACACGGAATCACTCCAGCATGTGTAGTCTAATCATTTACACAATTTTTATAATATTTTAAATATTTCCCATTCAGTTTTATTTCTCTCTCATACTTAATTTGAGTAAAAATGTATTTAAACGCCTGTGCTTCAATTTAGATAAAGGACAAGAAGAGAAACAAGACACATTTGTAGAAAAATTAGTCACTCAGGTCATCAAAAATCTTCAGGTGAAAATTTCCAACATTCATGTTCGATATGAAGATGATGTAAGTACTCCTGTATATATGGAACATTTGGCTTTTGTGTATTATTTTCAATTATGCATGATCCCCAGCTAGTTTCTTTACCCCTCCTTGTACTTTCCACATAATGAGGGAACTTCTAACATTCCAGCAGTTTTCATCTGTGTTTTTTGTGCCTTTCCTAAGGATGTATGCTGTGTAATAAATCAAATAGCATTGATTTATGTATTTCTAAAAAATATACCAAAACGCATAAATATGAGAAATGAGCATTTGGTAAATGTAAATATAAATTTGGAGTTCAAAGAACATAAAATAAGACTGCATAATTGTGCAAACAATTATTCACATATTGTGAACTGTTTTTCCTTTTTTTCATGTATTCTGATTTTAAGTAATTCTTTTTGTATTTTTTCCTCCTCTTAGATTACAAATCGAGATAACCCCCTGTCTTTTGGGGTCTCACTTCAGAATCTCAGTTTGCAGGTAATTCAGTTTTGTACTTGAAAGTATCCAGTAGACTAGTCCTGTTTTTAAGAATATTAGTCTAGCTATAATAATATTAATCCATTTATCAATCATTTATCAGATGTACTGATTTATTCAAGCAGGTATGCTCTTATCTAAAACTGCTATTTGTTAGATATATAAATAAGTACACTCACACCTACCTAATAGGTTGAGAATGTGCCAGATATAGGTACCCATAGTCTGAGATGGTTTCTAGTGATTCTGGTCACAGAAAACAAAGTGACAGTAGCACTGCCTGCATGGACGTTTTTGTTGATGATTGCAAGTGAGGAATGCATTAGTCTTTGACCTCTAATCATTACACACAATGACAATTTGCTTTGAAATTAGCGGCTTTCTGTTGAAGATCTTCATCTGCGTTCCACAAGGCTTCTTTCATGTTTAGAGGGGTTATTTGGTTAAAGTGGTACACACAATGTAAATGTTTGCTGCACCATTATAACACGGGGTTGGCAAACCTTTGGCCCGAGGGCCACATTTGGGGTTGGAAAACTGTATGGAGGGCTGGGTAGGGAAGGTTGTGCCTCTCCAAACAGCCTGGTCCCTGCCCCCTATATGCCCCCTCCCACTTCCTGCCCCCTAACTGCCCACATCAGAACCTCCACTCTCCCTACTACTTGTCCCTTGACCACCCCATCCCAGGACTCCCTATCCCCATACCACCTCCCCGGGACCCCACCCTCTCCCCCCCCCCGCCCCCTGACAGACCCCCCCGGGATTCCCACACCTATCCAACCCCCCCATCCCCTGACTGCCCTCAAAGACTCTCTTCCTCTTATCCAACCCTCCCCCCCGTCCCCTTACCATGCTGCTTAGAGCAGTGTGTCTGGCAGTGCTGCTCACGTGGCTGCATGGTTCTTTGGGGAGGGGGACAGAGCAGTGGAGAGGTGAGGGCTAGCCTCCCCAGCTGGGAGCTCAGGAGCCAGGCAGGATGGTCCCTTTGCCCAAGGTTTGCCTTGTATCTGTACTCCATGTTAATAGCTGCCCCTCACTCATCCGGGAATGTTTAAACATACCCTGGGGCCCTTTATACACCGTTCCAATCTTAGACCCAAATTTCAGTACTGAGGAAGAGCTTTTTAATTCACTTCTCAATAGGACTACTGTACCACGAAACACAAATTTCTACAAAATGTGATGCTAGCATTATCCCAAGTAGATAGTACACTTAAACTTTATTTTTTTTACCATAATTGGAATTTAAGTACTGTAGTTTGATGCTCAGATTTTAAATGATAGTATTGAAGCTGCCACCATTCCAAAATATACTCCAGAGGAGGGGAGGTGGTGAAAATGAGTGACCTAGATGAACTTTTTTGGGAAGAGAAGGGGAAAGGAGGGTGAAAAGGTCCTGAATGGTCTCCTGCGTAAGTCAGTGAATCCAATGGGAAGTAAGAAAAATGCCCTAAAAATGTTCTGAAATAGAAAAATGGCAATGTTACAGTTTTTTGTATTAGGAACAATCATAAGCTCTTTATATAGCAGATAATTTTTTTTTGTCTTTCCACGTATTTAAAAATGTATAATCCTGGTAAACCAGTCAAACTTTGGAAAATAGAATTAAAAGTAGTGTCTGGTATCACTTCTGTCCCAGAAATGTTACCATTTGGTAGCATTTGCGTTGTTTCCAACTCAGGTACAAGTCCCTTTATACACACCCAACAGAGACAGTCTAAACAAGTTGCTCTCAATCCCCTGTCATATTCTAGATGCCTACCCCTGATCTAACTGCATGGAGACTAGCTGGTTAATTCTATTTATAAAAGCTGTTGGGGTTTTGGATTCAGAGCAGAAAGCCTTCTAATAAGGCTAACATATGAAGTTCAGTAAAACAAAACAAAAGTTTTCCATTGTGGGCTATTCAGAGGCATATTCAACACTTAGTCATCTCTTTATTTTATTTTGTGTTACTTGTGTCCCTGAAACTCTGGACTTTATTGCTATTAGATTGCATTTGCCCACAATGTCTGTTTCATCTGCCAGCTGGGGGATCATTTGCTTCCCCCTCAGTGTTTCTGAATCAAGATTACGAAAAGGACTAAGTCATGTTTCATTCAATTAAGGATTCTTTTCTTGTCTGGGATTTGAATGTGCTACTTCTATTATTAATGGATCCTCCCTTTGAGTCGTATGTTACTGTGTCCATTATTCCATTTTCCCATAAAAATGCCTTTTTAATAGCTACAACTTTGTGAGTGAAATACAAGCTTTGATAATGGGATTATTCTCAAATCATACCCAAATTTTTTACCAAAAATGTTTGATCTTTGTATAAATAAATGTATACATTTACTGGTATCTTTCCCTTAGCATCGTTTCTCTCTGGGGAGACCAAACTTCACACACTCTCTATTTACACAGAGGTCTATCCTTTTCTCTCTCTAGAGTGAAGCAATTTCCTGGATCAATCAGGCTTTTTTGGCTATAGGTGGCAAGCAGGTTGTTGCCTCTTGGAGGCCCCTGAAGTGGGTTTCAGAATGCATTAAGATATCCTGTGCACTGAATAAACTACTCTTCTCTTCAGGCGTTAGAACACATTGTACTAGGGCTCAGGTGACATTGGCAGCTTGTTATAGTGGAGCCCCTATTTCTGAGATTGTGTAGGTTAGCTACTTAAAGTTCTATTCCTAAATTTACTAGTTGTTACTCCATTGTTGCAGCGTCCAATCCAGGGGTTCATTTCAACAGGTCATTATTTAGGTAAGACTATCACATACACACCTCCTTAAGAGGTAGGCGCTAGCTAAGTACCTGCAGTGGGACCTCTAAGGACAAATGCTTGAGGATGAGAGTTTAAATACCTTACAGTAACTGGGATTCTTCTAGAATCTAGATTCTTTCTCAGCCGGTATCTCATGACTCCTTCCCCACTGATGAAGAGTCCTTTACCTGGATGTTCTGTATTGAGGAAGGAACAGAGCAGAGGTGGGGCTCATCTACCTTTTCATGGGGCTGAAGGCATACAGGGCATGTGCACAACTCCAACAGACATTGCTGGTTCAAAGACTGTGAGCTTGCGCTCATGGGGCGCACACTTAATTGGGATCTGGGTGAGCAAAAGATCTCAAAGAGCTCCAGGTACAGTAAAGAAAATAACTTCTTTTTTGAGTGCCTCTGTGATTTCCCATTTATTGTATTTGGCATCTCTGGAATTAAGGTACAAACCTGCATAGAAAAGATGTGTGTGTTGCGGAATGCAGGAGTGCCATCACACTTAGGATGACATCATTTGGCTCTGTCTTTGTCAGAGAGTATGTCTCTTGATCGCTTCAGTTTCTTTGCCGCTGCAGAGAGATAAAGGAAGTACCTTGTGTGTCTGCAAACTAGTTGTTGCATATTTTCATCCAGTTTCTTGTTATAGTTAGTTACATAGTTTAGAGTGATCTGTGTTGGGTTTCTTCCTGGAGCTACGTTGGGACCTGAACTGCATAGAAGATTCAAAAGATGCATGTCTGGTTCAGTTATATTTCTCAAGACAGATGCCCATGATAGGTGGTCCAGTGTGCTTGGGAGAGACTTGCATCATAGCCCAGTGCATGATCTGCTGCTGCAACCTCACTCTTCAGATGAGGAGGGACAGATAGTTGAGGCTGCAATCACAGTTTGGGCTTGTCTACACAAACATTTAGTTCTCACCAAGGTGAGGTGTAAATCTACCCCACATTAGTCTGCTGTGTACTAACTGTCCATGTGGACCCTCTTGACACGTGCGAACAGTTCCTTAGTGCACTGGGATCTGCTTCGTTTTGAAGCAGGACTGTAACAAATACTGAAATAGGATATAAACTTTAAGTACTGTGACAAAGCTCCAAGTTTGTACTCGTGGGTCATGCGCTTCCTGGCAGATTTAGGGGCCTCAGAAACTCATCTAGGCCCCAGAGTGACCTCCCTTTCTCAGTATAATTGGCAAGAGTCACCATCTAGTGAGTTACCTTCATCACAGGCCAGTATGGAAGGTGGAAAGAGCCGGGGGGGGGGGGAGCCCGGGCCCGCCCTCTACTCCGGGCTCCAGCCCAGGGACCCTAATAGTATCAGCTAAGATGGCTGACCTTTTATCCACAAAACACAATACAATTCCCTGGGCTACTTCCCCACAGCAGTCCCTGCTTCTTCAAACCCCACTTCACCCTTACCTCAGGGCCTCCTTCCTTCTGGATGATATGTTGTCCACCACTCAGTCTCACCAACAGCATAACTTCCTTCCACAGCTCCTGACACCCACACCCCACCTGACTAACTGGGAGGTTTTCATCTGGTTTCAGCCAGTCTCTGATTGGCTTCAGGTGTCCCAATTAGGCTAGCTGTTTCTACTCCTTTCTAGAAGGTTCTTAATTGGCCCGAGGTGTCTTGATTGGTCTGGAGTAGCCTTTGTTTAGCTATCCAGGGAACAAGGACCTGCACATCCTGAGGCTGATATACCTGCCTTCCAGCACTCTCCTATATCCTTCTGGTCTGACTCCGTCACAGTACTTAAGAAACAAACACGCTCCAGTGGGGTGGAGAGAAGTATTGTTGCTTCCCTCATGGCAAGTGTTGTTTCTGTTCTGGGAGGCTACTTAATAGGGACGGTAGGCTGTCTGTAGAGCTGCTCTGATTAAGCAGTTTCTGTAGATCATAAATGTGACATTTCCATGTAAATAGAATTTAATTTCATGCAGGGCAGTGCTTAGTGAAATCAATATGCTAATGTACATCTTTTTGTTTCTAGATATGTACTTTTTAAGGATACTATGTTAAAAACTTTGTCAAAAATTACACTTTATCGGGTGACAAAAATGCTATTTGTGTACTGAATAAAAACTGTTCCCACAGCACTCCTCTCCTGGACCTAGCACCACACTGTATATAAAAATGGGGAATTATCAACAAACTGAACTTTCTATTGGTTCAAGCTACTGTATGCAGCTACCACCAAAACTACAAATAGGAGACCTTGAGTACTTTTTCATGGAATCTGCCTAAAGAATATCAGAAAAAAAAAATTGAGGTGACCCTGCAGAAAACATTACTGTGCTATTTTGTGGTTCATAACAGTCATTTCAGGTATTTAGACCTACAGAAGATGTAGTCTGATAGTTTCAGTTAAGAAACTTAAAGCTTGGTCTGCTTAAGTCAGTGGAAAGACTCATGTAGTAGTAGTACTTTTCATAGTACTGAAGAATCCCGGTCAGAGGCAGGGGCCCCATTGTGGTGTACAAATGGGATCAAAAAAACTGCCTATGCCCATTAACTTCAGTGGGTGTTGAGTTAGGCCCATAGTGTATTTTCTCTTTTATTGTATGGCCTGTTTGACTCTGTGATTTGATTGTATTAAGTCTAGACTTTTTTTCTTTTCAGACCTCAGATCAAAATTGGAATCCATGTTTACATGATGAATCTTCCAAGTTGTTCTATAAGGTAAAATATAGGGAGTGAATGCTATCATTATAACAAAACATTGTCAGAATAGGAGCCAACTCCTGTGGGTTTATGCTTTTTTGCTAGGTAAAATATATCCTCTATTTCTGTGTAATCAAAACTGGAGAGAGAGAGAGAGAGTATATGTATGTTTGTGGAGTGTTTGGCCACTTTAATATTCACGAGAAACCTAAAAATAATGGAAAGTACTGAAAGAGATCACAGTGTATTTGACTTCATAAGCATTCGGTTTTATTTTCAGCTTGTACGTCTAGATAACCTTTTTGCTTACTGGAATGTGAAGTCTGTGATGTTCTATCATGGAGGTTACAATGAATCTTTGGTAAGTCAAGTATGACATAGTATATCCAGTACTTCCATGATTCATTTTATGAAATGTTCAATATAATTCCTATTCATTAGGGATCCAGTTCTGCTCCGATTAAAGTCAGAGGCAGTTTTGCCATTTGCAGGATTGGGTTATATGTTAGTATCTATTCTATTGGAAGAATACTGAATGGTAGATTAGCATACACAAATATGTTGTGGTAAATTTATTCTTCTCAATCTATCCCGGGTCACTTAAAATTACCAGTGCATTCTATATGATGGAGTGATTTTTGTTATTCACTCATTACATGGTTGTTAAAATCTTATGTCCTTAATAAAAGGGTTTTGCAGATTTAAATTGAGAGCAGACAGACCTGTTTTAAAATATATCCTGGTTCCAGCGATTCTGTTTCTTCTAAGCACATTTAAGAAACTATTTTATTTTATCCATTATTGTATAAAAGTGTTAGTCTTAAAGTGAAAAAGAAGCTCTCAAACTTTTTAATTTTTTTTTTTTTTTTTAATAAATAGAATAATTTAAAGCAAGGAGTTGCCTGCCACAATGTGCTTCCAGAAGGTTATGATTTTGGTGAGTGTTTTTCACTTTCTGTACTTTCAATACTTAACAGACTATTTCACTTATTTTGAAAGTACTTTACTTTCAAATGAAAGTTGTACTTTTATGTAAGATCTTAAAGAACATAGCATGCCTGTCTTCCAAAATGCTGATTAATTCCTTTCTGCAATAGAGGACTATATTATATTTGTCTCTTTACATTTGCCACAGCCATTATAGCATGTAAATTCCTTCTGTAGAAATATTTTTGCTTAAGAACTAAAATAGACAGCAATTATAAACCATACATTTACTGTCACCAGTCCTTGTTGTTCATATAACAGATGAGCTGAATTTTAAAATAACAAAAGTGTTAACAGTAATAATGGACACTTAAATGAAGAAAATACAGCTCTGTATGATGCTGGACCAATAGTTTTGGTGTTAACTAAATTGTATTGAGGGTGGGTTTTTTTTTGTTTGTTTTGGAAAAAGGTACAGTAGCAGCCGCCCATAAGTGTCAGTCAGTAAAAATGCATTGTTCTGTTAGTTGTATTGTGGTCTCATGTTCATATTTTTATTTTGTACTTCATTTTGAGGAGCATCACTAATAATAAGGAATGAATCCCACAGTTAGGCTGTTGCACACAATTCACTTTTTCATACATTGTCTTGCTGAGAGGTATGCTCACGGTGAATTTGTGGAAGGAAGAATACAACCAAAGGCAAGGTCTGCCTTTGGAGCTTACTATTGTGAATTGTCAATTTTTGTAACTTCTAAATGTCAGCAATACTTTTGACTATTTTTAGCATTCAAAACAATTGCAATTATAATGTTAACTGGTTACAGGGTCAAGGTGAAAAGCTTCATTGAGTCTTCCCCGCTTCTCCCTCCTCTGCACAAAAATTCCAGGTTGTAGCTTATTCAGTTGTTCCTAAACCTTGTTTTTTTACAGTCATTCAGCACTAGTCTGTGAGGCATGCAACCATGGGTTCCCCTGTGTTGTGAGGCTGAAAGAGGGACTACACAGGTAGTTTCCAACAGCTTTAAGGCTTGGCGTAAACTTTTTTCAGACTGTTTGCCTCTTTGTGGAATTATCAGGGCAATCCCTAGCAATACTGGTGAGCTCCCTTGCTGGCACATCAGGGAAGCCAAAGGATCAAGGAATCCCCTTAATTCCCCACACTTCAGAAGCAGTAAAGCCAGGTAGGGATGGAAGGTCATGACGTTACGGGGAGTACTGCAGCCAAGTTCCATGCCTTTCTTTGTGGATCTTAAAAGCATCGCAGTACTAGATGCTGGGCTTCTGGATATGTCCCTAGAAGATAGCAAATAACTGGGATACTTAACAATAACCACTCACAAATGGAGGAAGACAGGAGAGACTGTACGTGAGAGAGGAAGAATGAACCCATGTAAGAGTAGAAAAGAGACATCATAGGAGAACTTGACACTGTGAATAGGGGAAGGAGGAGAAACTGAAATATAGAAGGATCAAAGAGGGCAGAAATCAAGTGTAAAGAGGAGCAAATAAAAAAGGAACAATACAGTATGTGGAAGAGAACAACAGAGGTGAGTCAAAAATAATTCAGTTAGAGGAAAGCAAAGGAAGGATTTCAAAAAGGAAGAGAAGAGGTCAGTTATTGTTAAATATTCTCCTTTTATCTTATTGTATTTCCTTGGCAGATGTCCTATATCTTTTTAAGTTTGAAAGAAATGTCAGGTGATTTCAGTAAGGCATTTGATACAGTTCCACATGGGAAATTATTAGTTATATTGGAAATGATGGGGATTAATATGAGAATTAAAAGGTGGTTATGGAACTGGTTAAAGGGGAGACTACCATGGCTCATACTGAAAGGTGAAATGTCAGGATAGTGGGAAGTTACTAGTGGAGTTCCTTGGATTGGATTGGGGCCGATCTTCCTTAACATTTTTATTGTTGATCTTGGCACAAAAAGTCAGTATGCACTAATAAAATTTGTGGATGAGACAGAGCTGAGAGGTATTGCCAATACAGAGGAGGATTGGAATAACAGACAGGAATCTGGATGACCTTGTAAACTGGAGTATTAGAATAAGGATGAAAATTAATAGTGCAAAATGCAATGTCATGCATTTAGGGACAAACCACAAGAATTTTTGCTATTAGCTGGGGACTTATCAATTGGAAGCGACAGAGAAAGAGAGAGACCTGGGTATATAGGTTGATCACAGCATGACTATGAGCCATCATGGTGAGGCTGTGAAAAAGGCTAATGGAATCCTAGGGTACATCAAGTGAGATATATTTCCAGTAGAAACAGGGAAGTGTTAGAACCATTATACAAGGCACTGGTGAGACCTCAACTGGAATACTGTGTGCAGTTCTGGTCTCCCATGGTTAAGAAAGATAAATTCACACTGGAACAGGTTCAGAGAAGGGCAACTAGAATGATCTGAGGAATGGAAAACCTATCTAAAACCAAGTAAAATTCTAGAGAACAGTACTTGTCATGTGGTAATAATTGGTATAGTGAAATATTATGGTTGAATGATTTTCCTAATGCAGTAGAGAACTTGGCATCATAAGAGACAAATAATTTAAGTTTTGCTGCAAATTGAGATTACTACTTGTGATTCTGTTGAGAATTTTGAAAAAAAATTCTCTTTCAAATGTCCACTGGTTTGGGGTTTGGCTCGGTTCAAATTGAGTACAATATATTTACTTGCCCTAATGTATCCTTGTGTTCTGAAAGGTGGTGTTTCAAGTGAATGGCATGATGTAACTTTCAGTGGAGTTTATCCTGTGTTAGACTGTATTACATAATTTGATTTCACATTTCAGTTTCTTTTAATTCAAACTTTTCTAAAATTCTATTTTCTAGTATTCCGTCCAATTTCTGCTAAAGCCAAACTCCGTATGAATCCTCGATCTGATTTTGACTTTTCATCACCAAAAATGGACTTAGATGTAAATTTACAGGATATAGCCATTGAGTTCAATAAACCACAGGTAACATTTATTTTGAGAGATTCAGTTGTTTGATTCAGTAAAAATATCAGTGAACTAGTACTGCTGAGTTTTTCAGAAATAATAAATAGCATAAAAACTTTCTGGAAGAGGTTCCTTTTTAATAGAACATTTATCAGATTAACTCTTTGAACCCTATTGTGTGCTTGACTTTAAACAGTATTGCTTTGGAGACATTTTGGTTTATATTGTGTTGCTATATTTTTGCAAATTATAACATTTTGACTTGGTATATTTTGCATAGTACTTCAGTGTTATGGAGCTCCTTGAGTCTATTGATATGATGACCCGAAATCTGCCATATCGGAAGTACAGACCCGATGTTGTTTTGCACAACAATGCCAAGATGTGGTAAAATCTCTTAAAAGTTTTTAAATACATTTTTATAAACTGTTTACTTGAAATAATTTTCTGGTGATAGTTTTCCTCTTTAAATGAGTGTGTTGCATAAATTCCCCACGTAAGTTTTTGCTAATGTGAGTTTTGCTTTATACATTTTGTAGATCTACTCCCCCTATGATCCCTCTACTCCTTTCCCCTCCAAGTTAGCTTGTGGCATCTTGTCGTATGTCATGATTTTAACAGTGCATCACACTACAACTTTTTATCTGTTGCCTTTGCAGTTTCTGTGAATCTGACAATACATTGATTCTTGTCCATTTGAATATGCTTTTAGTTTACAAGGGAAGAACCAATCTGAATGGATATGTGATGTTATAAAGGACATGTACACATCCACAAAACAAAATGAATTCATGCAAACTGCTTTCCTTGCTATATGTCAAGGCCAACAGTAAGCCTCGGGAGACATAACTTACTTTTAGGTAGATAGGATATGGTTAAGGAGGATTTGTTGCAACTGTCATTCTGAGATCCACTCTCACTCTCTTCTGCCTATGAATTTAAGGGTTTTGTGCAACTGTGATCTGGTGTCTAGTACTTTATAGTTTTAAAAAAATAGTGTATTGTTGAGAGGCTAGGATACAGTAAATACAGCATACTTACTCAAAGCTTGCAACTGTTGTCTTGAGCAGCACATTTCTAGAAACTTCTGAATCTGATAGCATTCTGGTATCTAAACTGTGGTTGAAACGCCAGTGTGACTTTGGAGGTTATTAGTTGAAGAATACTACTGTTAGCTATAAATAGACCTTTTGCATGGAGATGAAGAGAAAGTAGCGTGCATTTTCCAAAGCTCCCCATAGGTTTGCAGAAAATACTTGTACTTCAAAGGATTAGGACAAAGCAACCTGTTAACCTCTGGGGAAAAAAACTGAAACCTTTAAGTGATACCTTTCTGTTGGACCAGAGGATTGGTATTTGACAAGGTGTTGTTGCACCCTTGCACAGCTTGGTTCTGTTTGGAGATGGGTCAGTGTGGAATGTGGAAAGAAGTGCTTTTAACTTCTACTGGTTTATAACAAACACTTTAATTTGTTTTTGCATTAGGTGGAAATGCATTATTATAGGAATCCTGGAAGTAAATGTTCAACCCAAACTTAATATGTGGTCATGGGAACACATTCGACACCACAGAAAACAAGTGAAGAATTACAAAGAGATATATAAAATGAAGATAACATCAAAGAAACCTAGCGAAGAGATTATAAAATTGTTAGAGGTTAGCAATTTTCAATATGATATTGAGCACCAAAATTTATAAGTATCTTGCTAATTTCTTAGATATAAATGGTCAGACAGAGGTCAGAAATTCAGCAAGAAAATTCAGTAAAAACTTAATAAAGGTCTGATATTGCAACCTTATTCACATTGACTAGTAATATGCCTTGTAAGTAGCACAGTGGTACAAATTACATTGAGTAAGAGTGGTAGAATGAGCCCTTAAATTAATGAATAGAGTGAAGAAAATTGGTGTGTTCCTATGGTTCTTGCCTTCAAAAGTGAAATGCTTGGGTTATATTGAAAGACCTATGTACTATATAACAAAGCATAAGAGTATAATTATTATGTAAGAGCTGCCATACTGGGTCAGAGCAGTAGTCCATTTAGCCTGGTATTCTGTCTCCAGAAGTAGTCAATATCAGAGCTCAGGGGAAGTGTAGACAACAGGACAAATTTTGGGAAGCTCCATCCACCTCTGTATTCCTGTCTTCTGGCATTCAGAAGTTCAGAGTCATCTCAAGTATGCGATTGCATCCCTGACCACATTAACTAGTAGCCATTGAAGGACCTATTTTCCATGAACGGATCTTTTTTTTTTAACCTGTTACACTATACTATATATATTTTTATATAAATAAAATTAAGTAATATATCTTGTCTCTCTTCTTCTTTGCCACTCCTGCTAACTGTGTGTTGCCTTTGTATGTTTTATTTGTATAATTTAGGTAGTA
This sequence comes from Dermatemys mawii, assembly GCA_007922305.1. Classification (NCBI taxonomy): domain Eukaryota; kingdom Metazoa; phylum Chordata; order Testudines; family Dermatemydidae; genus Dermatemys; species Dermatemys mawii. Next base: position 14,937,236 of record ML677339.1, on the reverse strand, counting down.
AGCTCACAAAGAGTTTGCCATCTTCTGTATCTGTAAAGCACCATTTGTGCCTATGGTGCAGTATAAATTATGGAGATGCTTGATGATGACTGAGTAGTTAGGTTTGTATTCTAAACTCGGGCAGAGATTCCTAGGTTTTGAGGGGTGGTGGCTAGATCAACTAGTGGGGAAATCCAGTCAGTATCTTTGTACTTTCAGTTTTCTGTGTAATGTTGCCTGGTTTCTCTTATATTTTTGAAATATAAGGTTGAAATTTGTCCATAGCAGTGCCACTTTTCACTGTTGACAGGTTTTTTTAAAAAAGTCTTTACATAAAATTAGTAGAGGAGCTGGGTCGTGAATAGGTCTGTTAACATAAGAATGGCCATACTGGGTCAGACCAAAGGTCCATCCAGCCCAGTATCCTGACTACTGACGGTGGCCAATGCCAGGTGCCCTGGAGTGAGTGAAGCTATCAGGTAATGATCAAGTGATCTCTCTCGTGCCATCCATCACCCCCCTCTGGCAAACAGAGGTTAGGAACACCATTCCTTATCCATCCTGGCTAGTAGCCATTAATGGACTTAACCTCCATGAATTTTTCCAGTTCTCTCTTAAACCCTGTTATAGTCCTAGCCTTCACAGCTGCCTCAGGCAAAGAGTTCCAGAGGTTGACTGTGTGCTGTGTGAAGAACTTCTTTTTACTTGTTTTAAACCTGCTGCCTATTAATTTCATTTGGTGGCCTCTAGTTTTTATGGGAACAAGTAAATAACTTCTCCTTCTTCACTTTCTTCACGCCACCCATGATTTTATATACCTCTATCATATCCCTCTTCCCCTTAGTCTCCTCTTTTCCAAGCTGAAAAGTCTTAGCCTCTTTAAACTTTGCTCATGTGGGACCTGCTCCAAACCCCTAATCATTTTACTTGCCCTTCTCTGAACCTTTTCTAATGCCAGTATCTCCTTTTCGAGGTGAGGAGACCACATCTGTATGCAGTATTCAAGATGTGGGCGCACCATGGATTTATATAAGGGCAATAAGATATTCGCTGTCTTATTCTCTATCCCTTTTTTAATGATTCCTAACATCCTGTTTACCTTTTTGACTGCCGCTGTATGATGCGTTGGTGTCTTTAGAGAACTATCTACGATGATTCTAAAATCTTTTTCCTGATTAGTTGTAACTAAATTAGCCCCCACTATATTGTATGTATAGTTGTGGTTATTTTTTCCAATGTGCATTACTTTATATTTATCCACATTAAATTTCATTTGCCATTTTGTTGCCCAGTCACTTAGTTTTGTGAATTGTAATGGGTGGTCTTAAAAAACAAAAACTGGAGTTAGTCATATTTAGCTGCTGTTCACATTGTAATTGAAAGTTTACAACTGGGCATTTAAATATCTGATTGGGGCTGGGTGTGCACGCAGCCTTTATCAGAAGCTACATTGTTCTGTCATGTTATTTTACAGAGGAGAAGATGCATAATGGTGCATACGCAACTATTGATGGGATAAAATCTTAAGTAAGCAACACTGTCATCTCTAGCTTGCCTACCCCTCCAGTCCCTTAATAAGCTTTTAGAAAAATATATGGGAAATTAATAAACAAATTTGTTTGGAAGCAGTTAGTTACTATATACGCATGACATACCTGACACAAACCCACACAATTAAACAAATGAAAAGTTAAGTCACCTACCTGTATGTACTCTATTCCTTTTCCCACAGTGATATTCAGCCCTCTGATGTGATGTTGCCATAGAGCTTAATTTGAGCTCAGTGCAATAACTGTCTCATGAAGTACGTGCACAAATATAAGCATAGTAAAGATCAACATCAGGCACCTGTGCTGTCGCTATGTCCCTTGAAACTTAATATCTCAGCTTCTTTCCTCAGATCATTATGCAAACATAAGTCATATTCTGTTAATTTCTTGGAATGAGAGGTGAGAGAACATGAGCTGACATAACTGAGGCACAAAGAGGAGTGATTTAATTAATCTGTTACAGTTTTAAAAAGATAATTGACTTAGATAAAAATGTATCCTCTATTTTAAAGAGTGTACTATGAAACTTGTTTTGAAGCTGATGTTGAAATAGCACCATGAGCTGTTTTTCTTCCAGCCAATATTTTCCTCACCTAATATAAAGTCTAAAAAAGATCTACTTAAAATAACTAGATTCCCTAGGTCACTTGTGTGTTAATTTTCAACAGAATCCATTGAAAAGTGTATCCAGATTTTAGTTTGAATGTTAGCTTAGCTTTCATCTAAAAAAAGTAATATCAAAATGCATTTCTTGTTAGTAAAATATATCCTTTAAATGACAATTGCATTGTAATGTTAATTCTCTAAAGGTATGTCAGCAGAAACCACTTGGAGGCCACATTCCCCTTACAGTAATCGTATTTTTCCTGACAGTTACATTCATCTTTTTCTCCTTCACTTTTCTCCAACCTAGGAGCCCTCTACTTGTCAAATGGTTTCATTCCAAAATAGTTTTTGCACAAACCAGTTTCAAAATTCACACACATGTAAATATCTTTCAGTTGAGTTACAAACCCTGTAAATTATTTAGCCTTTTTGGATGGGGATTTTCAAGTTTTTTTTACTTCATGCCTCATGGTAGTGCGTATCATTTCGTGGCAATCTCCAGCTGAGAGCTCTCTACATCCATTTTTGTTGTTTTGTAATACTTTTGGCTGAAAGACACTATAAAAATGTATACTCTGACTATTTTCAAAAGGTAGCTTCATCTCTAGATGAATTTTCATGTAGTAATCATCTTCCGCATTCCTCCAGCTGAGTTCAAAACAAAGGGAAGTAGTAGTGGTAGTCAATTGGCAGATCCTGGGCCAAATCTGGATTACCAGATGCTTTTAAATGGACCCCAAAATATTTTTATTTACTTATTTTTGTATTTTCTCTGGATTCTTGACTATACTTTGACCAAGAAATTTAGACCTTGACAAAAATAATTAACTACTCTGGTATTAGTATTTATTGTGTTATGTAGGTTATTAAAAGACTAGGTAAAGGTAAGGTGGAATGGAACTAACAGTTGGAGATGACAGTGCAGTATTTATATTAATCATGTCTTCAGAGGGAATATGTAGGGTATGCAGAAATAACTAGTATGTTGGACTACCGTGTCTTATGCCCTGGAATAGGAATCTAGTTAGGATGCTATCTTTAAATAACAGTGCTCATAAGATAATTAAAAACAGTAAAGGTAAAGTTATGCAGGTAGATCTTATTAAAAATGCTGTGTTCGTGAAATAAATATATTGTAAATAAGGAAAAAATTGCTTGAATTGTTCGATAATTGAGAATATGCTACTTCGCACTACAGTTGATTTGGGGCAAACAGTCCAGAAAGTTGGAGCATATAATCACTGAATAAAACAATAACAGACTTCGTTAAATATTTGAATCGTATCATTTTTATTACCTCAGCAGTTAATATTGTATTTTTTTCACCTACTTTCTAGGAATTGGAAAAGACCCTGGATATATTTAATATCACTCTAGCAAGACAACAGGCAGAAGTTGAGGTAAAATTGCTTTCATTAAGATCAGTGAAAATAAAGCAATCTATAAAATGGGATTTTGGGTTGACGAGTTCTTAGGCAGATAAATTGTTTGACTCCTTCCTTTTAATTGTAAAGTTTGCTGAGTTGCTCGTTGTCTTCCTGCCTTTGGCTGATAGTTACAGAGTGATTGGGCTGATAGTTACAGAGTGATTGGGCTAAGTCTGTCATCAAACAGCATCCTGTGTGGACAAGAACTTGGTGGCCCCCGAAGTTCTTGATTACTGTTGGCAGATGTCCCAATACAAGTAGCACAAAATAACCACACATTTATAATCACGTCAGATTCTGCCACCTTTACTTGGTTAGGAGTAAACTTTTATTAGATTTATCTTTCCTAGGGTTTTATACTGTTAATTCTTAACACAGTACCTAAGCATCTTTCATAGAAAATAGAGATTGGAAATAGAATAGTGTCTAGTGGACTTCATAGAGTCTTAGCTTTTCTCCCTTAAAACATAACTCAGAGATTAAGGGTGCCATAAACTGCCTCATAATGAGTTGATAGGTAGACTTCATGAGTCTTATGCTACAGTGATGCTTCTGATCTTCTGTCTAAAACTAGCTTTTTATTATCAGCAGACATTCATAAATGTAAACTCTGAATAGACCCTATGATTTTAAACAGCTTTGCAGCCCAAATTATAGGTGTATATTTTTTGCTTTAGTTAATCTTTTTGTATAGTGAGCACTCACTGTACAGGTAGAGAATTTATATTGTAACCTGCTTAAGGACTCTTGCTCTCTTGCAGCTGTAGAGCGCTTTGGGTTAAACCCGTCTTCGTAGACAGCTCCAGGGAAAGCGTTCCAGTGTGTCCGCATTGACAGCTGCAGCTGCACTGGCATGGCTGCATTTGCAGCACTTGCAGTGGCATTGGGAGTGGTGCATTATGGACAGCTATCCCAGCATTCTGCTGGCTGCAATGTACTTTTCAAACGAGGGGGGTGGGGTAGAGTGTGTTGTGTGTGTGGAGGGAGAGAGCGAGCGGATTTTTGTAGTGCTGAGAGTGTGTCAGCACGCTGTCTTATAAATTAAGTCTCTCATAGCCCCCTGCTTCTCATTTACTCAGTTGGTAAACATTTGCTTTGTTAATTTGTCCAGTTACAGATTAGCTCTGAAAAGGTACTTCCGCATTCCTCCAGCTGAGTTCAAAACAAAGGGAAGAGAGGTCAATTGACTTAAGGAGATTAGGAGGTGTTTCCGTAGCTCACTGAAAGCGCAGTATTGTTACTACCTGTTTACACTGAAGCTACAGTGTCTCACCCAATACGCAACAGCTGTTAATCCTCTGGTAGCGAGGAATACCAGGATTGGTATAGCCAGGGAGTTAGAGCGCTCTATGTGCCCAGCCAGTGTGGATGAGTAGTAAGGTAGAGCGCTCGAGGAGGCTTTATTGCAGTATAAAGTACCAGTGTAACCAAGGCCTACTTCTCATTATGCTGTTGTCCATTTTCAAGTGATTTAAGTGACTAGGCATATTTGACATTTTTTCTCAGACTGATCTTAAATGATCAGCTTAATTCACTGACTTGGTTAACCCCTCTGTTTAACAAATCATTCAGTTGTAAATGTAAAACGTTTTGATAAGAGAAGTTTATGTATCCAAAATAGCTAAGGTTTTGCTTAATAAAAGTAAAGTTTGTTTAAAATTGTGTTTGTTTAAATTGCAGTTACCATCCTAAACAAATCATGACACAAATCATGAGCAAAAATGTTTATCTAATAATCAGTTTATAATTCACCATTTTCTATCATGCTAAAAATGTACAATTAAGAGTTTGACAATATTAAGCTACATAATTGCATATTATAAATGTTTATAGATAAAACTAAGGTTTGGTAATGGTTGTTTTTAATAAAAGTCATGGACAGGTTAAGGAGAATAAATAAAAAAATTGAAGACAGTTACCTGTCCATACTATAAATACTCCTGACTAAACCTTAGCTGATCTTAGGGTGCTGCTGCTCTAAGGGTTTCCGGGGCACTGCTACTCTGGGGAGCCTCTGAGCCAGTGGCTGGCCCATGTTCTAGTGGTGGGGGCTGACTGCCTCCAGGACTGCTGCTCCAGCGGTCTCTGGGGTGAACCCCGGGACCATTGCTCGGGCAGTCCTGGGAACTAGTCACACCAGCTGCTGCTCGGGGCCACTCCAGCAACAGCCGGTGTGGCTGGCCTGGGGTTGCCCGAGCAGCTGGCCCCAGGGTCAGCTGCACTGGCCGCTGCAGCTATGGAAATCATGGAATCTTTGACTTCTACAATCTCCTTGACAGGCTTGCAGCTTTAAGAACCATCCTAGGTAGTGAAAAGATGTCCTAAATCTAGAATAATGGGTCTGTTTAGTTGTAAATCAGTGTATTCTTAACAATTATATCAATCAATGAGAATGCACCTTCTTTGGGGGGGAAAACTGATTTATAAATGGAAAAGTTGATTAATTTTAATTTAATTCGAGGTTTTCCCCTTGGTGATTTAATTTGTCTTGATTTAAATCAGTTGACTCTGGGGAAAAACTACAAAACTAGGTACAAACTATGTTTAAAAATGTTATTTAGGTAGTGAAATCAATCACTTGTAAATTAGGAGATGCTAGCTTTCCAATTGCCTTAATTTTGCCTCCGTGTATATGAAATATAATGATAATAGTCTTTAAAAACACAATCAAGTGCCTTATTTTGCCAAAAAAAAAAAACCCCGCAACCAAAAAAAAACCAAAAAAACCCCCTACCTTATTCAGTGAATAGTTTGGATGGCCTGCCAGAATTGAGGTTGTACGAGCAAGCCTAAATGCGGTGTATCCTGGCTTTGTAGTGCTTGACTTTATATCCTAAATAACTTAATTTTAATGTACCATTTTATATGTTGTATAATAAATATATTAAATTGTCATGGAATATTTTGTGTAGCTGTGTTTGAGAGAGGAATGCCTGGCTCACGTGGAAATCTTATAATAGAGGCTTTTGGTGACTTGAACGAGATTAATTTCTTTCTGCTCTATTACTTACTTCAGTGGGTTGCTTTTATAAAAACGGAGAGATGATTTGATATCAGGCCTACAGTATGCTTCGAAAAACTGTAGCAAGTAAATAAGCCAAAAAATAAATGTCACTTTTGTCATGAAGTCATTCTTGTTGCTCTGGGGGACTGGAGTATGGCTTGTATTTATATCTTTTATTTACTAACTCATGTATAGAATTTAACTGAACTTTTTTTAAATCACAGGTAACTAAAGCTGGATTAAAGATTTACAGACCAGGAGTAAAACAAGATGATGAAAATTCTGGTGGTTGGTTCAGTTGGATATGGGGTTGGGCCGGAGAAAGAAGCAATGAGAAGAAACAAGAAATAAAGGGTGCAAGTATGTCAATTTTATTTTAGTAGTGGAATCAGTTTTCTCCGTCCATAAATGGCACTTGATGGAAAAGCTGGTCTGTATCAGAGTGCTTAGTTTTTTGTAATGTTGTTCCCATTAGAAGATGCCTGAAAATCTGTTTTTAGACTTCCTTCTGCTGTTATTGTCAAGGATGTTGATGTGCATTGAGAAGCCTCTAGGTTTCTAATTGTACTTTTTATGAATTTTTCATTTTTTTTCCTTGGGATTTTTCTCCCCATTTTGCCATTCTTGGAATTTGCATCAGCCTGCTGTACTAAGAATGGGGAATTGGAGAGATGACTCCGAAAGAAAACATCAGTTACTGCAAAGTAACTTATTTTATTTTTGTTCATCTTAATTTCCTTCATAATCTGGCCATATTTTATTACAGTGCAGCTCACTTAAATGGTTATCTGGTAGATGACCTGCAAAGGCTTTGGGAAGGGGGAAGCTAAGCCAAAACCTCTTTTTCTTCTTCGAGTGATGTCCCCATGGGTGCTCCACTGTAGGTATGGTTGCGCCTTTGTGTCTGGAGTCGGAGATATTCAATAGCCGGGCCCATAGGACTGCTCATGCACAACTCCCCTCCCCCATGCTGCGCGTGGATAGTATAAATAGCGCTGAGCGGTCTGACCACCCTTAGTTCCTTCTCTACCACCTGCGGTCTGGAATGGATCAGTTAGCAGAGCCCACTTTGTTATTTAGATAGTCTCTTACCTGGTTTTCCCTCTCATAATTAGTTAGGACTTTCATTTTCTTATCTTTTCCTTCACCCTTTTAAAAAAATATGTATTTTTTTTGTTTTCCCTAATGCCCATCTGGGAAGCCACTTCCTCACCCTTATGCCTTGCTCCTCTGGGTTTAAGTGCTGTGTGTCATGCGGGGCTGCCTTCTCTATAACGGACGGCCGCGCACAGTGTATCCATTGCCTGGAAGAGGGACATGTTTCCCAGAAGTGTTCACTCACTCCCCTTGCCTGAGTAAGGGAAGATCATCCTCCTGACTGGGCTGACTGTAAGAGAGCAGTCCCTCCCTCAGCTCCTGAGATGCAAACCAGAGGAATGCCATTCCTGGCTAGATCTGAAAAGAGACACTAAGCTGCTCCTAGACTGACTACCTCAGTCCCTGAGAGCAAGTCTAAGGACAGTCCCTGGGCGAAACAGCAGCTATTGGTACCACCTCCTTGAGTGAACCACTAAAGCGAGCCCATTACCTCCTCTGTGGTTCCAAGTATGTTTCTGGCGCTGAGGACACTGTCAGCACAGCCATCGGCACCAGCACTAGCAAAACAGCTGGTTCCAGTGAAGTCCTCTGCCCTGAGGCTGCACATGGCACTGAAGCTCTCAGCTCCAAGAAAGACTCTGGCAGGGTTGCAAACTCCCACTAAAGCTATGGCTCTGAAAAGCTCTCTGACGCCATCTTCTGACTCTTTTCCATATCACACCTTGCCACCAAGCTCAACAGGGGCACTGAGAAGAAATCACCCACGGGAATTCACACAGCTGTTAAACCTCACTATTTCTGACACTCTGGTGTCTCCATTCCTCAGACAGGTGTTTCAAGTCTCACCTACTTCTCAATCAACACACTCTTTGTGCTCTCCCACAGGGACAGCGCCTCCTTTCCTTAATGATGTCAAGGAGGACAAGGGTGTTTATTAAGACTCTTGCCCCATCAGCATCAGGGCAATTGACATCAACTTACTTTCCCTGCCACAGTTTAGGACACTCGGCCTTTTCAGGGGCCCTTTTGGATGCAACCATATATTCCCTTCCCCCTAATGGGCCATATTAGGGCCCCTGGGTCATGTATAGGGCACAATTCACTAATCCCCCATCGCTGCAAACATGACGGCCTCCATCCATCCCCTCCTCAACAATCTCCTGACCTCCAGAACCACAGCCTGCACAAATACCCCTGGAGAAGGAATTGGAAGGAGAGCAAGATGAGGCATTATCTCTGGTCCTCCTATTCTTCTTTGAGAGCTTGCTCATGTCAATTCCACTGTAGGTGTGTGTGCTTGCCACATGCACCGGTGCCGGGAGCTTTTCCCTCCGTGGTATCCATAGGGCCCCAGCTCTGGTGCCCTCTGGAATGGTGTGCATATGCTCCGATGTAAGGGGTGCCGCCAACTCCCCCCTCCATCAGTGTCGTCTTACTGCCAGTCATGGTGCTAGAATGTCTCCTTGCTTCACAAACTTTCCTGACTCTACTGTGTCTAGTGGTGAATTTGTTGTATATCATTGTTTAAAGTTGTATAGTTCCCTTAGTGTTAAGTTAGAAATAGTCCCATACAGGACTCAGCCTAGATATGGAGCATGCCCTGGTCCCCATGCTTCAAAGTTTCTCACTGTTGCAAAAATTCCATGCCAGTCAATAATCCCCACAGAAGCTTCCTGAAGTGCTTAAGGGAAACCCATGTGAGCGACAAGGGTTGCATTTGCAAGAGCTTCAGGCCACGGGCAAAAAGGAGTGGGACATTCGTCTCTGAGCGCTCCTTATGGAGTCGGCCCTCACACAGGCCTTGGAGCCGATGAGATCAGACTGCTTCAGGAACTGTGACCTCGGTGTGGATCATGCCACTGGCACTGACCTTTGACCAGCAGCGATCCCCATCCCTGGTACAAGCTAAAAAAGCAAAGAAAGGCCAGGAGGGGGTGTTCTCCTACATTCTGTAGAAGGAACGAGAGACACAGAGGAGAGCAAAGACCTGTGTGGGGCAACTCTTCCCCTCCTGATAATGGTCTGTCTCTGACTCCTGCTGATCTGTCAAGCCCACTTTAAGACCCGCCCCTGACCTCGTTGATGCTGGAGGCCTTTCAGGCTGGTAAGGACATACTGTTCTTTCTGGTGCCACCCATGCTGACTGGTGAGGTGACCTGTTCAAGGGATAAACCTACTTTGGGATCTTTCCAGCAGTCTACAGCAGTGCAGCACCACTCCTTGCGATAAGGTGCCTGAACAGCGCCACCAGCCCCCACAGATGTGGGTCAGCTTACCAATCCAGTACTGAGCAGTGGCATTGAAAAGATGATTTTCATATCTCCATGTGAAACCTTAAATATGAAGCCATTATGCTGCCTCCATGATTCTCTTCCATTTTTATAGTTCTTTCTTTGACTTGAGGGAGGTTGTCTTCACAATGTCTGACAATAGTCAGGTTCTGCACAATAGATAGTGTTGCCACTATTCTTTTTTTTCCCCTTATGAGGATGGATTGGAATTGGTTCTGAGTCCACACATCTACTTTAAAATATATTTTAAAGCCTGATTCTACAAACTTACATTGATTAACACTTCATTTCTCTGGGACTACTTGCAAGAGCAAGTTCTGTAAAGGGTTGCAGAATCTAAGTCCTAGTGAAAGTATTCTTGAGAAATCCAGAATAATCTTTCACCCACAATAACAGAGGACCCTATCTGGATTGCCTCCTGGGATCACTAAAGACTACAAATCCAAAGAAGGGGAATAGAGTTCTATGTGGTATGAAACATTTTTACACATTTTCATGACCACAAATATTACACAAAAAACGAGACTGTTTTTGAGCTTAAAAGTGAATTGATTAAAAAATATCTGAGTAATCCCTGTTTGTGGAGGTGTCTAATTCACTTTTGTTAATTGGTGGGACATGTCTAGAGCTCTGCATGTCATTGGTAGAATAGACCTTAGTGGCTAGTTCAGAATAAACCATAAAAGGTCTTGGTCAAAGGTTATGACTTCTGGCAATCTCTTGCATAAAAGTATTGTGTGGTTGGAGCTATGTAATGTTGTACAAAGACAACTGCATTTTTTTTTAAGACATACATACTGCAAATATGATTGTTTTATAATGTGGCAGGTCTTGAAGAACTGATGACACTGGAAGAAAAGGCTAAACTCTATGCAGCAATTGGGTATAGTGAAACAGCTGTTGATCCAACATTGCCAAAAACAGTAAGAAAATTTTGATTACTTTAACTGATCAGCAAACATTCTAATACATACCATATATAAATATAATTAGCAGTTTTACACTGAAAAACTGTACACTCTATTTGGGATCGTTTGTACATTACTTTGATCTCTTAAATGTCTGTTTTCATTTCTCCTCCCTCTTCTCTTCTCTTGTTTGAACTATTGTGTGATTTTTTTGTTAACTTACTTTCTGCTGTGATTTGTTCAGAAAGTTTATTCTTTAACTGGATATTATCAAGTGACATATAAACAGTTGGATCTTGATGATGATGATATTTTGAGGAATTCAGATCTTATTCTCAGGTTTTTCTTGATCCCGGAGCTTATCTTCAGAAATTTTAAATGTATTTTTAAAGTATCAAGCTAGAATAAAATCACAGTATTTGTGTATTTAAACAATTAAATACTTCACCTGTTCCTTCGAAAAAAGAGCTTGCATATTTGTGTTCATTAAAATTTAGAAATTATTCAAAATAGGTTATGTTAATAACAGCCAGTGTTCATGCTTTTAGTAGTTTGGTAAAATTTTAATTTTTTTTTTAATTTTTGGAAGGCCTCTGTGTATTCCCACTTGTGAAACATAGTGCCCCTGGTGACAAGCTGCAGAATTGCCTTGAAAAAGCAGTATCAGTTGGATGATACGTGAGAGATCTTGTGTGAACGTTGATGTAATTCCTCTACTTTACATAAGAGCATACACTCCATCCCCTAGCTCATATTCTTTTCCCACCACTGCAGAGAGCATCCAAAACTGGACATTTTGTCCTTACATTAGGTTTTTGCATAGTCTCTCGTATTTGCTAGTAGTGAGTTTTTATAGAATAGTATAAGATAATTTTGCATACAAACTTGCTTTTGTATCATCATACCCACCATCTTGGACACCCTGAAGAAGTCCTGACCCAAGACTTGTGAATCCGACTCATGCCCTTCCTGACTTCTGAAAGAAAGTCATGAACAGTTGGAGTCACTTCTGAACAAAATAGCCAAAGCCTCATTCAGAGAAGGAATCTTTTCTTTCTTCAAATATACAAAGAGCCAGGTATGTTATTCCCAAAGGATCAGTACACACCAGTGTACGATTCAACCCAGGAGCAACACTTTGCTTAGCACCACAGCACCGATGTATATTTAAAGTAAAAACAAGAATACGTTTATCATCAGAGCCTAGAGATTCAGGAGACCGTGAATAAAGGCTATTGAAAACAATATAAAACAATTGCCTGGACATGAGTGCATGGTCTGTAGAGCCCTTGGAAGCCCTGACTCCATACAGGGATATGATTAGCTGTCAAGGCCTTTCACCTGACGTGCGGCATCGTGCAGTGTAGGTGCTTACAGATAACACCGGGGCAGTGTACTACATCTACAAGCAGAGGGGTTTATATTCTCTTATCAGTAAAGGCAAGAACATTTTAGATGTGATACTTCAAGAACTAAAAACACTCAGTGGCTCGGCAGGTGGTCTCATGATCAATACAAGTGTTCAGTGAAACCAGTGGTGGCCTGTTCACAGATGAGTTCACCAGATAATAAACCTCTGTGAACAAAACATCAAATGCTAAGTGTATTGAAAGGGAGCACACAGTCAAAAGCTGTTTGATGTTTCTGCTGGACTGGAGACAATTTCTTTACACCTTGCAGTTTTTCTTCCTATTACCCAGAGTCATAAGGAAGATCATGGTGGACAGATCACATATTAATAGCCCCATTTTGGCATGTCAGCACTAGTATATAGATTTCCTGTACTTGGCCAGGGATCCACCATATTTGCTGCCTTTCTCTGCAGACCTGCGTCAGTAACAAGGGGAGGATTCTGCATCCCAACCCAAAGACACTTCACTTGGCATTGTGGAGGAGGAACCTGCTAACTAATGTAGACTGTTTGTGCTCTGAGTTCAAGTCACTCTTTTGAATCCAGGAAGAGCTTCACCCTGAAATGTTATAGACAAAAAAAGGAAAGTTTACTGTCTAGGCCATTGGTAAATGTTCCGTCTCAAGCTGGGTCCCTGTAGTCCTTGAGTGCCTTGTACATCTGAAGTCTCAGAGCTTAGCTGTAGCTCCGCTAACAGTCCATAGGGCAGCAGTTATCTGTTCATCACATTTATGTTATGAACAAACACATCTTCTCTTACCTTGCAGTCTACAGATTCTTTAAGGATATGGTAAGTGTGTTTTCCCCCATTAGGGAGCCTCTATTTTTATGGGACCAATGGGCTCTCCTTATGAGCCTCTGATGGAAGCTTTTCTCAAATATTTATTGATCAAAACTGCCTTCCTCATTGCAGCTGCTGTGTTTTGATGGCTTCTTATCTTATATTGCAGTATACAAGACAAACTCATATTGAAAACCCATCCCTGCCTGTGTTCTTTCCAGGCTCCATTTCCATACCCTAGCTGTCAAGTGGGCTTTCTGTTCTTATCTGGAAAATACCAAGCCTTTAGAAAATCCAGTAGGTTCTCTCTGGCATCTCTAGCCACATGCTACAAATAACCTGTCACCAAACAGACTTTCTTATGGAATAGGAATTGTGTAGAACTTTGTTACATCTTAATTAGGAAACTAGTAACCTATGCTTTAAAGATCCATTCCATGAAAATCACTGGAACATCATTGGCATACGTTAGCAGGTTTCCCTGGTGGATATAGCATCTTGCTCCAATGCCTGGTTTGGAAGAGCTGTATTACAGTTTATATTTACCTAACAACTCCTAGTTCACTATTATCCTGGTGAAGCACTGTTTGGTAATCTTCTCACAAGTGGGATGAACAGGGGCTCTTGAAGAGAGGGGTCGCTTACCATTAACTTCTTCAAGAGCTGTCCCTGTACATTCATACTGTTTGCCTACTTTCACCTCTACATTGCAGTTTTGTCTACTCTGCAGTTAGTGGGGAGAGAAGTTGGGTGGTTGGGGTGACGTGCAGTTCTACAGAGTGAGGCAATGACATTACCATTATATGAGATCTCTTGTGAAACCCCCAATGACATGACTTTTCAAGGTAGTACCACCACTCAGTGCCAGGAGCGCAAGTGTGAATGCACCAAGATGACTCAAACTACAACTCAAACTCTTTATTGTACTGTTTCCTGTTTTACATAGTATGAAGCTATGAAGCTTTCTGTAAAGCTGTTAAGCATGTCCATATCAATAAGGGAAAACAAGGAAAAACCTGAGCTGATCAAATTTGCAATAATTGACTTGAGCACAATGTTAACACAACGGCCAGGCGCGCAAGCAATAAGGTAAGCCTTTTCCATCCAACTATTTTTATTCCTCATAAAATAGCCAAGATATTAATAAAACGGTGCTTAGCTTCTAGTCTTCATTGTGCGAAAGTTCACAGACCCATTACAATAGCTACAATTGCAGCTTGGGGGTAGGACCAGATTGGTCAGTTACTGGCAGTAAGGGAATTCCCTATCCCCAAAGCACCGTGGCAGCTTTATCTTCCTCCACAGCTGCTGGCTGGCTTAACTTGTCCTCTCTGCTGCAGAACTTTACGAGGAGAATTCTAACCTATTTCAGATGTCTCTCTGGTTCCCAGTTGTGTCCTCGGGTTAGCATTTTTCTTTTGGGGGAATTCTCCCAACTTTGCTTCCTCCTTTTGAGTTACTGCAGCAGCTGTTGCCCCTGCTGCCTTCAGGGAGTAAAGTAGGCTGAAAAAGCCCCAAAGCTTCACCCCCTTATCAAGTGCATCTGGGGAGCTCATTGTGAGGGATGTATATAAGTCCTGATACTGCTTCTATAAGAGTGCCATGGCCAGATATGAGGGTCTGTCTGGGTTTCCTTGTTTGTGTAACTTCAGAAGCATATAAAAGGTCATTGGGGGAAAATCTGTGAGAGGTGAGATTTTAGAGTTTCTCTTGGAGTTGTTTGGGGAAGGATTTGATGATGATATTAAATTTCTGGGTGAATTGTCATGCAAGGTCGTCTTTGAGTTCTTTATTGTAGGTGGTGTCAGAAAGATCTCAGTTGACCTTATGTGATGTATTTCATCCAGTACACTAAATACCCAATATCAACTGTGTGGGTGAAACCAGACAATTCTGATTGTCAGAAAAGGTGCTGAAGAAGGAAAAGAATTGGTTAGGAAAAATGTTCCATTTTGATTGCAAGTTGTTAGTGCTGTGGACAGTTGTTAAGGCTACTAGGTTAAATTATTGTTGCCAGTGTTGCTGTTCTTGGAGCTTCTATGTCAGCTGCACTAGCAGAGAATGTAGCTTACTGATTCAGCAGAGCTTGGTGTGGTTCATAAGGAAAGACCACAGGCTCAGGTCAGAGTTTAAGGCACTCAGCCAGGTTTACTGTCAACAAAGAACGGTACTAGCACCCTGATTCAGTGGTTACAGGTACACTAACACTGTATGCCTGTGCTAATGACACCTGCTCAGTCAGCACACCAGGATGCTGTTCCCTCAGCAAGTACAAAGTTGCCTCTCCTATGACTTCTCCTTTTCTACATTGATACAAACAAGTATTACACTCCAGACATGGTTAGAGACCACCTTTATTTTTGTACCTCCTAGTTGGAACAAAACATTCTTATCTATTAATCTCTCATCCTATACTAATCTTTCGAGAGGTTGGTGTGTTCCTGTACCATCTCTTATGAATGTGTTTATGTAGTTACTTGAGAGATCTCTGTGTCTCGGTACATCCTCTCGAGTCAGGAATGTGATTACTTGGTTTGTTACTCTTCTGCCAAGGCCAGGCGTATGGTGGTTCACAGCTATTGGTTCACACTGTTAGTTATGCCTATATTAAATACACTAATTCCTCACTTAACTTCCTAGTTATTTTCTTGAAAAATGCAACTTTAAGTGAAACAATGTTAAGTAAATCCAATTTCCCCGTAAGAATTAATGTAAATTGGGGGAGCAGGTTAGGTTCCAGGGATTTTTTTTTTTCCCCCCCAGACAAAAGACATACTGTGGCAAATTGCTGACACTATTGTGCTGGGTCCCGCACTTTCTCTTCTTGGGTGGGGGTGGGGGTGGGGGGTGGTTCAGGGAGCCATTTCTTGCCACTGAACAGGGTATTAGCTGCCCCACTAGTATCCTAAAGGAGGGGAGTGGAGAGGGAGGGACCCGGGCCTGCCCTCTACTCCGGATCCCAGCCCAGGGCCCTAAGGATAGCAGTAAACCACTTGAACTAGCTATTCCTTCCCCTAGGCTGCTTCCCTCTCCTACCTTCAGTTTGTGGGGCTTCCTGCCCTCTCTCTGCATAAGCCAGGTGTCTCTTTACCTAGGGTCTGGGTCTTTTTTGTTCCAAACTCTGCTCTGCCTTCCTCCAAACCAATCCTCTCTGCTCCAACTCCTCCAAACTGCTCTCTGCTCCAACTCCTTCCCCTGTCTGCCTGAAGCAGGGGGTTTTATTGAGTCCCTAACAGGGCCTTAATTGACTGCAGGTGCTCCAATTAACCTGCTGCCTGCTTCCCTAGTCTACAGGGAGCCACGCCCTAAGTAGCCTTGAGTTAATATATCTCCCCTCAAGCACTCTGCCACAGCTCCCTGACCCTTCTCTATCACAATATGCAGTATAAGTTTTTAAGATAATTTTAAACAAACAATACTGTACTCCCCAATGATGATTGTAAAATTCAGTTGAGGCAGGGGTGTAATGTGGTGGGGATGTGTGGTCTTGCCTACTCCCTTTCTGGAATGCTGGGTGGGTGGAATGGGGCAAGACCCTATGCCCCGATCCCACTCCCCTAGGAGCTCTGGGTTGGCGGAAAGGGACAAGAATGGGGCAGGTGGAACAGGACAAGCCCCCATGGTCCCACCCCACTTTTTGGCTGGAGCCCAGGGCAGATAGAATAGCTAAGCCTCCTCGCTCCCCAGGAGCACCTAGTTGGGGGAGCCAAACAACGTTATAAGGGAACATTGCAGGACTTTAAAGGAGAAAGTTCTCTAATAGGTCAGAGACCTAATAATGAAACAATATTAACTGGTGTGACATGAAGTCAGGAGTTACTGTAGAGAGAAGAGAGAGTTCTATTATGGCCTACCTGTTCTTGTGGATCCCGCTGATGCACTGGTAATACGCTTTCATCTAGTCGTTTTTGACCTGGGAGTAGGTTAAAGTGCATTGACGAGATGTTAGTGCACATCAGCAGGGTCCACGTAGATAGTCCATTGTGGGCTAGTGCCAGGTAGTCACTCCAAAATTTGTCACAAATTAAACGTACATGTAGACAATTCCTTAGATTTATTTTGGTGGAGAAGGAGGTTTTTTCTTTTAACCTGGCACCTGTTACTTATTTTGTAGTCAATAAGTTATCTGTTTATGTAAATGTTCCATTTAAATGTAATTTCTGTACTGTTTTAACTTTATACAGATTTGAAACAAAAATAAGCACATTTGAAGTTACAGGCATGTCTCGAGAGAAATTCATACCTTGTCTGTTATCTTCTCGAACAATCCATTCGGAAAACAATACATCACTCTTGAGTATAATGTTTGAGACCAATCCTTTAGATGAGAAAGCAGACCAGAAGCTTAGAATAGAATCACAGCCACTGGAAATAATATATGATGCAGTAAGTAAAAAAAAATATGTTGTTGAAGCATTAGTCTTCTAAAATATGATGCAAGCATTCATATTATTTTATGTTTATTATATCTGTATTTTAACAGAGGACTGTGAATAGTTTAGTGGATTTCTTCAGGCCTCCAAAAGATGTACATTTAGAGCAACTGACTTCAGCAACTTTGATGAAGCTTGAAGAATTTCGTGAGAAGACATCGACAGGTGAATGTCAATAAACATTTTCACTGATGCAGTTTTTGATAAATTTTGAAGATTTTTTCTTTTAGCTAAATTTTTCAAATATACTTTTGTTGTAAATGCTTCATAACTGCTGATTAATGTATTAATTGCAAAGAAACAAAAATAGGAAATGTTTTCTTATAGATTCTCAGATACTGTGGTGATGGGAGCCGTATAAATACTTAGATGATTTAAATTTTTCAATAAAGACATGATAAAAGATGAAATTTAAATAAAGAGCAAAATGTCAGTACAATAAAAGGGTGAAACTGTTTATCACTGGTTTCAGGAAGTTTTGAGCTTTGTGGTTTTTAAAGTTATATAACATTGAGTACAAGAAATGGGCTTTGTTACCTAATATAATTAATACATACAAAGTTTTTGTTTGGAAACAGGATTGCTGCATACCTGACACAAGCCCACAAAGCAAGGAAATGAAAAGTTAAGCTACTTAACAGTATATGTCCTCTATTCCACACACACATAGGTACCTTATGATCAGGGTCCTACCAAATTCATGGTCTATTTTGGTCAATTTCATGGTCATAGAATTTTAAAAATAATAAATTTCATGGTATTGTAACTGTAGGAGTTCTGACCCAAAAGGTGGTGATAGAGGCATTGCAAGGTTATTGTAGGGGGGATTATGATATTGCCACTCTTACTTCTGCACTGCTATTGGTGGCAGTGCTGCCTTCAGAGCTGGGTGGCCAGAGACTAGCATCTGCTGGCTGGGAGTCCAGTTCTGAAGACAGTGCTGCTGCCAGCAACAGCACAGCAGTAAGGATGGCATGGTATGATATTGCTATTCTTACTCCTGTGCTGCTATCTTCAGAGCTGGGCCCTTGGCCACCGCTCTCCAGCTGCCACACTTACTTTTGCACTGTTGCTGACAGTGCTGCCTTCAGAGCTGGGTGCGTGACCAGCAGCCACCGCTTTCCAGCCACCCAGCTCTGAAGGCAGCACAGAAGTAAGGGTGGCAATACCATAATCCCCCCTACAATAACTTTGCAACTTCCTCTGCAACTTCCTTTTGGGTCGGGATCCCTAGGTAGAGGAACGCTGGTCTCCCCTGTGAAATCTGTATAGTATAGGGTAATAGTACACAAAAACCAGATTTCGCAGTCCGTGACACAGTTTTCACGGCTGTAAATTTGGTAGGGACCTTCTTATGATTGCTACAACTCCCCTGTATCATAGACGATGCACTGCATCTTAATTCAGCCCTCTTTTTACCCTTCTGAACATAGCTCTTTATCAGATTTTCCCAACACAGTAGTACTTGTGGATGTTTGGTATCATAGCTGATTGTGTCGGGAGAGAGTAGTTAGTTAAAGGATTATGTGCTGAAGAACTGTTAAAGGGACTGATGAAAAGTTTGTATGACAGTGAGGCAGACTTTGTCCTTGTAAGATTGTGTTCTACATACTGCAAAGTCTGAAGCATCTGCAGGGCCTGATGCTGTGATAATGTTAAATTCTGTAAGTATGATATGCATAATACTCTTACCTTACAAGGCGGAATGGAGAAAAGGCTGAGCATCAGTTCTGGAAGTAACCGGATTGGGGCTTATGGGTATTCAAACATAAGATAGAATACTTCTGTTAGTTTCCATCTTGAGGTGGTAAACATTTAATAATCTAAAACTGGTTCTTTTTTGAGTGATTGTTCATATGCATTCCAATAATGTGTATGTGTGCTCCACGTGCACACTTGCTGGAAAGCTTTTACCTTAGTTGTACCCCTCATGTCGGCTGTGGAGACCCCCAGAGTGGTGCCTTCATGGCAGTGTATATATGACTCTGCCGCCTGTTCAGTTTTTTCTTCCTGCCCTTGATGGTCTCTGCATCTGCAATCTTTGCATCTGCAAGTGCCTTACCTGGTGGTTCCCTTGTTTTCCGTAAATAGTCAGTTAGTTGTTAATAGATGGAGATTACTTTAGCTTACTTCTGGGGGCTCTTCTCCCATTTTACTCTCCCCGGTGCCAGGGCATGACTCGGTCACAGGGGTTTAAGCTGTGCGAGAGATGTGCAAAGCCTGTGCCCATAAATGATCTGCATGCCACCTGTCTCAGGTGCCTCGGGGAGGGACATCAGATAGATGAGTGCCCAATTGCAGGAGCTTTAGACCCAGGACTGAGAGAGAGTGGGACTATTGTTTGTAGCTCCTCCTAACGGAGTTGGCCCTTCGATCTCAGCCAGACCCGGCACTGGCATCCTCGGTGTGCAGTGCACCTTCCTCGGTGCGGGATGTCCCAGCACCAAGGAAGGACTCTACCAGGGAGTACCAACACCGCTCCCCAGCCTGCAAGGCCAGCGCCTTGAGGCGGCACTGTTCACAGTCCCCAGTGCTGCATGAGAAAAAGAAGCCAGCCAGATGTTTCCGCATCAAGAAGCCACGGGGGGATTCCAGTGGGGTGCGTCCTCCGGCGGGACATCCTCGATCTGGTCCTCAAGAACTGGCGCCATTGATTCCAGCCCCAGTGGCAGAGCCGTTGAGTCTGGTGAGAATGGATTCCCCTACTTGGGATGACTTGGAGAATGAGCTTCATCTCCCCTCTACTCCGGACACCTACGAGGCGGCCTGAGACCTCACCACCCTGATGATGCAGCATGTGTGGGGCCCAGCTTCGCAAACTCAGCCACCGCCAGTAGCACCGGCAATGGCAGTGACTGCGGCATCTAACCCAGCATCTCAGGCAACTCTGACATCACTTGTGGCACTGATGGCTGCAACTCCATTAATTCATCATTGGGGGAAGCCCACGGTGTTGCGGTTCCAATCAACATACCCCCAATACTGCTCCCCACCACCGTTTGGCTCCACACCCCCGTGATAGAGTACGAGTCAGAATCAGAGGTTGAGTCTTCTGTCTCCCAGCACAGCCACCACTGCTCCCCATTTAGGCACCGCTCCTGGCACCGTAGGCCAGCGGAGCAACCGGCACTAGCACCGGCCATCACCTTCCCTCCCCAGTGGAGCCCTTGGGCTTACCACCAACCTCAGGGGCAGGGATCCAGGCTGTTATATGTAGCGTTGGCACCCTGTGCTCCCCGTCAGCGATGTCGCTGGCATGCTATACCCCTAGGGCCCCTGAGGACCCTGTCTGAGACAGGCCTGCTGAGCAACCATAGGCAAGCGTAGCCCTTCCTATACCGACGTCGGTGACACTGGAGCTGCCTCCGGTTGCATGGAGCTCCGAATACTTGGACCCAAATGGACCCAAACTCCAGAGAACTGGAAGGGCAAGAAGACTGTGTTCCGGGAACCTCTTCCTCCTCTTCACCGGACAAGGCGATGGTGGGTACCTCCACTACCCTATCAACAATGGACACGAGGGGCCACCAGGACCTGCTTAGGAGGGTGGCCGTAAATCTTAAACTCCAAGCAGAGGAGCTTATGGAAGACTTGGATCTGATGGTGGACATCTTCACTCCTGAAGGTCCTTCTGGAGTGGTCCTGCCCTTAGTAAGGACAATTCAGAAGAACACTAAGGTGCTCTGGCAGATCCCGGCTAAAGGGGTTTAGAGATGCTATTTTGTGCTGCAGAAGGGCTATGAGCAGCTTTTTACTCACCCCCAGCCGGGGACTGTGGTGGTTGATGTGGCAAACCACAAAGAACGCCAGGCCCCGCACTGAAGTCACAGGACACCAAGAAGCTGGATTTCTTCAGCCATAAAGTTTATTTAACTGGGGGCTCAGGCAGTGCTGAGCTGCTATGTTTTTAATTCCTGGAGCTTGTTGGCTAAGTTCCAGGAGTTAATCCCGGCCGATTCTCATAAGCAGTTTGGTGTGTTCCTTGAGAAGGGTGGAGTTGTCTCTAGGACCGTCCTCCAGGTAGCCCTGGATGCAGCGGCTTGAACCATGGCCACCACCGTCGCTATGAGGCACAGTGCATGGCTTCAGGTTTTGGGGATTCCACCTGAGGTCCAAAACACAATACAGGACCTCCCCTTTTACTGTGAGGGCCTGTTTGCCCAAAACCTCGTGGTCAGCCCATCTTTTGCTGCAAGTGGTAATCGGCTCCCCTTCGGTACTCCCCTTTCCTCCACTTTTCTTCAGAAAATAGTTCATTACTAAAATTATTTCTACAGTAACTTTTCAGATTGGTTTCAACACAACATATGATGAGTGGGCTGCCAGATCAACACAAATGGCTGAGTACAGGAAGTGCCTCAGTATAGGAAGTGATGCACAGGGGGCGAAAAGCACGACAATTGCGGGGCCACAGGTGTGCCTGCTAAACTAAATTGCTCGGGCTTGAAGCCCTGCCTACATGGGACTCAGGCTTGGGCTTCAGTCCCCTGCTGCCCACAGAGCTCCTGGCTCTGGCTTCAGCCCCACAATTGCCTGCGAAGCTCTGGGCTAGAGCTTCAGCCACATCACTGCCTACAAACCTCTGGGTTAGTCACTCAAGTGTGGGCTCAGACAACTCTTTTAGGACTTCTTGGGTGCAAGTAATCCAGGCATGCTGATTTTTAAAATGTTCATCCGTAGTAGAAGGTGTTTAAAATCCTCAGTGACTACGGGACTGCAAATGACTTTATCATCCTCATATTGTATCAATATATCATCCTGCTTCTTTACAAATACCGAAGATTGAAGTAAACACTTCTGCCTCTTCAGAATTAACATTTTTACCACCTCCATCTAGAAATGGACTTATGCCATTGTTAGGAATTCTTTTGTTCCTAATATACTTTAAAAAACAAACAAAATGAAGAGAATCTCCTCCTTGTTCTCAGCTCTGTCAGCCATGGATTTTTCCTTCTTGTCTTCCATTATCAATTTTCTCCACTTAATGACTTGTGATGTATATTGATGGCTGTCTGCTTCCCCCTTCTTTCATTTCTATTTTACAGCCTTCATTTCTCTTAACTGGGTTAATTAATGATTATAGATAAATTAGTATCTTAGGTTTAGAGTTCAAAAAATAAAAAGGCAGTGTGTGTATATTTTAAATCTTGTTATTTTTGAAACCACCTGATTTAATTCTTTATTTTTTGTCTCATGATTGCTGAATTTCTGGGCCTAAAGATAGTTGGCTGACTTTAGGTAATGGAATCTTTTGTAAAAATGATTTGAGAAAATAATTTTATTCTGAACAATGGCTCAGAAATTATTAGACTAAGACATTGTTATAATAGATGGGAAATGGAGAAAATGTATTGAAGATCTGAACTTTGATTAAAAGCAAATCTCACTGTCACATGAATATTTTTGTATTGTAATTTAATTCCAGTGTATTGAGCCTATAGTGTCACACAGTCCTCATTAAATTGGCTATCGTGATTTCTTCGAGAAAGTATCTTATTTGTCGTCAATTATGCTACATTCATTAGGATTGACAAGATGATTGATTATTATTCATGGGTACTTTGAACTCTGAAAAGAACTACAGTGGACTCTCGATTATCCAGGATGATAGGGAAATAATTAATCCTGGTTAATAAAATCCTGGATAATCACCATACATAGGAAATATCGGGGGTGTGGGTTGGTTCACCAGCCACCCTGCGCTGGGGGCAGAAGGAGGCGGGGTGTTGGTTCACTGGCTACCCTGTGCCCTGGTAGGGTTTTTTTTTTTTTGTGCTTGGAGCGCAACAAAGCCAGAGCTGGCCCTGTGAATTACATGTATAATTTTTGACATCCTGGTTAATCCACTTTCTGGTTAACCCAGTCCTGGATAATCGAGAGTCTACTGTACACTAATATGAAGTACATTTATGAAAGTGTAATCAGTAAAGAAGATACTGTACATTTGTGATGGTTGACTGTTTGATGTGGTTGAACAATTTCATCTGTGTATTTTAGTAATCTTATTGTAATGAAATTGGTCTGGTTCATACTTTAAACATATTTTAAATAAATTATGGTAATAAAGATATGGTTTCATATTGTATCCTTAATTATCTCAATGTGATTATTTTCCAGGGTTATTATATGTTATAGAAACACAGAAAGTTCTCGACCTAAAAATTAATTTAATGTCTTCGTACGTCCTTGTTCCACAAAATGGATTTTATGAATCTACATCAAATTTACTACTTCTGGATCTTGGTAACCTACAGGTACAATTTCCACTCATGAACTGATTTATAATTTGTGATAATTTGGCTTCTATTTATTGTAGTATGTTAAAAATGAACTTAAATTCTGTTGAATATAACAGGTTTATTTAAATGTTCCTCATTCAGTTTGAATAGTGGTGATTCATTTTAAACTGCTTTCTAGTCAAATCTGGATTTTTTCTGTTCTGAACACTTCTCTAATCCACTTATAGTGGCTAGGGTAGATGACAAAAATGGGGCCACTTCCTTTGCAAACCTTTGAATGCTGTAAAGTAATACATGAAAATTGTTCTTCATAGTTTGTAATCCTGACATCATTGATGCTATATTGGAATACAAAGAAACAGAATCTCTTTTACTCTGATATATGTGGTTAACACAGTCTTTTCAATTCAATACTGTTTGTCCTTTTCCTTCCAACCCTTGCCAATGCTATTTTCTTGTTCATTATCCACTTAAAATTATATGGATTGAATAGCAACGATCGTTTATGAGTAGGGGACTTAATCAAAGCTTCAAAATGTTTATCCTCTATATGAAATTATATAGATTATATAAATTGTAAGGAAAAGGCAAGCAAAGGTAAATTAATAAATGTATATCAAATGCTATTAGTTTGCTTAACGCTATACCAAACCCACACAATATTCCTGTCCCAGACTGATTGTAGTAAATAGGGCTGTTGTATATAGGACCGTGGTCTCTTCTGCTACAGATATTGGATGGTGTGCAGTGAATGAGGCAAGAGATTGGAACATATGGGTGAAAAAAGTTATTAACCTGGAGAACTATAGTCTATTCCTTCCTCTGCCATCAGACTTCCCAGAATCACAAAGGCTTAACCACTTAAGACAAACACTAAAACGAGGATGTTCACAGTTTACTACTGATCGTTCCATTTTTCTGGTTGCCTCATGTAATACACCAAGGACCAGATTTGTAAAAATATCGAGCACTCATAAGTGCATCATCGTCATGGCAAATCCCAAAGGGGCATGGCTGCCTTGCTAATCAAACGCCATTGGATCGATCTCTAGCAGGATGCTTAAGGTGGTTGGACTGTATGTTTGGTTTATGTCTGTCACTGGCAGTCTCATTGCACCACAGCAGCTTTGGGAGTCTATTTGATCACAAGCGTTCCTGGATACACTCACTTTTTGAATTCATTGGTTTTCCTTCCTAATATGTCCGTACTAAGACAGTTGCTGAAACTCAACTGGTGCTGATTGAGCTAGTTGCTGGGTTCAGCTTCAAATATAAGACATAAGAATTGCTATCCTGGGTCAGACCAATGGTCCATCTTCCAACAGTGGCTGGTGTCAGGGAAGGAACAGAACAGGATCATTATTGAGTGAACCATCCCCTGTCATCCAGTTCCAGCTTCTGGCAGTCAGAGGTTTAAGGACACCCAGAGCATGGGGTTGCGCTTCTGACTATCTTGGCTAGTAGCTATTGATGGACCTATTCTCCGTGAATGTATGTAATTCTTTTCCGAATCCAGTTATGTTTTTTCCCTTCACAATGTCTCCTGGCAATGAGTTCTACAGATTGTGCATTGAGTGAAGTACTTCCTTATGTTTTAAATCTGCTGCTTATTAATTTAATTGGGTGACCTCTGTTATGTTATAAGTAGGGATAAGTAGCACATCCCTGTTTTACTGTCTCCCGCACCATTCATTATTTTATAGAGCTCTATCATATCCCCCCTTAGTAATCTCTTTTCCAAACCGAACAGTCGGTGTCTTTTTAATCTCTCTTCATATGGCATCTGTTCCATACTCCTAATCTTCTTTTTATTGCTCTTTTGGTACCTTTTCTGATTCTAAATTCCAATATATATATTTTTTGACATGGGGTGATCAGAACTATACGCAGTATGTGAGGTGTGAGCGTACCAGGGATTTATATGATGGTATTATGCTGTTTTCTGTATTATCAGCTATCCCTTTCCTAAAGATTCCTAACATTCTGTTAGCTTTTTTGACTGCTGTTGCAGACTGAGCGGATCAGAGAACTATCCATGTTGACTCCAAGATCTTTCATGAGTGGTAACCACTAATTTAGAATTTTTTGTATGCATAGTAGATTCTTTTCCAAAGTGCTGTACTTTGCATTTATCAACATTGAATTTTAGTTGCCATTTTGTTGCCCAGTCACCCAGTTTTGTGAAATCCCTTTGTAAGTCTTTGTAGTCAGCTTTGGACACAAGTATCTTGAGTAATTTTTTATCATTTGCAAACTTTGCCACTTCACTGTTTAGCCCCTTTTTCCAGATCATTTGTGAATATGTTGAACAGCACTGGTCTTTGTACTGATCCTTGTGGGAACCTCCAATTTACCCCTCTCCACTGTGAAAACTGACAATTTATTCCTTCCTTTTGTTTCCTACTTTTAAAGGTACCTTCCCCCTTATCCCATGACTGCTTACTTAGCTGAGGAACTGTTGGAGAGGGACCTAGTCAAGGCATTCTCAAAGTCAAGTACGCTATATCCACTGTCCATCTACTTGTCCATTTGTTGACATCCTCAAAGAATAGATTAGAGAGGCATAATTTCTCTTTACAAAAGCTGCGTTGACTCTTCCCCAACATAGAGTGCATCTGTGTCTGATAATTCTGTTCTTTTACTATAGTTTCAACCAATTTCCTGGTACTGACATTCTACAATTTCATATTTTAGTTCCTTCAGAACTGGTCCTGATGACTTATTACTGTTAAGTTAATCAGTTTGTTTCAAAACCTTCTCTGCTGATGCCTCAATCTGGGACAGTTCCTCAGATTTATCTGCGAAGAAGAATGACATAGGTGTGGGAATCTCCCTCACATTCTCTGCATTGGAGATCAATGCAAATAGTTTATTTAGCTTCTCCACAATGGCCTTGTCTTCCTTGAATCCTCCTTTAGCACATGGATTGTCTGGTGCCCCACTGATTGCGTGGAAATCTTCTTACTTCTGGTGTACTTACATTTTTTTTTGTTAGCTTTTGTCTTTTGGTAGAGGCTCTTCACATTCTTCTTTAGCTTGTTTAATTATACTACTTTAGTTGAGTACAGAGTTTATACTCCTTTCTATTTTGCTCAGAAGGATTTGACTTGCAGTTTTCAAAGGATGTCTTTTTTGTCTCTGCCTCTTTCTCTCTTTAGCCATAGTTTCATTTTGTTGTTTTTTTTTTTTTTTTTTTTTTAAATTTGGGAGAAAACATTTAGTTGAGCCTTTTAAAACAAAGTTTCCATGTAGCTTGCAGGCATTTTGCTCTCATGAGTGTTTCTTTTAATTTCCATTTAACTAGCTTCCTCATTTTTGTGTAGTGACACTTTTTGAAGTTAAATGCTACTCTGGCGGGTTTCTTTTTGTATTTTTCCACCTTACAAGAATGTTAAATTTAATTACGTTACAAATTAAATTTTATCATGAATTTATCATCATTTCTGTTCTAGTCTTGTCACTTGACATGGTTTTTTAAAAAGTGAGTATGTATGAAGAATGGGTTAGAAAATAATATTGAAAATTTATAACGCTATTATGTTAATCTATGGTACAACTTCATAATGCCATTGTGAAAACATAGAGTAGAAATATAAGGTTTCTAAAGGTAGAAGACAAAAATGATTAGAGGCATGGGAGGACTTCTTTATGAGGTGAGATTAAAAGATGACTGCCTAAATTAGTTTAGGATATGACTAAGAGGGGACAGCATGAAGATACCTAATGATGCTGAGGATATTTACGCATTTCTAAGTTTTTATCATTTTTTGTAATAAAAGACCAAGAGGATGGCTAATGAGATTGAAAGGCCAGAAAATTAAAACTGATAAAAGGAAATATATTTCCATGGATTAATTACAAATTGTGTAACTCTGCTACATGTCATCATCGAGACTGAGAGTTTAGTATGGCAGGATAAAGAATAGATTAGACAGTTGTATTTTTAACAGTCACAGTCATATTAGATAAAATAAGCTATGAGGAGTATGAGCCTTCATGGTTCAGAACAAAAGTCACTCAATAACTAACAGGAGTTTAGGAAGCAATTTTTCCTGTGGGCAGCTTATTTCATAGTGATTCATTATGGGATCTATTGAAAAGTATCTAATTCTGGCTATTACTGTAGGCAGAACTTTGCACTATACAAATGGTCTGACATGGTATATTAGTCCTGAGGATCCTGTTATTTATTAAAATAATTGTTTGATATTTTACCTCTAATTATGATAGAAGTTGAATATTTGTATAACCAGTGCTTTAAAGATTTTTAAACTGATTTTAATTTTTATTTTTTGTGATTTTTTTTTTTTTAAAAAAAGATGATGAGTAAAAGTCGTTCTGATGTGTCAGAACTCAAAGTAGGACAAAACACCATTGAAGAGATCATGTCAAGAGCTTATGATAGCTTTGATATTCAACTCAGCAGTATACAGCTACTTTACTGCAAACATCGTAAGTATTCACAAAATAAGTTGCTTTTTGTTGGGACAACTGATCAAAAACTTTTTGATAACTGGTGTGCCACTTTTTAACCAACAGTTGAGTCTCCAGTAAATTTTGTTCTTCACTTCCACAGATGGGTACATGCTAGACCATGATTGCTTTTAGGACAGATATTTTTAAACTGCACATTGAGTCCCACACACCTACACACAGTGAATTTCCCAAGCCCTTAATTAAGCCTGGCAACCAAGCTGCGCGACCTTAGGGCTGGACTGTTACACAGTTAGGTTGACACAAAGCAGTTTATATTGACCTAATTTTGTCCGTGTCTACACTACAGTCTTCCTTCCACTGTTGTAAATGCCCTACTGCACCGACATAATAATTCCTCCTCCATGAGAGGCATAAGGCTTTTGTCGGTATAGTTAGGGCAACAAAGTGTCTGTGTAGATTTTGCATCCCAGGAGCCATGAAATGGACAAGAAGCCCCTCACTCCCAGGGAGAGCTGGACTAAACAGTGCTCCCAGCTGGGACCTTGAAGCATCGGTGACTTCGATTCGTGGGGTGAGAAGCAGGGGCAGCTTTGGACCTGGCTCCCAGCTGGGAGCCACGGTGAAAAGGCTGAGCGGCCCCCCACCCACTCCTGGTGTAGAGTGGGAGGCTCAAGAAGTTGGGGCAGCTGAACCACACTCCCGAGTGGTAAGAATCCCCAGGTGGCTCCCTCCCCAGCTCTTGGCAGGGAATGGGAAGCTGGGTAGGAGAGGAGCATGCCATGAACTTGTGGAGCAGCCAGGCCCATCAGGGAGCTGCCAGCAGAGCTGAGGGTACGTCTTCACTACCCGCCGGATTGGCAGGTAGCAATGGATCTTTTGGCCAGTGGCGCCCCCGTCAACTCTGGACTCCAGCTTGCCACGAGCCGCAAGCTGGAGTTGACGGGGAAGCGCGCCGCCGCCCGCCATGAGGACGGCAGGTAAGTCAGCTGAAGATACGCCGACTTCAGCTACGTTACTGACGTAACTGAAGTTGTGTATCTTCAGTCGTTCCCTCTCCCCGCATTGTGTAGACCAGCCCTGAGAGACTAGGTTCTCTGCTTCCCACACTGCCTTCTTAGGGCAGTGGAGGTGCTCCTGGTGAGGACACACACCACCAACCCAAGGAGCGTAGTGTGGACATGCACCACTGCAGCAGCCTAATACAGGTCGACTTAGGTTTGTAAGGTAGACATACTCTTAGTTTTTTATTTTTTACAACTGCATAGACTTTTGAGGCCAAAAGGTCTCAAGATTGTCTGACATATACTATATGGACCATAGAATGTCCATAGCTAGATGTCCATAGCATCTAGCCAAGTAACACTAGTTTTCTTCCCTTATCCGTCCTTTTTCTATACTTTTCCCAGCTCCAAAACACATTTTCACAATGTATTCAGTCTGTTATGGCCTAAAATAAGTAATACAACTATTTTCCTTTCACTAGATGAAAATTGGAAGGAGGCTCGTAAGCTAAAATATTCATCACAACATATCTTACGGCCTTTGGATGTGAAAGTGGAATTTAGCAGGGCAATGGTTGTCACTGATGCAAGAATGCCTAAGTATGTTTTTTTTATTATGTAAATGTCCACAAAAAATGCCTTTTTAAGGGACTAGTTCCTGCAAGGAACAATTATATTACAATTCTTAAAATGAATTATAGGCTAAAGGAAATGTAGTTTAATATTTATGGTATTTCTTTTCCTCTGATTTTATTTATTACTTATATTATCATACAAATGGTTCAGGATCTTACTGTGCGAGGAACTGAACAAAAAGACTGTCCGTGCTTCAAAGAACTTACAATCATTTTATAATTCAAGAGACAGTGGATGGATACAGATGGATTGAGGGGGGAGTATGAGGAAACAGTGAGATAATATTGATCAGCATGATAGGTTGTGGGTTCAGTGAACCAGCAGACTAATCATCAAGTTTTTTGTAGGCAGCTTAGCAAAATAGAATTTTAAGGAGTGATTTGAAGTAGAAAAATAAGGGAGTCATGTGAATGTTTATTTGGAGCACTCGGAAGTGTTGAGGGGCAGCATGGGAGAAAGCATGCAGGTGCTTGTTTGAAATTGGACAAGGGAGCAATGGAGGCTGACACAGTTTGTGGTGTGAGTTGACCTTTTAATGCTGAATGAGAGATGATAGGGTGAAGGAAGGTACTTGGAAGTGAAAATAATTCTCTGATAACAAAAGAGGAGGAGGAGGCTGTGGAGGGATGCAAAGAGAGTAATGTGGTCAACATAATAGGCTAGGAAATTACTTATAGCAATATTCTGGACAGGGCCGTCCTTAGGATTTATGGGACCCTATGCAGTATTATTAAACTGGTGCCCCTATGTCAGATGACAGCCCAGGTTCGCAGCCCAGGGGGAGGGGAAGGGACAAGGCAGCAAAAGATACCGAGACACGCGACCTGCCTCACGGAGGCTGAGAGTCACAGTTCCCTGCAGAGACCCCTGTACCCTCTCCTTCACACTGAATGTGTAGCGTTGGTGCATTTGGCTCTGTGAATACAGACCCTGCCTAAGGAGACTGCAGTGTGCACTGGGTGTGCAGGAACCTGCTTTTACCTGCTGTCATGGGCAGTGAGTGAAGCTGCTGCTTGGGGAGGTTAGCTCCACAGCCTGTTTCTTCTGGCTAGCTTGCCCAACTCCCCCTAGGCCCAGTCCTCTCCCTCCTCTTCCCTCCCCTATCCTGCTCACCTCCTTCCAATCAAATCCCTGAATCCAAATGAAGCAAATGGCATTTGAAAAAAAACTCTTCTGCAATTTATATCTAAAGAAAAGGGAGCACGTTTTCCACTGCATGCCAGATGCTGAAGACTGGGCATGCAGAAAGTACCTAATTAAAAGCACTAAACTTGAGAATAAAAAATGTCAGTCCCAGGTTCTTTGATATGCCCTGAAATTTGTCAGAGATTTATTTGCAAAAACTTTGTAGTAAAGGCGAGTCAGCTGTCTTGCTGAATGCAATATCAGATATTATGGAATATGACATTTTCAGTTTTATGTTTTGTTAATCAGTATTTCTAAGCTGATTTTATATTTTAAATGTACTTTTAAGCCTTCATAAAGTAATCATTCCAGATTACTACATATTTAATTCACTGAAACAAAGATATTATTTTAAATAACAAAGGTTTAATGTGTTCATAACAGTGTTTATTGCTTTTAGAAAAGGGGAACACTAATTTACTTTGATCTCCATCCCAAATGTACAGCCCATCCTCTGATCCCTCCCTGCACCTACTTAGGCCAATAGTGAGTTTAAGCTCAGTCTTTGATGGATAGTGCAGCTCTGAAATCAGTGAAAGGCTTAAAACAAAATAGCAAAATGAATACAAAGCAGAGGTGAAAGTAAGCCAGTACGGCCCGGTACTCTGTGCCGGTAAGAAAAGGTGCAGTAGCGTACTGGCAAATGAGTGGAGCCTTGGGTTATGGCTTACTTTCACTTTTGGCTTACTTTCACTTTTGTATATGCAGAGGGGGCACACCAATGGGTGACTATTAGTAGGGGAAGGCAGGGGTGAAAGAAGGATAACTAGAATAGCCTGAAATATGAAATATACAAAATGCTTAGAGAAAGTTTTGTCAGTTTCAGTCTCCGCGCTCTGCAGGACAGGGACACAAGAAAAAGAGATCTGAGCCCCTATGTCCTAAGGATATTTCAGGTGTTTAATTTTATATATAAAGAGGGTGGAATGAAAACTATTATTTCTTTCCAAGGAGGCACAGTAATTTGCCTGAATATCCAGTTTTCCCCTCCAGTGCCTTTTTAGTTTTGTCTATCAGGCTATTTGCTTTCCCTGTGAATCTTTAGTTGCTTTAGCAAAATTGCTTTGCCCAGAATAAACCCTGATGATCAGGACACATCTTCCCACCATATTCTTCATTTTTCTTTAAAACAGTAACATTTTAAAGAGGATCTGCAAGCAGTTTGGACATCACAACCATGATCCTCTGCTGCGGAGGGAATAGAATAGATTTGAACTTGGAAATGATTCCTGGTTTTGATTTGTATTTTTTGTATATTATACTATTGGAGATTGCCTGATCTGGGGGCAGAAAAGAACTTCCCCTGCTTCGGTCACTCTCCCCTCCCCAATCCGAACAACTGTGAGTGAAATTAACAAGGATGCCAGAAATGGCCCCAATCCCAGTCTGAACCAGGGAAGGAGCAGCGAGTTTAAACTCTTCCTATGCAAGCATCAGGTTACCTGGGGAGGCTTCTCCTGAAAACCTGAAACTACGTCAGGTTGCCTGCTATCCTTCCGTGCTCCAGGCATTCGTAAAAAGTACATCGTGTGGTGACTTCTGCAGCTCCCGCTGAGTGGCATCTCTTGTCCCGCCGAGTGGCATCTCTTCTCTCATCTTTCTCCTTTCTTTCTTAGTAGAACGCTTCTGCTGCCAGCTCTGCCCTTTTCTCTAGACTGCCTGACCAGACGCCATAACAGTGCAGGCATGGAGCCTGCTCTGCTTATCGCAGCAGTTATGTGCATTGTAAACAACTCACAAATTATTCTGGGACTGCATGGTCTCCTCTGCTGGTGGGCTCTGCATGGTGAGCTGTGCAGGAGATCTTGCCATGCTGGCCAAAGAGGAAGTAAGATTCAAAAGTTCCCGGGGCTCTTCCTGTCTAACTGCCCAGTGCATCTGTGTTCAGAGCGCTGTCCAGAGCGGTTACACTGGAGCACTCTGGGATAGCTACTGAAGGCCGGTAACGTCGAATTGCGTCCTCACGAGCGCTGGTTCAACCTGGAAACGTCAATATTAGTGCTACTCCCCTTCTTGGGCAGGAGTTTGGAAGTAGATTTAAAGACGCTTTTAGGTCGACCTAAATGGCATTGTAGTGAGGATGGCAAAATGGAAGGATCAATTTAATGTGGATAAATTTGACTTTACAACGTAGTGTAGACCAGTCTACCCATGACACTTCAGAGTCTTTAGGGTTTCTGTTCTCTGCTGAGACGACACTATTCAAGGTCCCAGAAATTCCAAAAGAACTGAGTCAAGGCCGGCTGACATGGTCACATGTCAGTACTGGGTGACATAGTCACATGACCTGTGAGACCCCAAGCCTTCATTCTTCCTGGCCTGACTCACAGGAAAGCTTGCAAGTAAACAGAGCCATCTACAGTCAGTTGTTCTAGTTAATGGGAGCCATAAAGATTCCAAACCACCATTAATGGCCCACACTTTGCATAATTACAATGGGGCTTCAGAGTTGTATTTCACATTTCTAGTTTCAGATACAAGAATGATACATACCATACAAATAGGATGACCACAAATTATAAGCTTTGTAATCATACCTTCCTTGAGAACTTTTGTTTGAAGCATATTCCAGTTACATTATATTCACACTTATTAGCATGTTTTCATAAAATCATATTGAATGCAATGTCACAATGGTTATCTGTTTTCTTAAAGACCTGGAGAGGTTATATCCCCCGGGTAAGAGAGTCGATCCCTCTCAGGGATCTAAACCTCTCTCTCCAGGGATCCTGAGATGATGGCCTATCTTGAGCAGGGAATTTACAACTGAGTTTCGCATCCATGGCAAAGTGCCTGCCTGGCTGGTATCAGCACATTGCCTCAGTTATCAGCTCTTATGCAGAGTTTAGGCAGCTCTGCAACAGCTTTGCTTCATCCACAAGATCCAGGGTCTTTCTGTACCCCAGATCTCTTGGCCATTCCCAGTTCTGGTTAACTTGCTTCTGTGGGTTTTTCTCCTGCTGATTCTCCACTATAAGGCTCCTAGTCCATTCCCCTTCTTTGTCCTCTTTAGTCTGCTGTTCCTACAAGAATTTCAGCTGCTGCAGCTGTTATCCTTTGCCCTTTTTTCTGATGCTTCATCAACTGCCTATCAGTCATTTTACCTTGTCTCATCTCATCTCAATGTATTCTGAGTGTCTCATCTCAAACCTTCAATGTATTCTAAAAACCTGTAAAAGTATAGTATGCTTGCCAAATATAGACCCAGATGGTGATGTATAGTTAAAGCATGTCATAGTAGCTAATGGTAACAATGACTGCGTCAG
The DNA here is from genome assembly GCA_007922305.1 of Dermatemys mawii. NCBI lineage: Eukaryota > Metazoa > Chordata > Testudines > Dermatemydidae > Dermatemys > Dermatemys mawii. The sequence continues at coordinate 14,902,984 of ML677339.1, read as the reverse complement.
CCTTCATTTCCAAGGAAAGACACAATTTCTTTTTAAGTCAAAAGCTAAAAAGCTTCTGACTGCTTCTGCTATCTTTAAATCCAGGAGCAATGGTAATTATTAAGAGTCTTGGCTTGCAGATCAACTAGGGAGTAGGTGGGCAAGTACTTTCAGTCAGGTACTGATCATAGATTTTTCCAGTTCTCAAGGGACAAAACAAAAATAGAAGAGACAAAAAGGCAGTTTGAAATGTGTCTATAGAAATATTGAAACTATGGGCAGTACCGAAGAAGAAATCTTAAAAGTTCTTATTACAGAAAGTAATATATGACTTGGTCAGACCTAGAGACCTGGTGATCAATTTGAAATTTCAGTACAGTTTAAAGCGATTGGCTTGTCCAAGAATGAAGAGGAATGGTTGTTGCAGTTCTATATTTAATCTGAGAAGCAGATGTAGCTAGATTATAAGAGTTGAAAATCTTTTATTTCAGACTGCTTTCTTAGTCTCTGGTTCACACCTAATTATGCTTTTCCTTATGGTCCTAATTCTGCAAAGACTTTGGTATACCATGGGACTTCAAATCACTCTACTTGCAGTATCTTAAGTTAAATATGTGTAAGACTTTGCAGGATCAGGGCTTGTGTTTGGAAAAATCCCATTTCCTGTCTTCCAATATCATCCTCCTTTAAATTCGTGCTTAACTTTTTCACTCGTTTTAGAAATTCTTCATGCATTCTTTTGTCTCAACTTTTCCTGTTGCCTCGTATACTGTTTTAGGTTTCTTGCCTATAATAGAGCCCCAGCCCAACAAAACACTTAAGTGCTTTGTTAGATTAGATTTAGAGTGCTAGATTGCACGTTCCTTGGGATAGAGAGAATGTGTTTTACTTCATAAAGTACTGTGTAAGTATAATACCGCGTAAGGGATGCGTTATAAATAATACAATAAAACAAGTAAATAACCAAGAGGATTTCTTGGTTGTGGGACAGGAGAAATCAGAAGAGGGTAAATTACCCCAAAAATTGATATTTGGAGTCTTCCTTTCTCAGAACATGGAACTTAGAATTGCTCAGATACCTATTGGAAGATGAGTTCAGCAACAGTTTTGTATAGATTAAATAACTTTTCCTCAATTATAAATTAAATACATCTTACATTTAGTATTTTTTTTGTTTGTTTTTTGTAATTTGCTGCCGAATAAGTATGGGGTTTAGTAATAAGAAAATGAATGCAGCGTTTTAATTGATACATCCATTTGAAATAACTGCAATTATTTATATAACAGATTCAAAATTTTTGGACAACTGCCTTTGCTCTCTGTTCAAATCTCTGACCAAAAGCTGGTGGGTATCTTGGAGCTAATTGACAGCATTCCTAAACCAGAAAGTAGTCCTGCTACCATGTCTGTTTCCAAGCCAACTCAGGTAAGCTACATTTTTTAAATGGTAGAAAAAGTCAGTTTACTAAAATATATATGACTTGGGTTTGAAAAGGAACTTACGTTGAGTTAAGTCCCCAACATCCTTTGACTTTCATCTGTAGTGTGGCTGCCTGGTGAAGTTTGGCTTCATTAACCCCCTAATTATCTCATAATGGTAATTATAGTGATCTCGTGATTTGAGGGACAAAACCCATATGTAATGGCAGCATCAGGATCTTTCTGAAGGGGAATTTTTATTTTATCAAAAGTATTTTGAAGAAATAAGAAAAAATTCTTAGTATGGCTCTTATTTTCTCCTCTTCTTTTATTTTAATTTAAAAATCTGGAGAAAATCAGTAAAACCAAAAATGAAGTGCAGCTGATGGCAGTGCTCAGATTATAGGGGGATTTGGGGATTGGGAGGGGTCCCTTACTACTTTTAGGGGCTACTTCACTTCTTATGTGGGTAACAGCAGGGCCAAAAGATGCAGAGAAAGAAGAATGTAAGAGGTAGTGGCAGGTATAAGGAGTGCTCTGGTGGGTACAGAAGGGAAAATTGTGGTGAGGCGGCGAGATGGAAGGTGAGGCGTAATGGGTGGGGGAGATGGGGGAGTTTGGGCTAGAGCAGGAGGGACAGTTATGGGGAGGGGAGGCCGGGGCAAAGGCTGAGCAGTTGCGCAGTAGGAGCAGGCAAGAAGCATTAGGGGTAGGAGAGGAGGCAGGGGCTGGGTTCAAGGTGAGATGTCTAGTACCCAGAGAGATTGGGGGTGCTCACCGTGTGGCACTTTGAGGAACCCTTCAGCACTCTGCAGCACTTGGTTTGTCTTGGCTGCTGAGACTCAGGTCCTGCCTATCTTGCTCCCCAGAGTGCTGTGCTGAAGGGCTGAGGTCAGGAAAAGAGCATAAGGCTGCCACCCCATAAGTACTGGCCCCTTGCCAGACAGAGCCCCCTATTAACCCGGTCCTTCAGCGTGGCCCCATCTGCTTCTACTTTGCTTACTTCTCCAGGCTCTGTCTGGCAGGGGAAGAGGACAGCACACTGTGCCCTTGGGTTGTGCTGAAGGACTGGAATCAGGAGGGGGCTCTGTCTAGTTGGGGGCTCAGTACTCCTGATGTTCAGCCTTCCACTCCCCATTTGCAGCATTTCTGCCAACCTCCCCAGCAGAGGAGGGTAACTGCCAGTTGGTGGCTGCTGCAGCTGTAGCAGTGAGGGAGTGAGACACGCAGGGAGACTGGTCCTGGCAGCCAGGACTGCCCACACAGAGCCTCATCCACTTCCCTTGCTGGACAGAGCCCCATTCTGACCCCAGCTCTTTGTGATCTGCCAGGTCCTCATGCCTCTCCTAGGAGGGTGTGTCCACAATTTGAAAACTTCTGATTTAAGGTGTTATTTTTAATAGATAATTAAAAATCATTGATACAGAAATGTTTTCTTTCTCATTACTGTAAAGTCGTAAAATATATACAAATTGACTGAAATAGCTGTAGTCAGTCAAAATGGAGAGGAGAACTAATTTAAAAATATTTTAATTAAATTTTTTTGCATGTTGTCTTCTGTTTCAGATTGTAGTAACTCCTCTGCTTGAAACACCACAAGTCTCACAAAATGTATTTCCGTTTTTGGAACTTCATTCATTAACTGAATCAGGTAAAGATAAACTATTTTAGAGCACATTTTTCTTAATTTTATTGACATATTATAGTACTTATTTATTAAATTAAGTGAAATATTAAGAATACAAAGATAGTGAAAAGTAAACATAAAAATCTACAATATTCTAATGTGGCATTGTGGAGCAAAGAGAGTCCTTTTAGGGCTCCGACTTGTAAGTTCATGTTGAGCATAAAGATATGTCCAGTCTTCTGAATATGTATCATTTTCTACCCCAGTTGATTCAGATTCAGATTCAGGTGATGTGGAGAGAACTGTTGTGGTGTTTCATGTTTCTCACATACCAAAACCCATAACTATTTCATTGTATGTTTCTTAACAAACAGGAATGGTGATAATTTTTTTTGCCTGTTTCCTTTTTTATGCTTTGAATATGTTGGATGGTAGTATGTTCAAGGGTGAAAGGGTTTAATTTACTATTACTTTCCTTTAAAATCTTTGTGCAAAATTTGTTTTAATGTCCAGAAAACATTCATGAGGCCTCATAAATTAATAATAAGTTTGAAATTTACAGAATGTTTATAGACATCCACTTGGAAGTTTGTGTACAGCAGAGTTTTAGCTTTTTAAAAAGAGCACTCTCACACAGGAGCACATTTGGAACAGGGCAAGAAGGAGATGTTCATGCAAAAAAAAAAAAAATCCAGTATTTTATGTTTTTGCTGCTGCTGAAAATCCTCTTGCTTAAGGCTTCCCCATTCTAGCTCATGATTTTTTTCTGAATGATACTGCAGTGAAATAATAAAGATAAAATAGAAGATGTGCCATGAGAGACAAATCACTTTGAATAGATGTCTTTATAAGGTGGTTATAAAATCCCATTTGTAGATTAAATTTAAAAAGTTCAGTTACATAGGTTAATGTTGTTTCTAGTATTAAAGACTTCCTTAAACATAAAAGATCATCAATATAAAAATAACATCTGACCATTTTTGCTTACTTGTACATGTAATATATATATGATTTTAAAAAAGATTAGAGAAAAAATATAATTGTTTTCTAAAAAATTTACACTGAGTGCTCTCAGAGCAGAGTGTAGTTCACTTCCTCCATTTGTGTGAGTTATTCAAATGACAACAGTGGAGAGTAAAATGTTTTTTAAAAATTACGAAAGATGAGAGAGACAGACAAGACATATCAAGGGCAGATGTATCTGTAACCACTTTTAACTTATTTTTTTAAAAAAAGACTAGATTTCAAATTGATACATTTCTGATTTTACTTGTATTACACTGTATGTGGAGCTGTTTGATCATTTATTATTTTAATAGTTACTTTGGCATTATTTTAATTTCATTCCTGTGTTTTGCTCTATATGGTACATTTAGACCTCCTGTCACATACATATCTTCTTTATATATATCACACTTTCACTCTTATCAAAGAGTGGCTTCTCCAAAATACACTCGTTCAATGAGCCCTTTAAAAGCCTTAACCTTACCCTTGATTGTGTCTACTTATTTACTAGATAATCTTACCATATTCATGTGTAATTGTTTATTGATATTTCAGATTAATTCTGTACTATATTATTCCAAAATAACTGTTGGTATGAAATTTAAATAGTCATGAAGTGATCATAATGCAATTTTAAATTTAGAATCGGAAGAAGAATTTTATGATGCCCCTACCAGTCCTGTGGAGGAGATGCCGTTTTTTGAAGCATCTTCTGGCTCTCTTACCAGAGGTAGCAGTGTCAGAAGAAAAAGGTTACAGAGGCGAGAATCTTTGAAGAATGTGACAAAACTCCAGCTAAGATTTGAAATACCTGAGGTAACGTAACTTTTTTCTTTCTCCTAAATATACTCTAGTCTGCCTGCAGCATCTCCACAACCTGGTCCATGTACGTTGCTAATTTGAATCCACCTATGTTCAAATTCTAATTAATGCCATTGTTGCCTCTTGCTTTGATGGCTGCAGCTCTTCTGTGGCCTCCAAGTCCCAACTGTCCAAAGTCTAACATGTGCAGGATGCAGCTGCCTGTCTTCTTGTCTGCATCAAGAAATACGTCCCTTCACTCTATTCTCAAACACCTCCACTATCTTTCCATTTATTTAATTTTTGAGTTTACTTTTGCCCTATCCTTTCTTTAAAAACAAAACTACTATGTTCTTGTTCCCTATTACTACTTAGCTTTATCTCCCACTCTGCTAAACTTATGGCCAGTGGGAGAACCATATCTGCAGCTCCTTCTGTCTGGAACCGCCTTTCTGCCCTATTAATGTTCCATCTTACAACAATTACCTTAAAATCTACCAATATTAATTTTGCTAGCTCTCTTTGGTTTCTCTTGGCCTCTATTTTTGGTCTCATGACTAAATATTTGGTACATTCACTGTGCAAGGTTCCCCCCCCATTGTTTTCCCCTATAATTTATACCATATGCTAGGCACTGTCTTTTCAACTCTGTAAAGCTATCTCCGGTTAGTACTTATAATGAAAGACATTATACCAATAGGGTTTTGATGGGTTGGCTTGCACTCTCGTGCAGAACACTTGGCTCATAAAAATCCTGAAAATTATTATTTTTGTTTGTATTATGGCAATACCTTCAATATTGTGGGCCCTCTCCAGATGTAAGATACAACTCCTTGCCCACAGACTAAGAATAAGTGTAGTTCTAAAAGACTTATCTGTACATAAAATCTAATACTTTCTGTATTTGAAATTAGCCTATATCAGAGTTCTTAAACTATTTCATAATGTAGATTACATTGATTATGTACGGTGTTCCTTTCCCATTCATTGGCTTTAGTACTTGAAGGGAACTCCAGTTTCCTCTACTTCATATGTAGGAGCACCCTCTTGTAGAGAGAGAGATTTGGTGGTCTTGTTTCGATTGTTCTCTTTCAAGTAAGGAACCTGTAGAAGCAGTTGGAAACAAGGAATGCCTGTGCCGTGAGACCAACCTGGTTCTCCATTGAACATGGCTGTGTGACTTTAGTTCAGGACTGCCGTCTTAAGTGATGTTAGGACTGATTCTCAGCCAATGTAAATCACCATAGCTCATTGGAAATCAATAGAGCTATACCAGATGACAGAAGCTAAGAATCAGGCTCTGGATGAGATTAACTTTCTTGAACTGTTCGTGGAGCTGCTTTTAAGAATGAAGTTGTATTTCGTACACATTCTTATTTTGCTGTTTTGTTTTATAGAAATGGCAGCATCTAGTGTTAGCAGTTTTAATACTGAACTCTTCAGAGTTTTCTCAAGGAACATTTTCTGTCTGAAATTATATTTGAATTGGATATTCATTGAGTACGAAATCTGATGAACCTATACTTTGTGTGCCATTATAACATTATGCCTTATTATGTTGTTTTTTCCCCCAGGTCTTAATTCAGTTGTGTCGTCTTGCTGATGGTACTGAAAAGCCTGTGCTACAGCTAGAAGTTGTAGGATTAGGCACTGAACTTAAACTAAGAACATTTGATATGGCGGCAAATGCTTTTCTTAGAGAAGTCTGTTTACTGTGTCCAGAGTATATGGGTAAGAATGTACATGATGCTCTAAAATTGATTAGCAGATCAACAATAGTATGGTGAAGAGTTCATTCCAGGAACTCTGTGGGGTCCTTTATGTCAGCTAAAGTTGCAAGATCCATTCCTCAAAAATTAATAACTTGTTTAAATGAGAGTGTGAGAGAGAAACCAATTATTCCCAGACAGTATTTATTTCATTTTACCCCTTTTGATACCAGGAAAAGTGCATCCTCCATAAAATCCCCTGTTCTTCGGCCACATGGGACATGTCATCACTTCTATGAACCTGATTTTTTTATTACAATCATCCTTGTCCCACGAGACACAAGATTATAACCGCCATGGGAATCACCTATGTATCTCCAACAATCTGATTTTATTTCACAGATAAGACTGTACCAGCATGCACTCTGGTTGGCTTGGTGTAGGTGTGTGTGTGAGAGAGAGACAGAGAGAAAATATTTTAGGTTTTCATTTAAAAAAGAATTTTTGCCCTAGTGATTGTAAAGGAAATCTTACTAATCATGAACCAGTGCACTGCTGTGTTGTTGAAATTGCCTCCTGAATAAAATCCAACTCAGAACTGTATAGTGCTTTGATTCATTACAATGGGGAGCTAACTATGCTGCGCAAAGATCACAGTCCAAATGTCAACATTTAACTGTTTTGCTGCTGATCATTTTAGCAGAAACATTCAATTATTCTGGGGCTGTGGATGAATCACTGCTGATCCTATGCTACAGTGACAGTGATCGTCTGCTTTATAGTCCCAAATGCATTTACGTAACTGATTATAAAACACTTGTATAGTAAGTTTTAATTATTTGCATTTTCTTGAAAAATAAGTGTAAACCAAGCCATTTTAACATTACTTTTTTTAAAAATAAGATGATAAAGACAAGCCTGTTTACATCATTACAACTTTGGATAATACAGAGGATGATCTTCTTACACTAGAGTATGTAAAGGTAAGAGAACAATAAAGCTACCTTTAGAAATGTGATTTCCTTAATCTTTCTAGTGACTTTCTTTAAAATTCAGTTTGTGTATATGGAATCTAAAAACTCAAATGCATGGAGCTGTAGTAGGTTTTGCAGTAAGTTTTCTGTATGAAGTTTGCAGATTTTTATTTTAATTTTTTTTTCTGGGAAAATAGGCTGATATTAATGGACCAGAATTGAAAACTGCTTACAAGAATGTTTTGCAGCTGTTAAAGGTACGTCTATCATTTGTTTTTTAAGTTTGTGAATTGTTCCTATTTTGAAAAACCTTTTTGGAAAATATTGTCCTGCTAAAAATGTGTGTTTTTGTAGGTGAATTTCTCCTCTTTAGATATTCATTTGCATAATGAAGCACTTCTAAATGCTATGAATTACTTAAATAATCTTCTACCGAAACAAGAGACTAAAATAACAGAAGAACTAGTCCAGGAAAAAGAAGAGAGAAAGGATGTTCTTAAGAAATTAAGTAAGTTTTATTTCTTGGTTCCCCCCGACTTCCTTTTGCTTTGCCCTTCATCTCCTATCCCCCCACCACATGGAACATGTGACTGTCCTTGGTTTAAGAGGTGGGGAGAAGTTCTAGATGACAGAGAAAATGTTAACTGTTGGAAGATGGAGAAGTAGAGAGCCCTTCAAACGGTTATATGACTTGAAAGAAAGAATAACCATTGAAATCAAACTTTTTTCACTCCACTGGTCACTAACACTTATGAAAAAGAGTATGAGAAGAGCAGAAATGCATTGTGTTCAGGTGGAATGCTGTATTAGAATGTTAACTATTAGTTTTGTGCATCTTTGTGGTTTGATTTATGCCCACCTAGTCAAGCCTGCAACTGTATATCGGATCCCTAATACTGGATGTTGTGTGCAGATTTTAAATGCTGATCATGGACTATTTTGCTGTTCCACATGCTCTTAACGTACTGTAGTATGATTTGAGGCTTCCCTGTATACACTGCAGATTCCAGGGTGCCATTTCTACCCTTGGGGCCATTGGTAGTTGGTATAATGCTATAAGTTATGCCAGGGCATTGGCCAGGTGCAGAGTAGGCTAGAAATAAGAGGAGCACAAAGGCCACTTTTCGCACCCATTTTCCTCACCTCTTGGAATTGCATTTGGTTTTACTCTTTGGAGCTGCACTTTGTTCCCTTTGTACTAGAAAAGGCTCCTAGCGAAGGATCAATGTGTCTTTTTTTTATTTAAAACAAATTAAATAAAGATACAAACTGAGCCTACAACTAAACTTGGAATGGGTAATATGTATCTGTCATCACTATGATCTAGATATTTGCATAATACAGACAATAATATTAGTGTTGTTTTCAATTTTCTCACAGCGTCAAAAAAATCCAAGTATGAGGATGTCATAGACCTTCACTTCTTTGCAGATTTATCCTGTTTGCGTGTTTTTATTAGAGAACAAAAACGCAGGATATCAGAAATTCACATAGAAGGTAAGAGTAAAAGTTTGAACATATAGTTACTAAATAGTAACAGATATTAGTTAATTTTGTTACATGTTTTTGGGGTTTTTTTAAGGACTTGATTGCCAAGTGATCATGAGGAAAGCAGCAACTGAAGTGTTTGCAAAATTAAAGAACATAATTATTATGGATTCTAACGAGATGGCATTATATAAAAAGGTATGAATTCTCATATATGTCACTAATTGCTGCTGCCTGATGGACAGACACTAATTCTGGCTTAATTATTGGAGCCTATTATCTAGCAATATTTTCTCTGTTGCTCTGTGTGGGTGCTGGGATCATTGTTCCCACCAAGAGGTATGTGCCTGATTGTCCAAGAACCTAAATGTCAGTCCCCCCCCACAACTCAGAGACTGCTGTATTAAAAAAACCAACAAAAAACTGCTTTCTGTGATTCATACACTAACCCAGGGGTGGGCAGACTACGGCCCGCAGGCTACATCCGGCCCATGGGACTCTCGTGTCCGGCCCTTGAGCTCCCAGCCGGGGAGGCTACCGCCATCCTATCCCCTGCCTTCACCCCTCCCTCAGATTTACATCGCCACGTGGGCAGCACTCTGGCCCACCACTACTGCTTGGCGGCACTGCAACAGTGTGACTGGCTGTGTCAGGGTTATGAGCTCCTGCTGCTCTGAGCGGCATGTTAAGGGAGTGAGGCTGCGAGCTCTGGTGGGGCAGCATGTCTGGCTCTGATGGGCCATGCTGCTGCCAGACACGCCGCTCTGAGCGGCACGGTAAGGTGGCAGGGAGCAAGTGGGTTGGATAAGGAGCTGGGAGTCCTGGGGGATAGTCAGGGAGCAGGGGGCAGTTGGATGGGGTGGAGCTTCTGGGGGGAGGTCAGGGGACAGGGAATGGGGGAGTTTGGATAGGAGTGGGAATCCCAGGGGGTCTGTCAGGGAGCAGGGGTGTGGATAGGGGTTGAGGCAGTCAGGGGGTAAAGGGAGGAGTCCTGGGAGGGCAGTTAGGGTGAAGGGGTCTCGGGAGGGGGCGATCATGGGGACAAGGAGCAGGGGGAGTTGGATGGGGGTGGGGTTCGGGGGGGGGTGGCTAGGGACGGAGGGGGTCTCTGGATGGGGCAGTCGGGACAAGGAGCAAGGAGGGTTGGATGGGTTGGAGGTTCTGAGGGGGTAGTCAGGGGACAGGAAGTGGGTGGGGGTCCGATGGGGGTGGGGCTAGGCTGTTTGGGGAGGCTCCGCCTTCCCTACCTAGCCCCCACATACAATTTTGCAACCCTGACGTGACCCTTGCTTGCACTAAGCTGCACAAAAAGTTTGCCAGTGGCTGAACTAAGCTGTCCTTTATGGCTTCTTACTATACTGACTTCAGTGAGCTGATTTATACCTGCTGATGTTATAGTCCAATACTTAATTCTCCCATGGATTTTAAAACTCAGTAGTTGTAAAATTCTTTAGGATTCATAGATAAAAGGAAGCCTAGAAGTATGAAGTATTACTTAGTTTTGTAATAGGCTGTAGTGAAATTACAGTGGGACCCCGCAATACTGGGACAATCAGGATCCAAAAAAACCCGATCGCGATAATGGCGGGATCGCGGTATGGTGGGGTTCCGCAGCATCAAAGCAGCGGCCGCCACCGACATCGGGAGCCAGCCGCGCACCGCGCTATAAGCGGATTCGCGCTATAGCGGGGCGTGGTATTCCGGGGTCCCACTGTATTTTAATAGTGAACTTTTTCCATGTTAGGTTTGAATTAATTACCCTTTTCTCTGTTTTAAGGCTCTTTATATCACAGGAAAAGAAGTCTTCAATTTTAAAATGGTGTCGTACATGAATGCTACAGATGGTGCTGCCTATACAAATATGAATATTGTGGACACCCAGGTTTATTTAACTGTTGGTTGCATTCAAGTAGTTTTTGTCAACAAGTTTGTTTCAACTATTTTGGTAAGTCAAATCTTGTCTTGCCTCCCATCCCACCCCAGCTTTTTAGACATGTAGGTAGTTGTGTCCGGCTGAAAGTGGAAAAGACACATGCAAGATGGTATATATTTATAAGAGCTCCCTTATTTTTGTACAAGGTTCTGGTTAATGTTGGGAAATTGAAAAAGTTTTCTTCCAAAATTACAAAATTCCAGCTTCTCCACACTTGCATACTGGAACTCAAAAGCTAAAACTACAGTGTTTCTATAAATCTGCAATTGTTATTATTATTCACTACTCTTACACTTACATGACCAGATTTTAAACTTTCATACACATTTTTGCTGTCACATGACATTGGAGTATAAAACAATCAGAATGAATGCCTCTTTCATACAATTTGCTAAAGCTAACGAGTATGCACGAACTTGGAATAGGTTACATGTAATTCTTCAGAATCATGATGGAAGATCTTCTTTAGTGTTGGGACTCCATCTTTAATATACAGTATGTAAATAGTTGTACACACACGTTTCATTTCCAGTGGAATTATTCTTTAGAATAATCTCTACGCAAATTAAGTGAGTGTATTTTATTGCCAGCACTTAAGACAGATAATATAGCATTTGGGATGAAATTTTAAAAAGTAATTAATTATTGATAAATGTAGTGTTCCTATGATTGACAGCATTAGATGTAATGACAGTTTGTAATTATTTTCTAGGCTTTTGTTAATAACTTCCAAGCTGCTAAGGAAGCTATTACCGAGGCAACTGTTCAAGCAGCAGAGAAAGCAGCTACAGGTGTAAAAGAATTGGCACAACGGAGTTCCCGAGTGGCACTGGATATTAATATTAAAGCACCTGTAATCATAGTGCCGCAGTCAGGAGACTCTACTAATGTCCTTGTTGCTGATTTTGGTCTAATCACCGTAAAGAATCAGTTCTCTGTTAGAACAAATGCACGATGTAGCCTTCCACCTGTTATTGACTCTATGACAGTGAAGCTCAGTGAACTAAAACTATACAGGTAAGCTAATATGTATGTGTGTGGTTTTTTTTAAAGTCAGTTTAATTCTTCTGAAACACCTTATATTGACAGTTCTGTAAAATGAAGTGCTTTTATCTAAAGATCAGGTTTATGTTTATCACTTACATAACACCATTAATGTACATGACACTCTACAAATCACCAACAGAAATGTTAGTGAGAAAATAATTAAGGTTGTTTAAGGAAAATATCCATTTACACCAGCAGTTCTCAATCTATGACCCATGGGCCACATGCAACCCAATTAGCGCACAGCTGTGTCCCAGCTCAGCTGTGTTCTCAATGCTGGCTCATGCGGCGGAGTCTAGGTTCCTGGCGGCCTGGCATGATGGGGCGTGGGCTGCACCACAGCCCAGCATGGTGGGGTCATGGTCCGGTTGGGGCTGCTGGCACACCACATGGGTTTGGGAGTCTGGGACAGCCACGTGGTGATGGTCCAGGGCCGCTGTCCAGCCACCCCCACATAGCAAGGGTCTGGGGTGGGCAACCCGCCGGCCCCACTCAGTGGGGGTCAGGGTCTGGGCTGCCACTGCTCTGCCACTCAGCCCCTGCAACCCAGGTAACACGTTGTGGGCCTCATATGCAGCCCACAATGATAAATAAGTTGAGAACCACTGACCTACACAAACCCTTCAGTAGAAGGAAATATCCAGTTAGGATATTCTTGTTTAGCAAACCTTAATTCTTACACAGAATTAACTAATTACAGGACAGGTTCTAGTCCTCTTTATTATAGATACTATTCAAAAGGATAAGGCAAGTGCAAAAATGTTTCATAGTTGTGTTGTTCAGATTATTAAGTGAAGGATATTGGGTTATGAACATCATTTTATTTCTATCCACAGAACACATTTTGAGAGTGGTTCATTACAAAGTGAAATACAACTGTTGCAACCACTAAATTTGGAAGTTACTGTTGAACGAAATTTAGCTGCTGCTTGGTATAACGAAGTGCCTGATATTAAAATACTTGGACGACTTAAGCCTATGAATGTAAGTATCCAGTACTGGAAATTACTGAAAAATATTTGTGGGGAGCTAATGAATTTTACTGTCCACAAATGCAAAACCTATTGACTTGGTTATTACTTGATTCACAGAAGTATAGATGGAGTGGATTTTTATTGATAGGAGCTGAAAAAGGAGGGGTTGGGGTGATAAGTGAGAGCCTACAATGACTTTTTCAAGCACAGAACTAGTATAATGTGAAATGCAGGAAGGCATTACGTTTCCTTTATTATTATAATAATGTAGCTCACTCCTGACCTGCAATATCCTTGATTTACTTGTGTATTGGGTATTTTGTACACCCTTTCAGATATGGTTTGAAAGAAGTTCATGTATTTTTTTTCAGAACCTATTCATGTTGGTTTGAATTTTTGTTAATTAAAAATCAGGACTGAACAGATGTGTCTTTTCCACAATGTACTCTCATTGAAAATATATGGACAAGGTTTATGTTCTATGTTTGTACAAATATATTGGTTTGCAGGCTTAGAAATGAGACTAATGACTTCATGTTGGAAAGTATTATGTGACAACTATCAACAAATATGATTCTTGCTCTAATTGCATCTGCTAACAGATGTACAGGCATGTCACGTTTTGCGGGCATTTAACTTGCGTGATTTCCGCTTTATGTGGTCGACCGAAAAAAAAAAAAAAGTAAGGGAAAATTAAAAATATAAAAACTGTCTTTAGAGCGGGCGATTTCGCCGGCCATTGAAGTCAATGGGGTTTGGCTATACGCTGTTTCCGTTTTATGCGGAAACTGCGGAACCGAACCCTCATGTAAAACGCGACATGCCTGTATACCCACATACAGCAAAATAGTTCATACCTAGCTACCTTTCTTTTAATTAAAAGTTTGCATAGCTGAACTAGATAATATGTGAACCATTGCTGGTGTGCATACCCAGGCTGAATTCTAGCCAAAGCGAATTTTAAGTATATAGAAGCCTTTAAACAAATGTTTTTCTTATTTGAGTGCTGTCCCTGTGGGTGCTCCACTCCAGATGTTGGTGTGTCCTAGCGCTGTTGATCGGAGATCTTTGGTAGCAGATCTTAGGGATGCGTTTCTCATTCCCTAGAACAAATCTCATGTTTGCTTTTCTGCCGATTCCACTGATACACAGGTTTCCACGCAAGATCAGAGAGGAAATAAGTTCATACTTATTTCCCTAGCTTGGCCCAGACAGACATGGTACCCTTACCTGCTCTGCATGTCCATCCTTCCTCCAAGGACTCTCCCCGAAAGACCAGATCTGCTCTCCAAGAACAATGGTTGGCTTCTCCATCTGTAGCTCCAGAAATGCCATCTGACGGCATGGTTCCTTCATGGTTTCAAACCCATAAATTAGCCTGTACGGAGCAGGTCCAATACGTCGTCCTGTATAGTAGAAGAGACTCCACTTGTAAGACTTATCTTCAAAAATGAAAACACTTCTCCATATGGTGCTTCCACAGATGCCTGACCCCAAGACCTAAACCCTCCCTGACATCTTAGACTACCTTTTGAAACAGAGTGGACTCTCGCTCAGTTCTGTCAGAGTACACCTCGCGGTTCTTTCCAGCTTCCATGACACACTGGGTGGATACTCACTTTTTGCCCACCCCACCACAAAAGCTTCCTCATGGGCCTTAAAAATCTCTACCCTGTTGCAGGGTACTCGGTGTCCCGTAGAAACGAAGCACACACATAGCTTTGGATAGAAGTAGTGAGTTTATTGAAGGCAGAAGTGGCACAGCCACAACGGGGGCGCCCTTCGTTGCTGCCACTGAGACGGGGACCCGATGCATTGGAGCAGTGCTCGGGAAGAAGCCCACTGCGCGTGGGTACACAGGCAGAGAAATAACAGAAACATTTGCATCTCACGCATACCTCATGAATAACTAATACCTTGTTTCTGTCTTGTTAGTATTATATAATGCAAGCAGGTGTTTCATTTCAAGGCGAGCAAACTGTGAGAGCCAGGTATTCCGGCATGGGAAATATGTGATAAGAGGGCAGAAACTGATAACCATGGCCGAAAGTACCCTTTCCTTCCCAGGAGTGGGGGGGGGAATGAGCACCCCTTTCTTTCCTGGAGTCAAGGATGAGAGCGCCCTTAACACTCTACCGTAACAATGTCTTGCGCGCCCTTACATACCCTTACATTCATCTGCCAGCAGCCTCCTGGAATATCAACATAGTTATCCATGTTCTGTGAAACCTCCTTTCGATCCCCTGACAACCTCATCCCTGCTCCACATGTCTATGAAAGTAGCTTTCTTGGTTGCCATGACATCAGCAAGGAGAGTAGGGGAAATAAGCGCCGTGATGACCTACCCTCCTTACATGATTTTGTCTAAGACAACGTTACTATGCAAACCCACCCCAAATTCCTCCCCAAGATGATGTCCACCTTAACCAGACAATACACTTAGCTGTATTCTATTCCAAGCTTCAGAAAGAAGCGGCACAACATACCCTCGATGTATGATGGGCAATTGCATTCTGTCTTTACAGAACTAAGCCATTTCGTAAATCGTCTAGGCTGTTTGTCTCTACTACTGAGAGATCAAAGGGTGATGCTGTTTCTAAGCACCTACTCTCCAGGAGTATCTCCAACTGCATCAGATCCTGCTACCAGACCCAGAATGCTCAGCCACCAGAGAGTGTCAGAACTCATTCTACTCGAGCAATGTCAACTTCAGTTGCCTTCCTCCACAACATACCTATTACAGACATATGCAAGGCGGCTACGTGGACATCCAAACACACATTCGCCAAACATTATGCCAGCACACAAGTTACCACTGCAGACGCCATAGTAGTCCACATAGTACTGTCTACTGTTGTTACTGCTGCAACTCCAAAATCCCACCAGCTGTAGTGGGTACTGATTCACATTCACCTGGAGCAGAGCACCCACAGGGATGGCACTTGAAGAAGAAAAGAAGATTACTCACCTTGCAGTAACTGAGGTTCTTTGAGATGTGTGTCCCTGTGGATGCTCTACTACCCACCCTTCTCTCTTCTATTTTGGAGTGCTAATCAGACAACTCTACAACAGAGAGGGGTGCAGGACTCACTTATGCTCAGGCAGACCCTAATGACGCCATAAGACAACAGCTGAGGATGTGTGTCCCGACCAGGAACTACTACCAAAGATCTCTGATCAGTGGGGCCGGTACTCACCGACACCTGAAGTGAAGAAGGGACCTTCTCTTCTAGTCTTCTGAGCAAAGACTCAAATGTGCTAATTTGTGTTATTGAGATATAGCAGCATGAAGAGTCATTACCAACTAATAAATACATCTCCTACTTTGTTAGTAAATACTTCTCTTTTGAGAACAAATTTTGGAGAGGAGAATGTTTGAGAAATGGACTGTAAGAAAGTGAGAAATTTTGCCTTTTAGTTGCCATAGTTTTTTTAAAAGTGATTGATATTGATATATTCAAAGTAAAATAAGGTTTGTTCTTCAAAGCTAGTCTTTTTTTTTTAATTATTATTTTTAAGCTCATTCTCAGTCAGGAAGATTTAACCACTATATTGAGGACATTGAATGAAAATTTAGGGGACAGTTCTGGTACTCCACCTCCTTTACCAGAACAGAAAGATACAAGTAGCAACTGCAGCGATGCCCTCAGTACTTCCCAGCATTCTGCAGGTATGTTCTATAAATCTAAGAAACAATCCAGAAGAATTACATGGTATTATCAGGTTAACTCTTCCAGTGGATTTACAAGGATATCTCCTTTCAACTGTGTTTAAATGGTATGTTTATTTACCATGACCTTTGTTTAAAGTTTTTTATCTGGATATATTAAGAATAAATTAAAGTGGATACAGGGTTAGAAAAAAAGACAAATAAGCTTCCATGGTAGATCTTGTGGCATTAGAGTGTTTTACTATAAAAGTTATATAGTGTCCAGTTTTATTGACTATTTAAGAATGTGTATAAAACATTCAATAATCTGTCAGGGTTGGTAAGGTTTATGGAGAGTATTTTGCTTTTTGGTATCAGTTATTTCCCTCTGTTTATGACAGTCTTTTCTTTCTATTACTAAGTTAAAACTATTTACCCCTCAGAATCACAGTACAGCAGGATCACTGAAAATCTTTATTTTTACCACCTGATCTACTGTACAGCTCTCTATGCAATACATTGTATGGATACATAATAAAAAAGTCATTCTCCTGAAAAACACAGAGTCCAAAGAAGCAGGACAGACAAAACCACAAAGTAAAAAAGATAAACCTCTTAATTATCCTCATTTCCTTCCACCCCATGAGATTATATAAATCTCCTGATGCATGAGCATTTAATCCTAAATAGCGTTAACAGGAATTAAGTGTGTTTTTCCTTGTTGTGGAATTCTGATAGTTAGAATGTGGGTTTTTATATAATTTTCAGTTTAAAATAAGACTTTGAGATACAGAAGAATTGATTTAGTAAAATCCGTTTGTCTTTGGGGTGAAGTGGGGAACATGTAGTCATATGAAGACTGCTATGCATTAAGGAATGTGTAATTTTTTGATTTGCTGTCAGTTTTAGTGCTAATGCGCCTTTCATTTTTAAAAGGAATAACTATGGTAACAACTGCTGTGGTGGAATTGCGTTCACCTGTTAAAGTTAAAACAACACTAAAACTGGACTTCCAGTTCGACTCTCTCACTTTGGTATTGTGTAGTCCGAATTCTAAACAGGTAAACAAAACTTGGTGTTATAAAAGAAAACAAATCTGTAATCTTACTGAAAATGCTGGCAACTCTGAACAGGAAAATGTTGTAAATTAGAGGATATATTACACAGGAATACATAGCTCAAGGGCAGTAGTTACGAACTGTAGTCACGGGTTTATTATACGTGCCATGAGATTATCTTCAACCAGCTATATCACATCGTGATATTACAGAAAACGGAATAGAGAAACTCAATGTCTCAGAAACCTATTGTGCGATTTGATTCTCACTTTCCAGGAAATATAACCTTGAATAAAACAAAGTATGACACTACAGATGGATAGGCTTTGTTTTTGATAAAATTGTGGACGTGGGTTGAAAGTTGGGGTTGTAATACGAAGCTAGCTTCAATCTTAATGTAGATTCAAAATCATACCTGTCAGCTAATCTCCACTTAGAAGGTTTAATTGGGCGTGTTTTCCTGCGAGCTTCTGCTTACGTTTTGTCATGAGTTTAACTCTTGATAAGTTAACCAGTCTTCTCTCTAACATTTTAGAACAGAGTTTCTCAAACTGTGGTCAGTGGACCACAGTGGTCCGTGAGCTCCATTCAGGTGGTCCACGGATAGTTACCCCAAAGGCGTGCGCCTGGGCAGCTACACATGAGAGAATGAATGGCCATCCACCTAAGTAGTGGAGCCACGCAGGATTGGTTCCACTAATTAGGTTCCTGGACCCTGGAGAAGACTTGCATATAAGGCAAGGTGGTGGCCTTGTGCGGATTAGGTGGGATGTGGGAGGGGAGTGAAGAGAGGGGGTGGAGGAAATTTGGGACTTGCAGGTTTGCGGCGGCCAGAGAAAAAGGCGACTTTCCCCAGTTCCAGGACTGTGGTTGTTGGTGAGAGAACCCCCTCCGCCCCTTTTCACCCCAGCTTGGGGATTGTTGTGGTGAGGGAGAGAGGGCACATCCATTGCATTAGAAAGATAAGACTACTGTTATTAAAATATGGGTTGTGTGCTTTTATTTGCAGAACAAAATTTTTTTTTTTATTAAGCAGTTTTTTTTATATAGTGCTTTTAAGGGGTATGCCTCTTGATACCGTCTGCCTGCTAGGCATCGAGCTGTTGATCATTGCCCCCTGAGCCTGACAATCTATCCGGCTTTCTATCCACCTTATAGTCCATTCATCCAGTACATACTTTTTAAATTTGCTGGCAAGAATACTGTGGGAGACCGTATCAAAAACTTTGCTAATGTCAAGATATATCACATACGCCTCTTTTCCCCATATCCACAGAGCCAGTTATGTCATCATAGAAGGCAATCAGGTTGGTCAGGCATGACTTGTCCCAGTGGGATCAGAACTGCAAAACCTGATTCCTACAGCTTTCTCTATGCACGCCATGGTGGTGTTCTGGAAAGGCAGAGTGACTGGATTGTGCTGCACTCCAGCTGTGTCCAATGTGTGGGCTGTTTCCAGCTGGTGCAAATTAGAGTGGCCCCCAACCCTCAGCTGCTCTATCTGAGCTTAGCCAGAGGATCAAGGAGCTTTAACTAGTTGTTGATTTGCAGACCACAGCTACACTGTGGGTTAACTATAGCAACATATCTATGACAGCATAACCCCTGGGGGTAGATAGAAGTCTGCAATAGAAGTGATTTTTCCTTGTCAATAGGAACAGCACCTTCCTGAGCACCTTCCTACCACTAGTTGTGTAGATGGAAGCATTCTTCCATTGACCTAGCTATGTCTACATTGGGAGTTGGGTCAGCATAGCAATAGTCAGGGATGTGAATTTTTCATAGCCCTGTGTGCCACAGCTATGTTGACCTAAATTGTAAATGTAAGCCAGGCCTCAGCATCTCCTCTTCTTCCTATCCCCTTGGTGGCTGTGTGGAAATGGAGAGGTAAAAGTTTTATTTTAAAAAAATGCACTCGAGTCAAAATTTGCAAAATTAGTTTAAATTCGCTTCAAGTTTTAAAATGAATAAGAAGCTTTCAGTAACTGATGACTTGAAATCTAGTCAAAATGATGCTTTAAAAATATCTGATTTCTTGTGTTAATTGGCATGCCCTTCTGTCAGTGATGCACATTAATGGCACCTGCTTATTGTAATGCACTGAAGGTAATACTTAGCCTTTGTGGAGCTATCTCTGTATATGTCATTGATTTAATGGTACTACAGTGTTTTGATTTAACTATACATTTCCTTTTTAATCTTACATTTAATATGGTTGCAAGTAAAACCTTTGCTAGTCACATTGAGCCAAACCATGCTTCAAGTATAGTAGTTGTGAACAAATGTAGAAAAATGCTTTCTCTTTTTTTTTTTTTTTTTTTTTTTTTTTTTTTAATTTTAAGTTATGTTTCCTTTTTAAAACAGGTTTCTGCTTTGGATCGAAGAAATGATCTTTTGAAACTTGCTGAGTTTAAATTGGTCTTGATATCAGCTGCTGTCAAAATGTTGTCAGATGGTTCAGTGAATGCTTCAGTCAAGTTAGCAAACTGCACGTTAGATGATAAACGACCAACAGTCCAGAAGGCAACTCCAAGGTGTTAATTTTGCATAAAAGATTAAATAATTGTTCATCAGCAGTTGTTGGTTAGACTTAGGGTTGCTAACATTATGTACAAGTTGCTATTTGAGTTTGTTAAATTACGTGTCTTATAAGTACAGTTTGGACAGTAACTAAAATTTGTGTCAAGAGTCCAAGAGGTAGCCTTGTTAGTTTGGAATTGCAGAAGTAACAGAGAGTCCTGTGGCACCTTAAAGACTAATTAAAGTATTGAAGCATAAGCTTTCGTGGATATTTGTGCATCCAACCAAGTGGGTATTAGCCCACGAAAGCTTATGCTTCAATACTTTAGTTAATCTTTAAGGTGCCATAGGACTCTTTGTCACTTCTAAAATTTGTGTGTATGCATGGATTGGGTCATATATTCTGCATACTACTTGCTCTTTCTTTCAGATATTACTTGGGACCTAGCGATATTGATGGGATAATACTAATAGTATTTTCAAGTTGGGAAAAAAAAGAGGAGCATATAGAAACTCATTCCACTTTTACTTTTACAAGACAATAGATAAGATATATGGAGAGAATTCTGCTTATATGTGTCAGTAGAAAATATTGTTTTTTTTCACTGCAGCAATGTTGTCATCTATCTATAGATATATATCACTTAAGTGAACATTAAAAGGCAGCTGAAAGAGAACATACTCAGTAATTCATCTGCAGGTTTCATCATGGTTTCTCTGGTGTCTAGATTATTATATTTTTAGATACTGTTAAAAGGATTTGAAATGTGAAACACTGCATTTAAAATCATCACAATGAAACCCCTTAAGATTTGTACATTAGCACAGTTTTAATATTGGTCATTAACATAGTTTTAATATTTCAAGTATTATCTTCATGTGTGAGTGTTTATCTTTTCAAATAATTGGTCTGTTAGGCATTCATCACTATAGCATGAATGCTGTACCTAACATTGGACGAAGGTGAGTTAATGAACAGTAACACATACTATTATGTTTTATTAGTTGGAACCATACACTCTGTTTGTTGCCTTTTCATTGCCAACGGGAACACAGTAGTAAAAACTTAGTCATCAGAGTCAGCATTTGATTGTCCAAGAAGAACAGATCTGCTGAGTAAGAGAGTGCCATTTTACAAAGTTGCTTTTTAGAGTTTTAACATCATTTTTTGGTTAATGCTTATATTGGTGGGTTTTCTATTTTTTTTAAGTGGTTTTTTTTTTTTAAAAAAAAAGGAACTTCTGCTAATGTTATATTCTAGACAGAATGAGAACTCTCCTTGATTGTGAGAATTAATTATTGTGAGATTGTGAGAATTAATTATTCATATTAGAGGCCTGGCCTGCTTTTGAAAGTGTCTTATTATATACTTCCTTAATTGTCTTTCAGAATGGTGGAAATGAAACATGGATCTGAAAAGAAGGACATGGTGGAAATAAGCTACAAGCAGGGGAGAGATGGCACTGTCCTTGACACAGTTGTTCAAGACCTATATCTCTGTGCGAGCATGGAATTTCTACTTACTGTTGCAGATATATTCTTAAAGGCTAGTGCCGAAAGTGCTGCTGCACAGAGGAATATCAAACAAACTTTAGCTGTAAAGGAGCAAGGTTTGTAACTTTCTTTATATATAAAGTTTCTAATTTTAGCATAGAACATAATACTAAGTTTAGGCTGCTTCCCAGTTTGGCGCTCATGTCTTAAAAAGTCTCCCTTCTTCAGTGTGCCAAAAAACCTCAGTCTTACCATTCAGTCCCAGTTTAACAACTTATTTTTCTGCTAGTCTTCCTTGACTGAGTGTTCTTTTGTACATGATTACCAGACACATGCCAACTACCATCAGTGGATATGTTTTTCTTTATCTGTGTGTTAGTTGAAATAGATTTTAACTGGCCACGAGTTTGTCAAATGAAATCGTTCTAAGCATACCTAAAGTGACTTCTTACTCAACAACAAATGGAAATACAGTAGATATGTAAATATAGATATCAGTTATAGTAATTTCTTGGTGTGTTCAAACAATAGGTTTAACTTAAATGTTTTTTTTTTTTTTTTTCAGTATCTGTGCAGCCAGTATCTTCAATGGAAATGAACATTGTTGTTAAAAATCCAGAGATCGTATTTGTGGCTGATTTAACAAGAAGTGATGCTCCTGCATTGGTGGTTACAACACAGTGTGAGATCTTCATTAAGAAGAGTCCTCAAATGTATAAAATGACAGCTGCTGTTAAAGATATACAAATGAAAGCCTGCCCCTTTGTTGCAGAAAAGAGAAAAGGGAGCATCACTACAGTGAGTTTTCCTTTTAAATATAATCTGAGTAGCTGAGAAATTGCAATATAATTGGTGTTGTAAATCTTTTTCTTTCACTAATATATATGAAATAACTAATCTGAGTTTGTGGATTTAATGTTTAAAATGTTGGTGAAAAATTATTCTTGAGTAAATAGCCATCTGGCAGTCTCTGTCTACACTTCAGCATTTTATACTGTTAGTATGTTTGTTTTCTCTGTGTTAGTGGAGGGATCACAAAGATCTGGACTAGTTTTACATGTTTTTCAGAGTACAGCTACTAGTGTTTACTGTTAAGTTTTTTTTGTTTGTTTGTTTTGGAGAGTGGCTGTTCTTTGTTGTTCAACGTTCGTGATTGTACTACTCCAATTTGTGGCTTCGGTGTTTTTTTATATAACTGAAAATTGTGACTCTAAGGGAAGAAAATGTTATAATTCCCGTATAATCTAAGCGTACAGATAAACATGTTTCTGGGAATGCATTCTTAATACTGTCTCAGCTTCCAAGGCTTTTTGATTAATTTAGAACATTTTTGGTGTGAAAATTTTTCTGACATGCATCAGTGGGAGGAAGAAAAAAGTCAGTCTCTGATTTTTTTCCAGTGAGAATTTAGACTGCCAGTAGTATCATTTAAATTTCTTCTTTGGGTTAAGATCCACAGATGTTTACAATGGCACTTCAGCCTGCTTGCAGCTTGGGACAGAACCAGGCCTGTCAGTGATTGGGATCAGGGAATGCTTTCCACCTGAAGATCTGTTCATTTTTTTTCTTCCTCTGCAGAAGTTGGTGGCTCAACCAGTTCTCCTAACTGCAGAGCTTTTCTGAGAGAAATTCCAAATTTTCTATCAAATATGTAAATTAACATTTAGATTCAATAATGTATGGCTAATTCCCAGGCAGGTGGTGTGCTGCATTTGCCTTTTGGGGAGGTATTTGCAGTGGTTCCACTCCCTTTTTGATGTATTTGCAGTAGCTGGTACCTTTTCAGGTTTCAGGGAGTGAGCTAGGACAAGAAAAGCCAGAGGCAAAAGGAGAAACCTGTTTCTCCTGCTTCCTGCTCTCCCTCTAGACTGTCTTGTGGAGAAGCTAGTTCGGCTCTGTAGGCAGAGTGCAGTTTCCTTCACAGTCCAAAGGGCAGCATACCGGATGAGGGTGGTCTTGTTTGAGTCCCTGGCCCACATAATCAGTGATGCCTCCAACTGAGGAGCTCAGCTGCCCCTTCCACTTCCCCACAGGTCCCAGATTGAGAGCACTGGATACAGCATGGACACTGCCCGCTCCAGAGAGTATAATAAAAAGCCTTCAGGCCCAGCTTCCTCCTCCTGCTGCCACCTCTATAATAGCCTCCTGAGGAATCCCTACTCATAGCCTAGACTGAGATCTTCAGGAGAAACACAGACCTGTCTGGTCTCCTATACATCCCATGAAGTAGAGAGGGATATTGCTTCTTAGGAACACATCTTTGAGCCTCCATCTTCTGTCTTCCTTGAGAAAGCCAAAAGGGGCCTGTATGTTGGAGGAGACACAAATAAACTCAACTTCCTTCAGTATGTCTACATTGAAAAATAAAACCACATGCAGCAAGTCTGATCCCATGTCTGTAGACTCTGTAGTTTGCTGGGCTCATGCTGTGGCCCTGGAAATAGAAGTGTAGATTCCTGCTTAGGCTGGATCTATGGATCTGAATCCTGGCAAGGGAGTGGGGGTCTCTCAGCCTGAGCTCCAGCCCTAGTTGAAACGTCTACAAGTTTATTTTTAGCTCCATAGCATGAGTCTGAGTTTGTAGACCAGGGACCTAAGAGTCTCAGCTGCATTTTTGTGTATGTGCAGTTTAGACATATCTTTTGAGAACAAGAGAAGTAGCTAGCCATTTGAAATACTTTGGAGTAATCTCTGAGCCCATTTCCCTCCCTTCTTCCTTCACTCAGGTGCATGCTCGCCCAGTGTGCCAAAGCAGTAACCATTGAGGCGGCACTTGTGCCCTCTAGGCCTTCCCAGGGCTATATAAAGGCTATGCTACCCCGATCCACCTCAGTTCCCCCCGCATCTTGAGTCAGAGCACTTGAGTGAGTATGGAGTCTCCCCTCATGTTCTTTATCACAGTGTTTGTGGGGTTTTTTCCCCTGTAAATAGGTAAGTTTAGTAATACCTTAGGGCAGGGGTCGGCAACCTTTCAGAGGTGGTGTGCCGAGTCTTCCTTTAGTCACAGCTTCGCGTGGCAGTCCGGAAGGGGCGGGGCTTCATGTGGAAGGGGAGAGGCTGAGCGGGTCAGTCTGC
This sequence comes from Dermatemys mawii, assembly GCA_007922305.1. Taxonomy (NCBI): domain Eukaryota; kingdom Metazoa; phylum Chordata; order Testudines; family Dermatemydidae; genus Dermatemys; species Dermatemys mawii. The sequence goes on along the minus strand of ML677339.1, from coordinate 14,878,232 downwards.
CCCCTTTGGGGTTTTCCCTGCGGGGTACTGCCAGCCTGGGTGAAGGCGCTGAGTGGGGCAGGCGGGGACTCGGGCTAGCAGGGGTAACCCCAAAGCGGGGGCAGGCTGAGGTGCTCAGCCCACCGCTGCTCTGGGGTTTCCCCATGCCAGCTGGGGTCCAACTGCCTGCCCAACTCAGCTCCCGCTGCTAGCCTGGGTGTCGGGAACCCAGGCTGACAGCAGGCTGGCAAGGTGCCAGCAGGGGGAACCCCAAAGCGCCGTGGGCTGAGTGCTCAGCCTGCCGCAGCTTTGGCGTTTCCCCTGCAGGCTCCTACCAGCTAGGGTCTCAACTCCCATTGACAGCCTGGGTTCCTCACACCCAGGCTGGCAGCAGGAGCTGACTGGGGCAGGCAGTGGGACCCCAGCTGGCAAGGTGCCAGCAGGGGGAATGCCAAAGCCACAATGGGCTGAGCACTCTGCCGCAGCTTTGGCATTTCCCCTGCAGGCTCCTGCCAGCCGGGGTCTCAGCTCCTGCTGCCAGCCTGGACTTCCTGCACCCAGCCTGGCAGCGGGAACTGACTGGGGCAGGCGGTGGGACCCTGGCTGGCAAGGCGTCAGCAGAGGAAACCCCAAAGCTGCCACGGGATGAGCGCTCAGCCTGCTGCCCATTTGGGATCCCACCACCTGCCCCAGTCAGCTCCCGCTGCCAGCCTGGGTGCAGGGAGCCCAGGCTGGCAACGGGAGTTAATCTGCAAGGGAAACCCCAAAGCGGCGGTAGGCTGAGCGCTCAGCCCACGCCGCTTTGAGGTTTCTCCCACTGGCGCCTTGCCAGCCGGGGTCCCACTGCCTGCCCCACTCAGCTCCCGCTGTCAGCCTGGGTTCCCTGCACCCAGGCTGGCAGCGGGAGCTAAGTGGAGCAGGCGGTGGCTGACAAGGAGGCAGCGGGGGAAACTCCAAAGCTGTCGGGGGCTGAACTCTCCCTGCGTGCCACCTGAAATTGCACGCGTGCCACATTTGGCACGCGAGCCAATAGGTTGCCGACCCCTGCCTTAGGGCTTAGTTTAGATTAATGTAGTTAGTAACATTTTAGCTCAAGCTGATGCATTTTCAAAGTTTTAAACATTTACACATCATATGAGGTTGCTGCCAATAGAGTCTATATCTTCCGTTCCAGTGCTTGCTTTGGTACCATGTATGGGTGTGATGCCTTTACTGGTACAAAAGGTGACTCTGACTGTACTGTCATCAGATCTGATGAGGCCAGCATGTAGGACTGTGGATGGTGCACGTGGTTTATTGGCCTAACCTTGAGTGGCTCCTCTATTACTACCAGACTAATTGGAAGGGTCTTCAGGTTCAAGTGTGGAAATGTATCCTTCACCTTCACAGTACTGCTGTTGGAAATTGTCAAGACCCAGGCATCAGCGTCGGTGATAGGATCATTACGGCTCCTGTAGTAGGGATGAAGCTTCCTGGCCTAGCTCTACTGGCCACTAATGCTATGCCTTGGCCTCTTTGAAATCCATGGGAGGTTCCTCATTTAGCAAGGTCTCAGTCATCTGCTCAGTCTAGGGCTAGACCACTTGCTCCTCTCGTGGTCTCTCTGCCTGGATCACCTGTGCTGCAGCCACAGGTCAAGGGGTCTCCCTCTGACCAGGTGCAACTTGATCCCTGGATAGAATCAAATATATTGCCATTTGATTGTATTAGTCCAGAGTCCAGTAGTTCTGTTTCCCTCTTCATCAGATGATCCTGTATTGCCTATGTTCTCTTCTACAGTACCAGAGGATTTAAAATCATATCAGGACCTTTTGAGACCAACAGCATTGTTATTGGGTGTTGAGGCTGGGTGTGGTCAGGACCACACCCTTAAGTTAGTGATGTTCTTCAATTCTCAGTTCCTAGGAGACTGTTTCCCTCTAAATGAAGCAGTATTGGAGCCTGAAAAAAAATCTGCATGTGATACCACAGCATCTAGAAAACTCTTGTTGCTATATTTAGCTCTGGGTTATGTTTCCATGCAAGGTTTTGGGTGTTCTTTCTCTCATCACCTCATAGTACATAATAACAAACGAATGGCCATACTCGGTCACACCAGAGGTCCATCTAGCACAGTAGCCTGTCTTTCGATGGTGGCCTATGCCTGGTGCCCCAGTGGGAATGAATAGAACAGGTAATCATAAAGTTTCCTGAGTCTGCCTGCAGCAAATGAGAGACCAGCAGACCATAAAGGACTTACTGTATAGTTGTCATTTTTTGTTTTCTGAGACAACTGACAAGACTGTACATGTTTTAAGGACTTTCAAACTACTGTGTAGTCATCGAGGTTTACACTGAGGCCTCAAAGAGTGTCACTTTGAAGATCACAACAACACCGGGAATATCACTCTCAGTGATACTTTTGCCATCATTCTATTCTGCTAGGCAGCAAGACTTTCTCAGAAGAGGACATAAATGACAGAGATCATCTTCTGGGTCTAGTTTTAGTCAACCATACTTTTATAATGAGAGCAGTGTACCAGTTGTGAATGTTTCAACCGTGGCTTTTCAGTCTGGGAACAGGCTAATTCTACAGTACTTGGGGAAAGCAATAACTACAGACAGATGGGTGCTGAGCACTGTTGGATCGGGTTATGCAATATTTCTGTCCATCCCATTTCTCCCCAGTTCGAGCCTTTTCAGGGCCCCTTCAGCACATCCAGACTTTGTGTGCTCTGGGAGCTATGCATGAGGTTCTTCCTTTTCTTCAGGGAAAGGAATTCTACTCTGGAACTTCCTGTTCCCCAAGTCCAGGAAAGGTGATACTTATCTTTGATCTCCGTGGTTTCAACAAATACATGAAGTATTTGAGGTTCCACATGGTTACCCTGTCTTACTATTCTTCCTGAATTGAATCACAGTGTCTGGTTTGTTGCTTTTAATCTTCAGGATGCAGAATTCCCTGTGCCAATTTTTCCCAGGCCACAGAAAACTCCTGAGATTCATTGTTGCCTGCCAATACTATCAGTACGTGGTTCTCCCATTTGTCCCATTGTCAGCCCCAGGCATATTTACCAAATGCATGATGATGATAACTGCTTATCTCAGAAGAAGGGAAATTCATGTCTTCTCCTAGTAAGAGGGAGATCTGAAGGGCAAATCCTCAATCATGTCCAGTTCACACTGAACCTCTTTGATTAACTGTTTGATTTTGAACAAAGCAGTGTTGAGTTGACTGCGACTCAAAAAATCAAATTCATTGGCGCCTTACTATGCTTCATGAATTTGAGGCCCTTTCTCTCATATGAGTGATTCCGGGCAATTTGTTTTCTTTGTCTAGATCTGCAGTTTCATCTTTTGACCATGGTCCATGCATACCTGAAGTTACTAGGATGTATGGTCACATGCACTTAATATGTGCATATTAATATCTCAGCATGAGATTGTGTCTTCATCCTTTTAAGTCATGACTGAAGCTGGTCTATTACATGAGCTGTCAGTCATTGGACAGGCTTGTCTGAGTGCCTCCAGAGATACTGGATTCTCTACAGTTGTAAGCAAAATGGAACAGTGTTGCCACACTGTTCCCTTTGCGTGTCCTTTGCCAACCAGAAATATAATCACTGTTGCCTCCATAATATGTTGGGGAGCACATTTAGGAACGTTAAAGGTTTAGGGTTTATGCTTGGAATGGGAATTATTATTCTGTATCAATGTCTGACATTTACAATGCATGGGTTTGAGCCTTCCGGGGTTTGATCAAGGGGGCAATAGTTCACATACGAACAATACCATGTGAGCAAGCAAGGAGCAGCTCAGTCCAGCAAACTTTGTCAGGAAACAAAGTTTTGGGACTTCTGTGTCAAGGAAGACATAGTACACCAGCGGCACACTTACCGACTCTCAAAACCAGTTGGCTGATCATTTCTGCAAGACTTTCTCCAACAACCACTTGTGGTCTCTAAAGACCTGTGTGGTAAAGTTCATGTTCAGGGAATTGGGCATTTCATAGGATGACCTTTTTGCAACAAAGCAGAACAAGTGCTGTCGATTTTGTTCCTGAGCAGGACTTAGTTTAGGATCTCTAGCTGATGCCTTCCATCTGAACCAGGGAACAGACCTGATGTATACCGTTCCTCTATCCCGCTTGCTTCTCAGGTTATCCTCAAACTTGAAGTTGTACCATGCCAGACTAATATTTATTGTGCCATCTTGGTCAGGATGGTATTGGTTCTCCTACCTTCTCAGTCTGTTTGTTTGACCTTCCAGATCTTACTCCTCTTCCTCACCTAATGACTCAGAACCCTGGCCAGGTGGTTCATCCAGTATTTCTCTCTTTGGATGGTATGTTGTTCGATTAGGAGAAAGAACAATGCATGGAAGCAGTACGCAGGATCCTTCTTAATAGGTAGAAAACCATCTGCTATGTCCTCTTATTTGGCTAAACAGAAACATTTTGTCAGTTTGGTCAATATCAAAGGGAGCTCAATTCATGTCAGCTCATATTCAGGACATTGTGGGCTACCTGTTACATTTAAAGTCCTCTGGTATGCCTCTTAACTCATCGAGGGTTCAGTTGGCAGCAGTCTCAGTTGTTTCATCCTCCAATCCAAGAAAAGTCAATTTTCTTAATTGTGAGATTTCTAAAATCTCTTTCCACCTGTGAAGGAAATGATCCTATTGTGGGACCTAAATACTATGCTGACTGACCTCATAGGTCCTTCATTTGATCTGATGGCAACCTGCTCATTGTTTCTCTATTCCCAAAAGACAGCTTTTCTTATGGCTATAATGGCCACAAGAAGCGCCAGCAAACTACAAGCCATAATGGCAGAATTTCCATTTATTCAAAGACTACATTCAAAGATTTTGTCCAAGGTGGTTTCACAATATCACTTCAATCAAATTATTTACTTGCCTTTATTCTTTCCTAAGCTGCACTGAAATGTCAGTGATCAGCATCCATAGATTAGATCTGAGGCAGTGCTTGACATTCCGTTTCAAAAGGACTAAACCATTTCGTTCATCACCTTGACTTTTTTGTCTGCTGAGCAGATCAGATGAAAGATCGTCTGCTTTCTGCACAGACTGTTTGGAGGTAGATAATTACCACAGTGTATGGAGTAGCTCAAACTATGCCCATGTGGACATTATAGGTTATTCAACAAGAGTCCAAGGGACATTGATCCTATTCGTCAACGGTGTTTCAGTGCTAGATATTTGCAGGGCTGCTACATGGTCTTCAGTGCGTACATGAACCAAAGATTATGCTATTACTGCAGCATATTGGTCTCATGCAAACTGTGGGGAGGTAGTTATGCAGTCATTGTTTAAGTAGACTCTGAACCCTACCACTTACGTGGAATATACGTCTTCAACCACTCAAAGAAGAAAACACTTACGTGTATTGTCACTGTTGTTCTTCAAGATGTGGGTGCAGACCTGTCCTCCATGACTTGCCCTCTGTCTACTCTGCATTGGAATCTCTGGCCTTGGATTCTAGTGTGAAGGAACTGGGGGAAGAGGGAGGGGAAGTTCTGCCCTTTATATAGCCATTGGAGGGGCTACATGGGGTGGAGGTAGAATGATCAGATGTCCCAGTTTTATAGGGACAGTCCCGATTTTTTGGGTCGTCGTCTTGTATAAATTCCTATTCTCTCTCCACCCCGTCCCGATTTTTCACATTTACTGTCTGGTCACCCTAGCTGGCGGGCACAAGCACTGCCCCAGCAGGTGCTGCCAAGCCAAGTTCTCAGGTTTCAGCGTACTGGTTGTGCACATGCCTGAGGAGTCTGCAACCGTGTCTTAAAGATTGTAATTAATCATTTTTTATGGGGACAAACTACCAAAGGGGAAATAAATGAATAATCAAATCCGTTCTGTTTCCCTGTTCACCTTTACAGAGTATAGTATGGCTGATAATCACCAATGTCAGATTCTCCTGCTCGCAGTCCGAATGCAGCATGACAAATCAGTGCAAAAAGACCAGGTCATACAGTTCTATGCATGCACAAACTACAAAGGGAATTCTTGATCCTTAGAGGAGAAAGCCAGCAGTATAAATCAAATTATAGAATCAAGTAGTTTATATACTATAGATGCTCCTTCACTCTCCTGCTGCTGCCAACCAAACAGTAAAGGGCAGAGCAGTTCGACTGACAAGTCTCATTCTGACCCCAAGTGGCAAGCAGGCTGAAGGACCATTGTAATGGCTCTGTGGATCTTACTACTCGAAGAATGGACATTGTTCCTTATCATTCACTTTTGATATTGAGTAACAGTCTATTAAGGCTAAAATACTGTTTTCTCCATTCACTTTTGTTTCTTTTCTCTCATATCAAAAGGGATGCTAATATTAAGAGTCAGTTTTTCAGTTTTAAAGAACCAACAGAATTATCACTAATAACTCTTTCTCTTAAATCTTCCTAATGTCATTTTAGAGGAGATTTTTTTTTAGCTACGCATGTATTTTTACTCCAGTTACTATATAATTTTAGAGTTGACCATGTATTCTTTCTTCAGGTATTGCAGCCTTGTGATTTCTTCTTCAATATGGTGCAGTCAGGTACTAATCCACAAGTGGCTGACCTATCAATTAAATCCTTAACAATAAAGGTAAGTTGAAATGTAGTTTGTGTGCTTTCTTCCTCCTCCTCCCCTGCTGGCTTTTGAAGTTATTGATTTTGTTTTAAAACTTTGATGTAATTAAAACTAAACACAATCTAAACATGTTTCATAGTCTTGCATCTCCTATTACTTATTATGTTGAAACAAACGAAGAAAAAGCCTTTTACATGTACTGCAGTCCTGTTGCCTCAATTTTATATGGAATATGGTAACTCATGATGGGTTTGGAAAAAAAGCATCCTATTTCTACAAGATAGTTTCTTGTGAAAAGAAATGTAGCCATACCACCAATTATTGCAGTTGTGTTAGTTTTCAATGATGCAGTACTATTGTGGAATGGAATCGCTTGATGTAACTTCAGCTATACAAATAATTCTACGGTCACTATTGCATAATACACTAGTCACTGTTTAGGTGGCCTGTCTGGTTTGCTTTCTGAACTCCATCCCCATTTTCATACACTTTGGAAGCATGTGCACAGAGGACTTGGTTTGGGCAGCATGATGGTTGTAAGTTGTATTAAAATAAATAACAAGAAATATTCTAGATAATGTCTCAGCATTTCAGCATCAACAGGTGGATCTGTTCATATCCAGAAAAAATGCCACAGCAAATCTCCTTTTTTCATATGGAAAACAAACCAAAGGGCACTTGTAATGAATGATCTTATACAAATGTTGGCCAAACTGAGTACATTTATCTCCCTCATCATTCAACTGCTATCCCTTACCGCATCTGGGAAGCAAGAGATAAGTGGGAGGAAACCATCACAATTGTCAGATGGTGAGGGCAGCCATGATTCTCCAACTAAGTGAAACTCGCATAGTGCTTATCACATCATCCATTAAAAGATGGGACCTCTTGAAACAGGAAGCACTACTTGAGGCTGATAGCCTGATTACTCAAAGGGGAGTATTAACAAAAAGAGGGATACTCCAGGTTGGGCGATGTACTTCTTTCCTCACTCTAACCATTCTCACCCTCAGTCCAGGTTAAAAAAAATTCAAGACTTCTGTTAGAGTAGTGGTTACCAACTTTGTTGCTTCATGAACCACTTTCTTAAAAAAATGACATTTGAGGTACCAGTTGCAAATTTATCTTTTTTGTGCACATTTGTTTTAGGCCTTACTAGACTTAAGTATTTATGGACTCAAATGACTAAGGAAGCCTAAAATGTTAGATTATAACATCTATTTTAATCTGAGGTTTTGAGACAGTGAATCAAAAAGCACAATGAAGAAGTGATGACAATTTGTTGTCTTGTTACTTAGATTATAAGAAAAAATGTTAAGACATCTTGATACATTTTGGTATGTCGTGGAAGCAAGTTAGTGGTATGACTTTTTTTATTTTATCAAAATTCAGTTCAGAGTTCCTGCTAATTCTTATCTGGACTATAGTTGAACACAAGCCAAACTTCACTGTGCTTACCTTTTAACCAAATGTAAATGAAGAAAATAAAAAACATTCTCAGAGACAATTTTATGGATATTCTTGCTTCATAGAACATAGTTGCTTTATGTCAGGTAAGATGTTGGGGAGCTTCAACTGAAGGTATAATCCTGTACTGAGAGTCATCCTTTACTTGTTTTTAATGGCAACCAGAGCAAAAAATTTAGTCTCACAAAGCTACATACTGCTGAAGGATGTCAAAAATTCTAAATCTCTGTCTGGTATCAGGCTAAACTCCTTTCTTCTTTTCATCCAAAACTCTCTGAGCTGCATTTTATTGAGTTTGAGTCCACCATCACATGACAGGTAAATCAACTTTTACTTTTCCCTTGGCAGGGTATCTTGTATTGAAAGTGAACCCCTGATCTAATTCTCATTTGTTGCACTGCCAGGAAAGTATTCATTAAACCTGGTAGCCAAATTAAGGCAGTGTTCTCTTATGGTCAGCAATGAAATCAGGATGAATTTTCAAGTAATTTTCAGTAAGGAAACTTTCCAAAGCTGGGAGGTATTGGCAGTTTCTCTTCTCGTGCCGCATTTTCTTTATCATTGCTCTTGATTTGTTGTGAATATTAAAAGTATAATTTTCATTCCCTGTAATTTGGCATTCAGTTTGACACACACAAGTCAGCTCAATAGGCTAGTCTTGACAGCTATAATTCGTCCAAAAACAATCAGCACATTCAGATCTAAAATCACCGAGGAAAATTTGTGCCTTTGAATGGAGCTCAGAGAGACAAGTCAGCACCTTCCTATGCATTAGCACTTCCCATTTCATTGCACATAATTGTTCAGTGTTCATGGTTGAATAAAAATAACCACCTTTACAGTAGGACCCTGAAGAACTTTCTGATTGACAGGGATGTTTTGGCAACTAGTGCCTTGCAGTGAATATTTCAGTGAGTAAATTTAGCATTGGACACCACTTATTTAATTTTTGTCAAAACACTAAATTTTTCTGGTCACTTCTCGTGCTCCATTAGAGCACACACTTGATACTGTTTTCTCACTCTACTCATTTTCTGAAATAAACTCAGTTTAAAAATTTATTCTACTGTTGTACGTCTTGACAAATCTTCACAAAACAAGAACTATTCTTTAATTGTAATTTCTGAGTAAAACCATTTAAGAAATGGAGCAAAATTAGTGATATTGCTCCTTGCATCTAATTTCAATTAAAATAATTTATTTTGTTCACACATTCTATGAATTTTTCCTTTAGTTGAAAAGCCATCTCTTGAATTTTTCCTGATGTACTATTGTTAGATAAACAATCAATATCAAGCTGTTTTGCAGTTTTGTCCTTTGGAATCAATGAGAGTGTCCTTTGCTGGAGGTACACAGGCGTCTCACCAATAGTATGAAGTTTCCCATTTTGAGCAATCCTCAGATTTACCTGATATGATGCTATCAGGGCCTTTACATTCATATTGCATAAAGAGGTAATTTATTTTACTTCTTGAGCTGTCTTTCAAATCACTTAGCTTTCTTAAACAAACAGACAAACCCACGATGTTTGTCTTCTAGAGAGTTGTGCTTTCTATTGAGTAGGGAAGGTTTAACTGAATATTGGATAACAGTTGATAGTAAATGATGCTCACTTTTTTCAGCATTCAAAGTAAATCCAAATGATAGGTACTTGGGATCATACTTTTTAACAATCTTATATTTTCAATGCTTTGTAGCAGGAAGCCAACAGGCAGAGCCTGAAATTTCATTTTTTTTCAGTCAGGTTTGGATTCATACCATTGCCAATTTCATCAACAGACCTTTGTGTTTCAGTATAATTTCTTTTGAAACTACTGCTAGTTACCCACTTATGCATACTTGAGGATCACATATATTCCCAAATACATAACGTTCACTACCACATGGACTATCGTAAGTGATGCCAAAGCATTCAGATGAGAGAATGTCAAAGATGTGCTGAATTAAGGCTTGGGCCATGTCCCTGGAATACGTGTGCGCCTATTAAGGTGATCTGGCTGGTGGGGATATGCTCAAGGAAATTAAAAGAGAAAGGAGTCTGGATGGGGGAGTTAGAGGACATGACGTTTAGACTGAGGGGTAGGAGTTGTGTCTGGAGTGCTAGAGTCTCTGGTGGTGTGGGAGGGTGGATGTTAAAGGACAGTATTGGATCAGAGTTGGGCTATAGAGAGATGGAGTAAATCATCCTGGAAGTAAGGGGCTGTACCTGGGCAGTAGGTAGTTTCAACTCCAATTCACCTATCTTCCAAGGCTTCAGATTCACAGTTCCCTCTGAGTCAGGGGTTTTTGTCAGTTTAATTGCAGGCCTTGGACTCATTGGAGAGTCTTTTCACTCACCACCTGCTCTATTTCCTGGACACTCCACTGCTTCTTTATATTTACAGGATTCCACAGCCATACTTCTTGAAGCTGGGCTGTGGTCCGGGGAGGCCTCTCTAGCCCCTTACTCTCCCTTCTGGTTCCCATTCCAGGGACCCATCCTTCTGAATCTATGCTTCTCTGTAATTCTCTTCTCCCAGCTCTCTGCTCTTTCTCCCCTCTTGGGAGCCACCTAACAGCTAGGTTTTATCATATTAAGGAGGTAGCAAGTTGATTTAACACTTGGTCTCTCTTCTTTTGCTAATCTGCTGCTCCTCTGAATATCTGTGTTTTTTTAAAAAGGGCCATGCCATGGATTTAGGGGTTGTCTAGTCCCAGGTTCCACTACCATTTGAAACAGAAAGATCATCCTGTTACAACACAGTGCTTCCAAGTGAACATATTACTGTTTAGAATCAGAGGGGTAGCCGTGTTAGTCTGGAATTGCAGAAGTGACAAAGAGTCTTTAAGGTGCCACAGGACTAACGAAAGCTTATGCTCTAAAATTTTAGTTAGTCTTTAAGGTGCCACAGGACTCTTTGTCATATCACTGTTTGAGAATCTCTTTAGTGGTGGCAAAAACCTCAGTTCTATGAGAGCAGGCATAAGAACATTATTTTAATCCTTAGTGGACAGCTGTAGTCTGAGCTTGAAACCTAGTTGCAAAATCACAATGTGTTGTAAAGCTGCTTGCAATTTCATTTTGGAACATGCCAAAAGTTCTTTTCAGAATTTAATTTGACACTGTGTCATGACAACACAAACAAGAAGATGTTTTAATCTAGAGAAGAAGGTAAAATGTTTCAATCAATTTTAAGTAGCAGCTTCCGTTAATGATTTTTAAAATAAAATAAAAATAGACTATTTCAACTACACTGCTACCTCGATATAACGCGGTCTGATATAAGGCGAATTCTGATATAATGCGGTAAAGGAGCACTCCGGGGTGCGTGGCTGCGCACTCAGGTGGATCAGTGCATCGTGTCTGACTTCAGTATAACACGGTTTCATCTGTATCATGGTACGATTTTTTGGCTCCTGAGGACAGTGTTATATCAAGGTAGCAGTGTACTACGTTATATTATGACGTCAGTGGTACTAGTGCATGTTATGTAAAAGTAATATAAAAATGAAATAAAACATTCTGAAACAATTTCAGAATTCAGAAAAAAGCTTGTTTTGAAATATTTCTGGTAATCATCAAAACAGACACACTTTTCTGAAATATTTTTCAGTTTTAACAAAAATGGTATTTTTAATAATAAAAAATGTCAATTTTTTTGTGAAAACATGCTCTAAGATCTTGTTATTACAGTACCGTAAACGCAGGTCCTCTAAGTCACTCTTGGGTCATTATCTGATCTCTTGGTGTTACTTACCTGTCAAAACAAGCAAACTGGCTCATTGTCCAGCCTGGAACTTTTTCTGTGTTTTTTAAGGCTCTTGAATCTCCTCTATGGGCTTCCATTTCACTCTAGTATGTCAGTCAAAAACCTGTTTTCTGTTGGCCATTATTTCACCTCAAAGGACCACTGAGATATCAGTCTTAGACAAGTCCTAACATGTTTTCCACAGTGTTTGTCATCCTCATTCCCATACTTTTCTTGACAAAGGTAAATGTAACTTTCTATACTTCCCAAGAGATAGTTGTCTTCCTTTTGTCTGAGTCCTTAATGCCATAAGGAAAAATGATGGAATAAAAGGGAAACTAGAGAAGTGATTGAGACTTACTTTAATCAAATTTAGAAAATCATGTTTTTCTTGTCTGAAATGTTTCTTTTATTAAATTGTCCAAGTTATCTGTAATAGTGCAGAAATCCTAATTACCAACAACTTACATGGCATTGTGAGGGCCAAATTCAGAGGGGATAAAAACTCATTCAAAATGTTCTACTCAAGTTTTGTGGGACGGGCGGTATTGGCCAGCACAAGAGAAATTTGCAAGTCTCTACTTAGTCTTTGTTAAAAGCCTTTATTAAGTACCATAGGTATGATCTGTTTTTTCTTCTACTGAAGCATCCCTTGGCATGAAATAATAGTCCCAAAGTAAAGTACATAAGCATTGCCGTTGAGAAAGGGGAAGCTCATTTTCAGTCATCTATAAATTGTTTCTTTCCCGATTATTTCTCCATACTGCTCACTACATTCCATTTAGAAATGGGAAAAAGGTATGGAAGACTTGTTACTTGTTTAATTATTTTCTGGATTTGAACTCTCCTCCAGTCTGCCACATCTCTGAGGCATGTACACAGTTATGTTGTTTTGAGGTTACTAGCTAGATGTTTCAGTCTTGCACAGATTTGAAAGTTGTTCTGGAAGGCAGACAGAAGGGGCGTGGCTTAACCCCAGAGCAAGTCTGAACTGGTGTATGCAGAGAGAGAAATAAAGCATATGAGTGTAAAATGAGGGAGAATTAGTCCCAGAAAGGAAACAATCATGTCTGTAAGAAGAAATATTCATTATAATTTTGAAACTGAAAGCTAGTAACTAGTCAGTTCAAGAGATTACTTTAAGTGGTTATTGATACTCCATATACCCAACAGCACTGAATAATCAATTTTTCCCCCCATAGGTTTCACCCATTATCATAAATACAGTGATTACTATTACATCAGCATTTTCTCGAACTACAGAGACTTCAGAAGAAGAGATTAGTCCTGTTCCTCCAGACCTATGGGATAAGAAAGATATAAAAAATTTAAAAATGTGGTTTCTTGAAAAGTCAAATGAAAATGAAAATAAAAATACGGCAACTGAGTTGATTCTTACAGGGGAGACATTAAATATGAGAATTGAATCAGTCATTGTAACTCTTGAAGCTGGAGTTGGTCACAGAACGGTACCTATGCTTTTAGCGAAGTCATCGTTTTCCGGAGAAGTCAAAAATTGGAGTACACTCATCAACCTCCATTCCCAGCTTGAACTGGAGGTAAGGATATAATACAATGCCACTTTTCCCAAAAGCGGATGTAATAAAGATTATGAAACTGACTTGTTACTTAGGCAAGACTTATGATAGAAAATTCTGACAAGTAAAGATGATATTTTTATCGAGCAGTTAAACTTCAGGGGGAAAAGTGCCTAATGGAGCACAACCTTCCATCTTTCACTATATGCAGGGTCCCTTGTACTTCACTGCAACATCCCTAAGTTATTGAGCAACAATCCCTAAATTCACTGACAATGTTAGTTTATTCTATCGCATTCTCAGCTTCCTCACACTACACATAATTGTGGCTCATAATTAAAAATACTTATTGACATAAAATTCATCAGTTATTTTAGATAGGAATTATATGTGAGCATGGATTTTTTTGCTATGTTTGTTTGCATTCCTGTAATTCCTACAGATCCAATCAAGATCAGTTCCCTTTTCTGCCACACACTGTACAAACATAGATGATCCATACCTTGAAGAGTTTATAATATAATGCCCCACTCTGGCAAATAATGCCCATGCTTAACTTTATAATTGTGAGTAGTCCCACTAAAGTCAAATTAGTGTTTGTGGGATTGGGACATATATAGACAGGGCAGACACATAATGGGAGAAAGAGATGTAGAGTACAATTTTCAAAAGATCCTAAGTTTTACTGAAAAACAGAGGAACTTGGTTTAGTGTCCTAAGTCACTTTTTAAAATGAGATTGTTAAAATTATTTAGGCACCTAAAAATTCAAATAAATGCATGTAGGATTTTCAGAAGTGCCTAGATATGATTTCAGCAGGAGTTTAAGCATCAGTGCTTTTTTGAAAATCCCACTGTGTGCATCTTTAGGCATGTAAATACTTGAAAATATTTGACCCTGAGTACTTTGAAAAACTCATAATTTACACACAAATTGGTTTGCAAATGTTATGTTAGTATGGTAGATGCTTGTTTGCAGCAACATCTTGAAAGAGCAGCTGCTGCTTATGAGCAATGTTTCCCCTGTGAACACTTTCCTTGCTGTGAACTGTCAACACTCCCCATAATAGCAACAACCACTTACGAGCAACATACCAAAAGAACACTGACATGTTGCTACTAGCCAGTCAGCAATGTGGGGGAGACTCCAAAATAAAAACTGTAGAAAAGAGTCTATCATCATTATCTCAAGGTCCCTGTTGAAATAGTTTGTGTAGCTGCTTCAGTCTCTTGCCCCCAAGCTGGCTCTGTTATCCACTTTCTGCAACCCAGTATCTCCCACAATTCTGGATGTCTGGACTGCTCACAGAGATAGATCAGTGTTTTGGTGCTGCACACAATGGCCATGTGCCCTCTGCTCACCACCAGATTCTCTGTTCACAGCAGGGGATGATGGTTTGTATTGCTCACACCCTTCTCCTTTTTCAGTTTTTTTCTGACCGATTTTTGGATAGGGGGAGCAGTGTTCTCCCTCTTCAGCATACCTCCTCCTTCCTGGGTCAGTTAACTCTTTGGGGGTGTAACTTACCCTAACTGTTGGCAGCAGTGTCTCCCTGCCAGATACTCTGCCCCTATAGAGTCATGGCAGAGCAGTCAAGAAAGCACTGGGTCAAATCACTGCTTTATTTGTGAGGCAGCCTTCCCAGGCTTGGCAGATGGTGAGTTGTGCCCAGCCTGTACCCAGCCTTCCATCCCTAACTCTGCTATATCCCAAGGCTGTGAGTTAGATAGGCAGGTGGAGTCCCCTACCCACCAAGGCAGCCATGACTCCAACAGAGAAAAAATAGCATCCCCAGTGCAGATCAGGGAGAAGCTCTAAAAGTGAGGAAGACTCTTGACTACTTGACTGAGGGGATAAGTTTCAGAGGATCCCGGCAGAATAAAGAGGGGAGATTTGAGAGGCTCACAAGTCTCCCCTCCTCTCTTCCAAAATCTTAAAGTGGGTCTTGAGCATCCTGGGGAAAGAAGCAGGGCTTCTAATCAGCCCCCTCCCAAAAGGAAGGGGACCCAGTGGGTGAGAATTCAGTTAACATCATACAGGGTAATCTTATAACATCATATACCACGTTTCCACACATGGCCAGAACAATATTGACTGGCAAACTGAGTTTTCAAATGATACCTTACAAGGCATACTTTGTACAGAGATTATTATAGTAGGGCATAGGGTGTGTATTCAGGGGAGTATTCCATCTCACAAACACCTTCATTAAGTGCTAAGATGACCTCGTTTGGCAGAAAGGCACTATAAGTGGTGGCCCAGCAAGCTAACAAACAGGAGGATCGACAAAGAGTCTTGTAGCATCTTATAGACTTACATGTTTAGGAGCATAAGCTTTTGTGTCCCTACATCTGTTGACTGCACAGCACTCCACAGATATGCAGAACTATGGGAGATTCTGGGTTGCAGACCAGAAAATTTCTTACAGATAGTTTCCTTTTGGCTAGCGTCTCCTACAATTCCACCCACCCTTAATGACTTAGAAGCCACGGATGAGATATGAAGTGGATTCATTACCATTTGACTGTCTACTTTGATCTAATGTACATAGTTATTTTGTTATCTTGAGTTATTCTCAAGCTGTACAACTTGTATAACATCATCTGGTAGCAAACGATTGTAAGAGGAATGGCCAGACCATGTGTTGCCCAAATGTTGATCTGCAGAGAGAGGAGGGCATCCCAGACATCCAGAAATTTGGGAGATGGTATTAGCAGAGAGGAAATTATCAGTAAGAATTTTCCATTCTGCCTTCTAAGGGAGCAGTAGGGCTACATGTGACCACATACCCCTTCAGAGGGACTGAGGGGGTTTCCTCTGCGCTGTTCTTGATCTACAGTGAAGCATGTGGGGTAGCCTGACTGCATTTTATCACTAAGGCTATGATTTTTGTGTCAGAAGTCTGTGGAATCCATGACTTCCAGAGACCTCTGTGACTTGAACCCATGGGAGCTGTTGGGGTACCCCCGCCTCCTGAGACTTGGGGGCCCTGGCCATCTGAACAGCATAGGGTCCCACAGCTCCTGACTGTGGTAGGGGACCTCACCGTTCCCATTCAAATGCCACTGTGGGCTTCCTCTGGGGAGCCGCGGGAGCTCCAAGCAGCCGTGGGTGACCCCGCAGGTCCTGGCCACTCCACGCAGTAGGGGGCCCCACAACTTCTGTCCATCATAGGCAGTGGGGATCCCCCACAAGACCCCTGGCAGTTCCCAGCTGCTGTGGGCAGCAGAGGGACCGCGCTGCTCTGAACTGCAGACAGCGGGGGGGCCCAGAACTCTGAGCCCTCACAGATGGCCAGAGCTGTGAGCCTGGGTCCCTGGAGCTGCCCAGCCACTGCAGGTGGTGTGGGGACTCCACAGCTCCTCAGTTTGTCACAGATGTTTTTAGTAAAAGTTATGGACACTTCATGGGCTTCCATGAATGTTTCTTTATTGCCTGTGACCTGTCTGAGTTTTACTAAAAATATCTGTGACAAAACCTTAGCCTTACTCATCACACTCCCTAATCCCCATTGTATGGTGATTTTGAAACCCCCATGGATAGACTTCCTTTGAGACTTAAGGGGAAACTTGGACTAATGTGGACTTCCATTAGATTAAATAGGGAGTACTGTGTATAAAGTCTGGTGCAGGAAACTGAATACCAGAGTTGGGGTCTAGACTTTGTCATTGACTTGCTATGTAAATATAGCTAAATATCTCTATCTGTGAGAGTCTGTTTACCTTTTTATAAACTAGGGCTGATGCTACTAATCTGACTCTCAGGATGGTTGTAAGAATTAATGTTTAATGGTATGTTTTTAGATCCTCAGATAAGAGCAGATATACTGTGTATTCAAAGTAGTGTGTGTAGTTTACTGTTGCATCCTAGGCTATAAATGAAATGTGTATTCACTGATCAGAATTTTCTGCTGCACAAATCCTTCCTCTTCCGGGTGTATGGTGAGGGCATGTGAATGCCTGCAAAATTGTTTAAATCCAAGTGTGGAAGATATTTTAGCCAAACTGGATCCACAGCCTGGAGAAGAGGAGCCCTTGCACCATGTACCAGTATCCAGCCCTGCTTATTGTGTTGTGCACTGAGCTCAGGATTTGGCTCTCTACAAAGAATAAAAGTGGAAAATATGACCAACTTTTTCCAAAAACACAAGACACTTATTGCATTAAAGACAGATAATGAGTGTTTTCCCAGTGTTATAATGCCACATAAGTAATTATAATAGTTGCCAGATGGATGTACCATAATTATGAACAGGATAGGAAATGGTCCCTGAGACAATATCCCTTAAGACATACATTATGAAAGACTGAGAGAACTCCTGGGTTAGAGCATTGCTAATGGGATACAGAACTTTTCACTCTAGGTCACTTATTTATATTTAGAACTGGAAAAGTAAGTAGAAAATGAAATCTGTTGCCATCAGATGGTGGTTTAATAGCCTGTATGAAATAGTTTGGTGATTTTAGTCCAGTTTATACTGCACATGTATCCACATCCCAGTGGTTCTATTAGCATGCTTCTCAAAGACACCAATGATAGAAATGGCTATGTAGAGAGAACTTACCTTGATGGTTCTTATTGATTAAAACTGAGGCACATTTATGTGAAATTGGGTCATGGGAAAGTTTGTGCTACTGCTTATGGACCTTGATTGATTTCTGTGGGGCTAGTTGAGACATAAAGTGCTATTCATTTTGAATGACGGTGGTAGAATTTAGTCCATGATAACGAACATCAGATTCCTTTCAAATAAACTACTTAATTTAAAGACTCATCTGCCTACATGTAGAAAACAGCTAGGGTAAAATCCTGGCCTCATTAACTTCACTGAGCCCAGGATGTCAGTCCCATTGTTTTTTCGTGTTTTATTTTAATTTTACTTAAAGGCTTTTTATATTCTAATGTAATGAAAACAAACAACATGTTCTAATGTCTTATTCTGAAGTTTCTGTTTGAGTCTATAGAACATCTTTTATTATTTGCTATTGTTTCCAAGGTATATCTTTTCTTAATTTGGTACTCTGATGATTTTATATTTCTTTAGGTGCATTATTTTAATGAGATGTTTGGTGTGTGGGAACCTTTGCTTGAACCACTAGAAATTGAAAAGAGTGATGAATTCAGACCATGGACTCTTGGAATCAAGGTACATTTTCAGAAGGGTAAACTGAAACAACTAACATACAGATCTAGATTTTAAATAACTTTGGGGTTGAAACATGCGACCAGGTGAGGGTCTATGGCCATGAGATGCAAGCGTCACCCCTCTAATGGTACTGCTAGGCAAATTCTCCTTCTCCAGTACACCAGGTGTGCACACACTAAGTGGAATACACATCTGCATTGCATCTCAGAGTAACTGTAACAGTGATCCTTTATCTAGAAGAAAAATCTGTCTGACTATGCCAGGTTTCAGCTAGCATAGAACTTTTGTCTTTGACATTTTAAAACAGGTATTTTGAACAGAAACGATCAGAACCTTAATCCTTGTCAGTGATATGGGTTTTTCAATAGAGTGCAGCTTCTGGGTGCTGCTGAATTACAGCCTACTCTTTTTAAGGGTAGTTGACCTTTGCTTAAGGAATGCTGTGTTGTGTGTTCATTTAATAATCAGTTATAATTATGAGATATTAATCATATTTTATACTGAAATAGCTTTTAAGTGATATGGAGATGGTTGGACTTAAATTTTCAGTTTAGAAAAAATACGGTAAACCTAAAACAAATGTGGATCCTCACCTCTTTCCAGTCTGAGGCTTTGAGCAGTACTTCTCTTCCTATAAATAGTAGGGAGACTAGTCCTTAAAGTTCTGGGGCTTGGTGTCAGCCTTTTTGTTTTTATTTCATCTTCTGGATGCTGCTCTCATTTTCACCAGATGGTGGTTATTCTCACGGGACTATATCCTAGCTTTGAATATTCCCAGTGCAGCTATGTTTCATTCCTGCCCCCAACATCCTCCAGCAGTGACAGGAACTCTGTCATCAGTATTTTCAGGCTGAGAGATGCAGTCCAAATGTCTTGGATTGATGCGGAGATTATTCCTAGAAAGAAAATAATTGAATAATTAATTTCCCTTTTTCTTTTTTGGTTGAATTCATTTTTGGCTTTTTAAGATGAAAAAGAAGGCTAAAGAAGCATTAGAATCAGAGGCTGAAGAAGAACGCTACAAGGTGCCAGAATATAAAACAGTAATAAACATCTCCTCGAAAGACCAGCTGAACATTACACTATCCAAATGTGGACTACAAATGCTGAGTAATCTGGGCATGGTAAGAAATATCACCTATCTATTTAAATGGGACTTCCTCACAATCAAGAAATTCAGGGTTAGATTGGATGACTTTTTATAAGGTAATCTAGATTTAAATAACACTTTGATATTTAGTATCATTTGGGATTATTTATGCTTTCAAATACATATTTTAACATTTGTTTTTTTTTCAGGCATTTGCTGAAGCAGCTAGCAAAACCTCAGACATCTTCAAAAAAGATCAAGCACCATTTGTAATAATGAATTCCTTAGGACTTCCCATCACTGTCTCACCTAGTGATTCCTTTAAAGTCCTTAATGTTGGGTCTGGAGCAAAAACATTTCACTTAAAAGATGGTGAAAGTCTAAATATGGAATATCTCAGAACTAAAAGTGAGAGTGACCAGTTCACAGCAATGACCACCCTAAGTAGCAAAATGTTTTACATTCAGCTCAGTAAGTTGCATAATAAATCTTCTGCTTTTGTATACATCAGTAATGCATCTTCCCAGTGAAGAAGATAATGCACGTATCATTTGTTTTTTATTACTTGAAAGGGACAATTTCTGGCTTTCTAATGACATAGCAATATCTGAAATCTTTGTTTAGAGTCACATCAGATTTGATTTGTTTTGTATGTAAATATTTTCAAATTTAGATATGATACACTTGAGCGTAATTACTGTTGTCTGCTGATGTATTCTATGCCATAATAATGTAGTCCCCAATTTTTGGACAGGCCTTGTCTTAGGGTACATCTACACTATCTGCCGGATCAGCAGGCAGTGATCGATCTATCGAATCTAGTGTAGATGCAATAAATCGATCCCCGAGCGCACTCTCTGTTGACTCCTGTACTCCACCTCAGTGAGAGGCGGAAGCAGAATCAACAGGGAAGCGGCAGCGGTCGACTCACCACCATGTGGACGGCCAGGTAAGTCGACCTAAGATATGCCAACTTCAGCTACGCTATTTGCGTAGCTGAAGTTGTGTATCTTACGTCGACGCCCCCTGCCCCCCAGTGTAGACCAGGCCTTAGTCTCTGATTTTTGTGTCTGGAGAGAAGTAGTTCAGTCTTCATTTGCATATACGACTTTGAGTCCAAAATTGTGCTTCCAAAATTTGAATCTATTTCTAGAAAGTTTAAGCATTTATGTATTGTGCTCCTGTAAAAGGTGATTTTTAATAAAGATTTTAAAGAAAATTAACATGTTTATTAATTCAGAAAATAATGAACCACAGCAGTAAACCACCACAGCACATAACCACCACAGCAATAAACCTTTTATAAAAAAAGATGCAAAACATAATGTCAGTTATCAGTCTTTACAAAAATTTTTTTTGATGATTTGTAGTGGTAAAAGAAACATTTAAAATATTAGAGATTAACTCATCCTTTCTGGAAACAATTTTATAGCATTAGCCAAACTAATGTCAGAATGTCAGAGTGACATTCAGATCAGAAATAGCATAGTTCCATATTATTTTTTGTAAACCGGTGAATATTCTTCATGTTTCCAGATTGATAGTTACAGTAAAAATTCTGTGCTATTTCTGATTTTTTTGTATAAATTGTTTTTTTTCAAATGTATGTATATGCTGTTATAACTCTGTTTATTTTTTCAACTTTGAGGTCCTCATGAACACTCGACCGCTGACAAGATTCCATTGACAAAAGTGGGTCGATGTCTTTATAGAGTAAGACATGAGGAGTCAGGTGTTGAAAGATCCATTGTTTGTCAAATTGATACAGTTGAAGGGAGTAAGATGATAACCGTACGTTCTCCTGTACAGGTACTACAGTTTTCTTACAATACCTTTTATAAAACTGTTAATCTGGGTGACTTGGTTTTCCACACTTTGTAAGCGTGCTCTCACAAGCATGAGATATTATTCTTTTGAATAGTGGTGTCCGCTGGACTGCACCTGCTTCTTTAGTGCCCTCTCATTTCTTGTAGCCATGGACATAAAGGGCCTGATGGCTGAAAACCACATTCAGTTCTTCTTGCCCCCTATGATTGCGAGGTGCCCATGTTCCTTGCTCTTAGCAAATTAGCTAGCGTAGTTTGTAGTAGTTCAGAATAGTTATTAGTTATTGTACTCTAGATGAGTTTTTTCCGTTTTTTTGTTCCTTCCTCTACTCCTGGTTGGTTTAAAAGAAATGTTAGACTTAAGAATAGAGTTATGTTTTTTCCTCCTTATATAACCTCTGTACTAGGGCCTTAACCCTTCCCCCCAACCACCATGCAGTAGTTCTGAAATGGCCAACCATAAATTGCTGGTTATCACTCTTCGTCTCCTGCAGTGCATTGAGGCACACTAAGACATAAAAAAAAGTGTGTGTACATGAGCAACGTTAATCGTGTGCAGTTTCTATTATAACAAATGTGATGGCTAAAGAACTTTTTTTTTAAACAGTTGCTATAATTTTGTAGTACTTTCTTCTGTAAATTTCTTGATCGGTGAACACTTAATTTCATGTTTTGATTCAAAGAGGATCTTTTGAAAGGTATTGTTTATTATAGAGATATACTTGCCTTTCCTTGAAAGCTAACTTCTTTTAAATTTATTTCCTTGAAAAAGGAGCATACAGTTGAAGTCTAATTCTACTTCATTCTCACTCATGGTAGATTGGTTTTAGGCTAAAATATTTGTTTAAATGTGAGTCAGTTCTTTAAAACACATGATGTAGAATGCCATATGTACAGGAACAAGGTGGTTAAGGCAGTATCTTCTTTGGACCAACTTCTGTTACTGAAAGAAACAAGCTTTCGAGATTACAGAGACCTTTTCTTCAGATCTGGGAAGAATAATCAAGAGTGTCACTGCTAAATATTTAGTGGAATATATCCTTTAACACGAATAGCTAACACATATTTCAAGGGACTGTTAAAGGTGAAGTGGCCCGTTAACACCCTTCGAGTCATAGGGGACAAAGTAAGTGGAGGAAGTTGGTACGGGAGGGGGGAAAGGGGGACGCTGTTAGTGGGTTATAGATTATAGTACAATAATTCCTCACTTAACGGCATCCCGGTTAACATGTTTTGTTGTTATGTTGCTGATCAATTAGAGAACATGCTCGTTTAAAGTTGCACAATGCTCCCTTATAACATTGTTTGGCAGCCTCCTACTTTGTCCGCTGCTTCCAGGAAGAGTAGCCCATTGGAGTTAGCTGGTGGGGGCTCGGAACCAGGGTGGACCAGCGGTCCTCCTGTCAGCACCCCTAAGTTCCTTCTGCGGCAGCCACCCAGCAGGCTATCAATTGCCGAGCAGTTCAGCTGTCCCTCTCCCCGCTGCCTATGTACTGCTGTTGCTGTCTGCTTGGTGCTGCTCCTAGGAGCCTCCTGCTTGCTGTGCAGGGAAGGGGAGAGAGGGGTGCTAGCATCAGAGTGTCCCCCTTTACCCGCTCCTGCACCCCAGTTCCACAGAGTGGGGGGATGGACGTTACAGGACTCAGGATGGAGGGAGCTTGATGGCAGCAGCTGCTGTCTGTTTGCTGATCTGCTTAAAAAGATAATGTACTTGGAGTGGGGTCAGCGTACTTAAAGGGACAAAGCACATCACTCTCAAACACACTCTTGAGGGCTTAGCTGAGTGCTAGTTCATCATTTAACAGTAAGGCATTCCCTGAGAAATAACCCACCCTCTTGCACTCTCTGAATTCACCGCCTCAGCCAAACTTCACAATCATCATTGTGTTCAGCGTTAAATTGTTTGTGTAAAACATATGTGTGTGTGGGAGGGGAGGGTGGGATCGCGAAAAAATTTCCCTGGAACATAACCCACTGTATTTACATTAATTCTTATGGGGAAATTGAATTTGCTTACCATCGTTTCGCTTAAAGTAGCATTTTTCAGGAACATAACTATAATGTTAAGTGACGAATTACTGTATTAAGTTATAAATCCAGTGTGTGTACAGGTTTCCTGTGACAGTTAGGATAGATTGGTCAGATATAGTGATTGTGAAAAGTGAGATAGTATTTTGGAAAGCATTCACCCAAGGGTGATACGGTTTTTGTCTTTTATCATGTTTCTGTGTGAGTTCATTTGAGAGTGTAGTGATCTCTTTTCACCCACGTAGTAGTTGTTGAGGCATGAAATGCACTGAATGAAGTACAAAACATGTATAGTCATGTGTAGGACTCATGGATCTTGAGTGTGTTGTGTTGGTGGGAGGTATTAATCAGTGTAGTAGTGGAGATATGTCTGCATGTTTTGCATCTGTTGTTCAGCATGGTGTGATGCTGCTTTGTGTTAGGGTATTTTTATACTACTTGCCAGATTGGTGAGTAGTGTTCGATGTATCGGAGGTCAATTTATCGGGACTCATCTAGACGCGATAAATCAATCCCCGAACGCGCTCCCCGTTGACTCCAAAACTCCAGCTCCACAAGAGGAGTAAGTGGAGTTGATGGGGGAGCCGTCGCAGTTGACTCGCCACCGTGAGGACGGCCAGGTAAGTCGAGCTAAGATACTTTGACTTCAGCTACGCGAATCGAAACACACCCACCCACCCCATTGTAGCCCAGGCGTAAGTGTGTCCTGGTCTGTGGAGAGCTTGTAAGAAGTGGTTCAAGAAAGATTTCTTTCAGGGTGGGGTCCCCATTAAGTATGAGGTGTAGTTGTTTGATGGTACCCTATGTAGGTTCCAGTGTGAGGTGGTGGTAGGTGACAACTTAGGGGTGTGTGGTTGGAGGGGGTTTTATATCTGTATTGAAGCAGGTTCCCTTGAGGTATTTTGGTTGCCTGTTCCATGATGCGATCTTCTTCTCTGGCGAAGTGTCCTCGTTTGGTGAAAGTAGTACTGAGTATATTAAAGACTTTCTCCTCGGAGCATATTCTGTAGTCTCTGAGGACCTGACTGTAGATAACAGATTCCTTCGTGTGTTTGGCGTGGTTACTGGAAATCTACAGGATTGGTTATAAGGAATTTCTCATTCTGCACTTTATCATAATTGAAATATTTTAGTACTTTAAGACTTTTATTAATGTAATTTATGCAGACTTTTATTTTTCACAGATAAGGAATCATTTTTCAATTCCACTGAGAATTTTTGAAGATGGAACATGTCTAGGAATTGCTTCACCAATAAACGAATTTAACATACCACTGACCTCTTATAGGTGATTATTTACATTCTTCTTTTAATACAGAATATACTGTAAAAGTAATGATGGCTAATCTAGTAAATACAAAGACAAATTATTGGATTGAAAAGTTAAGTTTTCCAGAATTGTTCTTTTCATTAAAGTTTATAGAACTGTTGGTGATATAGAAGCAGCCATACTAAGATGTCATGCTAAGATTTTCTCAGAGTCTCAAAATTAAATAGGATAAATGTTTGGCAGGGAGACTTAGAGCTGCTCCAAGTCTGGGATTTTTAAAGGAGCTTAAGGTAGTGGACACTTGATTTCTATTGACTCCTTTGAAAATTCCAGCTGAAGCACTACAGGAAATGATTATGGTCATCCAATAAAAAGCTGTCTTTACACTTGATTGAATGATTGGGGCACTAAGATTGAAATTCCTTTTGCCCCTCCCATTGTCACTTTTGTTAAACATGTTTTGCTACATTTTATTGTAAATACTCTAGTTAAATTATATTTCTGGTTATATTATTTTTTCAAAATTATTTAGTAGTATTAGTAACATCAGATTCATTGCACAGGTAGTTTCATCAGTCTGGCTGTAGGAGCATCGTACTAATAGGTTAAATCAACTGGATACGTGTTTACTGTAATACAGTGGCTGAATCAAGGAAGCAAATTAGATTAAATTAATGCTATACTGTACTTAGAAGAGTAAGATCTCTGTCATTATCCCTCGTATTTTATGCTTTATATGCATCAGAAAAGGGAAGCATCTGAGATTTGTATTAGCTTGACACCCCACAGCAGAAAAAAGCAGGAATCTTGGCTCCTACTCTTCCTAATATACAGAGAGGCTTCAAAGCCCCATATGTGTCTCCAGTAGTCATTGCTTTACAGTGAGTTCTGTAAAGGGATTCATATACCACTCAAAGAACCTTTTGGTTAGAATAGGGGTCAGCAACCTTTCAGAAGTGGTGTGCCGAGTCTTCATTTATCACTCTAATTTAAGGTTTCGTGTGCCGGTAATACATTTTAACGTTTTTAGAAGGTCTCTTTAAGTCCATAATATATAACTAAACTGTTGTTGTATGTAAAGTAAATAAGGTATTTAAAATGTTTAAGAAGCTTCATTTTAATATTAAATTAAAATGCAGAGCCCCTGAGACTGGTGGCCAGAATCTGGGCAGTGTGAGTGCCACTGAAAATCAGCTCACGTGCTGCCTTTGGCACCCGTACCATAGGTTGCCTACCTCTGGGTTAGAAGCTTTTTTTGCTTCCTTTTTAATAGCTTTGTTTTGTTTTAATTTTATATTGAGAAACAGTTGTGTAAAACCAATAAATTAGGTAAATATAACATTTTTTGAATTTTGTTATTAAAATTTCTGGTTTTAAGTTTGTTACTGAGAGATTAGAACTTTATCAGAAGTGTTTAAAAAATGTTTTCATCTGCAGATCACTACTTTGTTTGCAACCAATAACTGATGAAAATGGAATTGGTGGAGAATATGAAATGTGTGACGGAATTAGCTTCGATGAAATTGTGAAAAATTCTGGCAACTTAATACAGAGGAAATGCCAGTCCCTGAAATCAACTAATCATTCACTTATCATTAATGTTGTGCCAGTAAAAGATACCTTGACATCTTCAGTATGTACAGATGATCGATGGGATTTACCATATGTTATTCATTTATGGCCCTCTGTCCTTCTCCACAATCTTCTTCCTTATCCACTTACTTATTCT
Source organism: Dermatemys mawii (assembly GCA_007922305.1). Lineage (NCBI taxonomy): Eukaryota > Metazoa > Chordata > Testudines > Dermatemydidae > Dermatemys > Dermatemys mawii. Next base: position 14,851,852 of record ML677339.1, on the reverse strand, counting down.
TTAGAGGTAATCTTCACAATTATTATTTTTATATTGTTCCAGCATATGCTGTGTAATTTGTTGAAAGTAAACATCATTTTACGGGCAGGCCTAAATAAGCACAGAAATGTTTCTGCTTCATTATCAGTTAAAAACAACTATAGATGTTATAGGAGTGATATATGGTCTATTGGAGGAGAAACAGATACCACAATATGAAAGATGCTATCCTGAATTATAAATACATGAATATATGAAAATGCAGGCAAAGAGAAACTTCAACACTTCCACCGTAGGCAGGTTTAGTACAGTACATATTAAGTTTTCCATACAAGACAACATTTTTGATTGTCAAGTAGAGCTGTATCCTGTAGCTGTCTGCAGTATAAATGTGTAGGATCTTTTTTCATGTGGCCTGTGACTGCCTCAAGAAATGGAAGCATAAATAGGTGTATGTCCTAGTATATAACCAAGAGAAGGGCAATGGAAATTTAGATGGGAAACACCGAAAATAAACATCCATTTTGATGTAAGTACTCTTTATATTCAGCAAATAGACATACAAATAATTAACCTCTTCTGAGCTATGTTGTTAAAACTCACCCAAGTGACACTTTCAAGTAGAGACTGTTACTTCTGGTACATAAGATCAACAGACTATTTTCCACATTTGTTGTTAAATAAAACAAATTCCGGAAACAGACACAGTTAAAAATATTACATTTGCCAACCTCTGGCTGGTAATAGGTCCTTCAGTTGAACTCTGTGATGATTTTAGGTTCCTTAAAGATAATTGGTAAAATAGTTTAACATTGATTTAGGAGCCTAAATCCCATTGAAAGTCATTGTATCAATGGGTACTTAATTCCCCTTTTTTCATCTTTGTTTAAAAAAACGTTGGGCGGTTACAGATTGGTTATTGACAGGTATTGTTTACATAATGATGACTGTAAAAAACACAGAGGTTTGCCCCCTCCTCAAGAGAAACAATCTTTTGACACAGAAGTGCTTCTTAATTAGACTAGTGTGAAATTTTCCTTTTTGGGGGAAGGCATGCAATGTGCTATATATGGCTTTTCAATGTCAGGTGCACTTGGTAATTAAACAGATAAATTATACCTACCAGTGTGGATTCCAATCTTTTTTCAGATTTGACATGCGTGTCATGGTGGTGAATGATGTACTGTTTTTAGTTCCAAATGATTTTGGCTAAGCTAGGCGCCTCGGTAACTTTTGATACAGTTTATCACAAATTGTTGTTTTGAATAACTAAGGTGTGTTGCTGGTCTGCCTGGAATTACTGTCCAGTGATTCAAGTAATACCTTGAAGGCAAAAGTTGGTTGGTAGTAAGGGGAAATGTTACGTCATCACCAAAGGATTTTAACAATTGTGTTCAAATATTTACTGTATTTCTAGGGTTGCTTGATGTATTTGAGTAGATTTACCAGATAGAAACTGTGAAAACATGGGATGGGGGTGGGCCATAATAGGCACCTATAGAAGTAAAAGTCCCAAAAAACGGGACTGTCCCTTTAAAAATGGGACAGATGGTCACTCTATATATGAGGTCAATCAGTGATTATTTTTTAATTTCATATCAAATGTATGGGGTTTTCATATGAATATAAATAAGTTAATCCAAAATGAAGGAAATTCACCATAATTAAAAAATGTGTAATTGAGTGATGACTACTAGAATTTTTTTCCAGTGAATTCAGTAAAAGATGCTAAATCTCAAAATCATTTTGTATTGTTTTAATGAGGTTTTCATAATTAATTTATTAAATTATCATTTATTACCTTTGAGTGACTAAAAATGTGCTACGGATTTCATAAATAAATGAGACATTTCCTGCCAAAAAAACTATATAGTAAAGTCAAAGAAAAACAATATGGAGAGAATCAAGGGAAGAGAGGACAGAGAGGGTACAATAATAAAATTAAAGGATTGTTTATGGCACAAAACCTAGTAATTCAGTGACATACATACATGCTTTTTAAAATTTTGCATATTCTGTACATCTAAAATAAACGTTTTTAAAAGGCTCATAAAAATGGCACAAGTTAAACCAAGATGATGTTACAACTGTATATCTTGTCCCATGTGAATGTACAATTTTTTTTTTAAGGGAAATGGTAACAAATGGGCCACTCTAGAGGATGGATGTTCAACTCAGATTCATAATGCAGTATTGGATCAAACCAAGCTGGAATTTCAGTTATTTAATTATCTTGATCAAAATTGGAAAAGCGAGTACCATATAAGAACTAGTCAGCAAGAAATTGGTTTCATCACATTCTCTTGTATCACTGAAATGGATAAGACTGAACTAGATATTGCTGTTCATGTGACCTATGCAACTGGACAAATGATCATAGCAATTCACAGTCCATATTGGATGGTAAACAAAACTGGCCGAATGCTGCAATACAAAGCTGATGGCATTCACCGCAAGCATCCTCCTGACTACAAAAAGCCACTTCTTTTTTCTTTCCAGCCTAAACATTTCTTCCACAATAACAAGGTACTGTAAATGAATATTATTAATAAACTGACAGCTAAGTAAAATTAGCTGTCATTCTTCCTTTACCAACTGAAAGTTTTTTCAGGACTTTGAAAACTAATGACAGCTGTAAATGTAGCAATAAAGTTTATTGTATTTACTAGGTAGCATGAAATTAGTAAATTGTGTACCAAGGTGTTTTAATACAGCATCTTACGAGATTTCTTAAGGAGATGAGAAATTTACTTATTTTTGGCTTGTAAGTGAAATGGCAAATTAGGAACTGAAAAATCCTTTAAGGCGTGATGTATTACAAATAGTCACCATTTAAAAAAAAAAAAAAAAAAAAAAAGGCACGTTCACCAACAATTGCCATCATGGTACAGGAGATACTGCGGGTATTTCTGTATTCTTGGAATAGGACATAGGAGCCAGATCCCACTTTGAGCACTTGCACTTGCCACTGAAGAGATCAGTACTTTATATGATTTGGCCCTGACTGCTGTGTCTCTTGGACATTAAATTAAGATAGCAACTGTTGGTAAATGGTATTTATTACTTTAATATTGGGAGTGCCCAAATGCCCAAATCAGAAATAAGGAGTTCCATTGTGCTAGGTACTACACAAACATATAGAAAAGCCTGGTCTCTGCCCCAAACAACTTTCAGTTGTAAGACCTTCAACCTACAAGCTGATCGCTCTGAGCACAATCACTTGCCCATCCAGATCCCCTTGGGGATCCAGGTCTAACTCAAGATAAGACATGCTGCCAAAAGGTCTAGATTCTAAATGGTCCAGAGTGGGTGAAAGTAACAAAAAAACCAGGTCAGCTTGTATCAACTTGGTTGAAAAATAAGCAGAAGTCAGACAGCAAGAGACTGATACAGACTAATATGTGCAAATTAAAAAACTGTGTTTAGGTTTTTAAGGCTACTAGTGAGGTAAAAGATGGGTGTAACAGGAATTAATGGATTCTAGAAATGGAAGGAAATGTGTTTTTATTGCATGATGATAATAGGATGGTATTGACAGGTTTTTGGATGTTGTTTTTTTGGAGGGATTATTGGCAACTTGCTTAAACATGGAACCCACCATTAAAATTATTAGGCCATTGTTATCCTGAGCCTAAAATATTCCATGATTAGAACAGGTCAGAGAGAAGCACATGGCATTACCGCTTCCATCTACTTCAACTAAACGCTCAGCAAAACCTTTGATGTTAATCTGTAGTTTTGCCTTTGCCTCTCCTTTATCTCCTTTTTGTCTTCCTCTTTCGCCTTCTGTCCGACTTAGTCAACCAAGACAAATCTGCCTTTTACAACACTGCTGTTGAGTGTGTGACCAAAAAGCAAGCTAAAGTAACACTTTATACAGTCTGATCCTAGTAAAAGTTTACTTGGTCTTGGAGTAGCTATTAAGATAATGGTGTATGAATGTAATTTCCCAAGAATTAGGTTGAAAGTGAGGAAGTATGGGAGAGAGAGAATGCATTTTCTGTTTTTTTTTCTTTCTCCCTTTGTGCTTTTTAGGATTTTTTTAAAGAAATGAGAGAAGTCTAAACTATTACTCAAGACTGTTTAAACTTATTTTTTCTTTTTCACCAAAATAAAAGGACAGTGAACATCATGTTTAATATTAAGAATTATCAAACAGTTTTAAAGTATATAATCAGAGGAAAGGGGAATATGGGAAATTGTTAAAATGAGTTTTACTTAACCTTTCAGATCCCAAATCAGGACATATCCCTACTCAGGGCAAAGCTTAAGCAAATGCTTAAAGTAAAGCTGCATAGTAATGCTGCTTAAAAGGTTATATTTTTAGTAGTGGTTGTTACAATGGGAGTAAGCTGATGATAAGTTCACATAAAACTGCAATTTACTGGTTAATGTTGTAATAGTTAAATAAGAATTTAAAATCATCTTTAAATCACCTTGTTGAGACAACCACTTTATAATACAATAGATAGCACAAGTGTGTGTGTGTGTTTTAAAAAAAAAGATGGTACAGCAGAAAGAAGACGAGGATAACAGAGGGAGGATCAGAAGACACAGTTCGTCGATTTGGCTATTTTAAATGTTTTCCATTAGTTTTCATACTTTAACAAAAATGAATTTACCTTTTACAGGTGCAGCTTATGGTGACTGACAGTGAACTGTCTGATGAGTTTTCTCTTGATACTGTTGGTAGTCATGGTTCTGTTAAATGTAAGAGTCACAAAAAGGAGTACCAAGTGAGTATAATATGTGTCTATCAAACTTCTATATGCTAAAAAATATAAAAAAATTAAGTGAGACTAACAAATTTTGAACAATTTCCTTCATTTACAGGTTGGTGTCACTATAGATAACAGCAGTTTTAATATTACAAGAATCGTAACTTTCACCCCCTTTTTTATGGTCACAAACAGAAGCAAATATACTTTAGAAGTAGCTGAAGAAGGCAAGGAAAAATGGATTCCTATCACTTTTCAGCAGGTAGATTTTTAAACATTAATCCCTAAATATTTGAATTGTACATACTATCTCGAGTTTCTCAGAAAATTTTCAGTTTTCATTTCTCACACAACGATTGTCTTAATGTTTTATATGTGATACTGTTTGGTTATCCAGAAATCTGGCCTGATTCTGATAGGCTACTATTTAGTTTAGAATAAGGTATTGTTCAGTAAAGCTATCTTGCATGGCAGTGCAAGATTGGTAGGATGCTTAAAGCACTTCCTACTTGCATCACAAGTAGCAGCACTTGAGGAGAAGCAGGCTCCACAGAATTGCTACATTCTCCTCTTGTCCCCCACAGAGGAGGGTGCAGCCTTTTTTCTGGTCCTCCCATAGTACGTGGTGGTATAGTTGTGCTGACATGTTGGGCAGTGTGCAGTTTACTCACAAAGTAGCATCTTCTGAAGATGATGAAGCTAATGACCTCCTGCACACTTTCTTCTGGAGATGTTATGTCTCCAGAGTCCAGGTTCAGTACTCCTTAGGCTGTGCTATTTGCTCTTCCTCATGTGATAAAGCATCCTGCAAAACCATAGTAACTGCCCCCCGACCCCCAATTGGGTCCATGCTCTTTAGATCGAAAGACTGAAATCCTTCCTGGATCCATGTATAGATCCCATGATGGAGTTTGCCAATCAAGCCAAAAGCCTATATTTAGATCTGATGGGTAAAATCATGGATGATACAGATCCTGTCCCAAATCCTTGTGTAGGATAGTATCTATTCTTCTGAAAAAAGGATCTAATCTGGTTCCATGTCTAGATGCAAATCTGAATGATGTAAATGCAAACAGTGAAGGGAGTGGCAGGAGAGGTGCATGAGAGCTCCAGTGGTCACTGCACCAGTCAGAGTGTCCCAGGAGTGGGAACATACAGAGGACATTCAGTGAAATATCTGATACTATACTGGAGAACAGGAGGGCAACAAATATATCTTTTTAAAAAAAATGTTCTTAAGAATGATCCTGAGATCTGCAAAACCTCACTAGTATCTGGAAAACCAGTGAGTCCAGTGCTGTTCAATATTTTCATAAATGACTTGGATGATGGAGTTGAGAGTATGCTTATAACATTTGTGAATGACACCAAGCTGGGAGGGATAATAAGCACTTTGGAGTACAGAATTAGAATTTAAAATAACCTCGACAAATCGGAGAATTGGTCTGAAATCAACCAGATGAAATTTAATAAAAAAAAGTGCAAAGTACTACACTTAGGAAAAAGGAAAAATCAAATGCACGAATACAAAATGGGGAGTTAGGGTACTGCAGAAAAGGATCTAGGGGATAGAGAGTCAATCACAAATTGTATATGAGACAACAGTGTGATGCAGTAATGAAAAAGGCTAATATTCTAGGATGTATTAACAGGAGTGCTGTAAATAAGACATGGGACATCATTATCCTATTCTACTCCGCATTGGTGAGGCTTCAGTTGGAAGTATTGTGGCCAGTTTTGGGTGCCACACTTCAAAATAAATGTGGACCAACTGGGGAGAGTCCAGAGGAGAGCAAAAAAATGATAAAAGGTTTAGATAACATGAGTTATGAGGAAAGATTAAAAAAATTGGGTATGTTTAGTTTTATTAGATGGACTTTGTCAAGCAACAAAGGCAATATGGTCTGCACCTTCATAAGTGCAGCTGATGCCTAACAGGGTAGATTAATTATATCAGTTTCCTCAAGAAGACGTATTAATGTTTCACATCCATCCATCCCCAAATTCATTGGTGGTAGAAGCTACACTGAAGAGATTCATTCAACACCAGATGACAAAAAAGGGAACAACATGCCAGGAAGAAGAAATTTCTCCTCTGCTACCATTGGCATAAGAATAGCAATTTGTAAGACAATGGTGGCATGCTATCAGTGGCATCTGTGGGGAAATATGTCAACCTTTATAAAGAATCACCCAGATGACCAGAGAAGGTTTGAAAATTCAATGTGATGGAAAGTCAGAGTGCTGCTAAGATTGATTTGAGGGCAGCTTTTGATTCTTTGGATATTTCGGTTAGAGCAGTGGTTTTGAGCGTATCTTTGATGCCATGCCTGGTTAAGACCTGTGGGTCTTCCGCCAGAGACGAGATTGAGAATTGAAAATCTCCTGTTTGAAGGGAATGTTTTTTTATGTCAAAAACAGATGAGGTTTTAGGGGGAATGAACAATATTAAGTTTACAGCCAAATTCTCATGAGTTTTCTAAAAAATGAGCTCTACATGCCTTTATTTAGGTACTATAGATAGTACTCGCCATCCTCATCCTATCTTTATCAAAAGAGGAATTATCAATGGAATCCTCGTAATCAACAACAGAAATAGAAAGAGAAACCTTTTAAGCCCTGCAGTAAAGGGGTACTATCGATTACACCATCTTCTGGAACTCAGCCTCAGTTTCTTTTTTACGAGGAAAGATGATCTGCAAATCAATCATATCCAGTACCTGCACTACCCCATTTGGAGACCACCCATCCCAGTGCTATCACCAATGGCAGTCTAGAACATCAGACAGGAGAAAACTAGAAATTATTTTCAGCAGATACTTTATCAAATTCAAAACCCTATCTCCAATCCCTGTCTCTCATCCTTCTTCAGGGACCACGGAGAGCCTGCTGAGAGTCAAGGTTCTCTCCCTTCAAAAAAGCAGAAGCTATAGCGGAGGTGCTGCATATAAGTACAGAGGAAAGGATTTTTATTCAAGATACTTCCTTATTTTAAAACAGGGTGTGGGGGTTGTCTTTGTCCCATATTATATATCAGGATGTTAAATGCATTTCATTGAAGATTTCGGTTCTGTGTGTTGTCTCTAGCCTTCATAATTCTATTCCTTTCTGTACAGAACTGGTTTACTGCTCTCAATCTAAAGGATATGTATTTTCATACTTCAATAGACCATCCATCAGAATGCCTCCAATTTATTTAAGAAAGGAACACTTCCACTGCAAGTTCCTTCCCTTTTGTCTTTCTGCTGTACCAAGTGTTTTCAAACTGTGTCCTTCCATAGATGCTACATATCTGAGAAAGCAACGAATGTTCATCTCTCCTTATCTAGACAATTGGCTAGTCACAGCATCATCAAGAAAATAGTAGTTGTTGGATATAACACAGATTTGCTCATATAGATCTTTATATAGCACCTATTCAGTATATTTTAGAGTATTTGCTACATTTTCAAATGTCTAGTCTCTTGCTGTCTTTTGTTCAGGTCCATCTCGTCGCAGTTTCAATACACCTTGTTTCTATGGATATTAAATCTGTGTATGTTCATTATATGGTTAAAAGATTCCTAAAAGGACTTAATTTATATCTACCAGTTAGAGATCGTATCATCTTAGAATCTAAATATAATACTTGCTCATCTCATGCAACACTCTTTTGAACCTTTGAGGGAATGCAAATTTTTCCATTTATCCATTAAAACAGCTTCTATAATATTACGTCAGCAAGGAGAAAAAGTGAACTTCAAGAATTGATGGCTTAGCCACCATTTACTGTCTTTCATAAGGACAAGCTATTATGTCCCCACTCTAGGTTTTCACTTAAGGTGATTTCTGAGTTTCATATAAATCAAGCAAAGTAATTTACTGGTATCGTTTTCTGAACTTAGTCTTGTAAGGAAGGCTAGACTACTCACCCTGGATGTTAAAAGAGCTATAGTATACTGTTTGGATAGAAATAAACATTTTAGACAAATTCCTAACCTGTTCATCTCTTACACAGATGGGTCAAACTATCACTATTCAAATTTTATCTAAATGGGTATACAGAAAGTATATGTTAGTATTTGTTCTTCTCCACAAAAGGGTTTTAGCACGTTCTGCTAAAGTGAAAGTAGCCTTTATGACTTTTACTAAAAACTTGTAGGAAGTTACAGGATAGCTATGTGGAGCCCCTTTAAAACTCTTGTTAAACGCTATGTTCTAGACTTGGTGTTTAGCTGAGATGAAGGGTTTAGTGAAGCAATTTTCAAGTCCTTATTCAGTTGCGACTCCATGGCCCACCTTACAAGGATTAGTATACTGCTAAGCAATCTGTCCCACAAGTAGGAATATGCAGAGGAGACACAGAAAGAAAATGAAGGTTACTCACCTGTTCTCACAGTTCTCCAACCTGGACTGCATATGCATACTCTCTCCATCCTTTCCATTTTCCTTGGGGTCATACTTAACAAAGGACCTGGAGTCTCAGGAGAGAGAATTGAGGCAGCTGGAATGTAATGCCCCCTTTGTGCCCTCGTCCTCCACATATTCACAAACACTGAGAGGAGCAGCATGTGAGAGTTCCAAATGTGCAATCATAGTTAAGGTTCTGTTCAAGTTTCAGTGGTAGAAACATCCCAAGAGTGGGAGTATGCAAAGTCCACGCTGAAGAACCCTAGTTACAGGTAAGTAAGCTTCAATTTTAATGAAAAACGTCAAAATTTGTAGCAGCTCAGACACTTCATTCTCAAGTTCCTCCAAACATCTTGAGGATTTACTACATAGTCCTGAGCTCACTTGTTGCTCTCTAATTTATCTGTTTGTGCCAGCTCCTCCTGTTTTGACATCTTCACTCTGACAATGCCTGGCTCTTCCCCCTCTAGATGGTCACCAGTCTGTAAGTGGACCCAGTCTCTGGACACCACATGCTTCTAGCTCTGTGTTTCTAGGGTGCATTCACAGGCACAGACTTCTTGTCTGAACTCTTCTTTGGTATATGGGACTCTGCAGTCCAGTTGCTCAAATCCATTAAACTAGTGCCTCTGACTTCCTGAGCCCCCAGTTTCTTACACGTGCTCCCAAAGTATTCCCCACCTAGTTGTGGGCATTCTGGCTTCAAATTTAACTCCTTCAGAGACAACATGGCAGGCAAGCAAGGAACACAGGGTTAGCAAAGGAATTTCTTAACCCGTCACTTTAATCTTAAAAAGCACTGAAGTTAGAGATACTTGTAAAATAACAAAAGTCCTGAGACACTCTCCCTCTCCACCACAGTCAGAACTCACCCTTTCATTGATTCTGAGGTTTTGTTAGCATTTCAGGTTGGGCAGAGTTTGTCCTGCCTTCTCTGTCTCCAACCAATTCTTAGATGGGAGGCCATTCATCACCACATTTCACAGAAGTTACCCCCTCTTAAATGGTCTCTCTTCCTTTCACTGTGTGCTCAGACTGAGAAGCTGCAGATCCACTAGCCATGCTAGTGCCCCTGGGTAGAAAATCCAGTGTCCTGCTGGGATTAGGCCAACAGTTGAAACACAATCCAGGTTGATGGCTCCACATTGCTCTGTGATGGGATGGATGGAGTCAGTACATTACAATGGCAAGGTTAGACATGCCAGTCAGAACATAGTAGAAAGTGGAGTACCTTTTGTATAAAATGAAGGTTACAGTTTGAATAGTGGTATCCCACACTGTCACACTGAGGAGTTTTGGCATAAGCATGACCTCAGCATGCTCTGTGGCTAAGACTATTGCCAAAAAAAAAAAAAAAAGCCTTTCTTGTCCTTAATTGTCACCATTACTCCATTTTGCAATTTTCCTGCTTCTGATATATGAAACAACTGTTTATCAACTTCTTTGTTTTGGGCTATTTAATCTTCAGATTTCCTCTTAGCTTTCCTAATTTCCATCTCATAGTTTACCTATCCATCTTTGCATTTTACCTTTCATAGTTTTTCTTTGCTTCATGAGAATGAATTTCCATTGTCTGTAACATACCTTCTTCACTTGAATAACCTAGTCAGTCTTGCTATTTAACTAATTTTTTTCTTGTCTTCCTGCTTCCTGGGGTCTGAGAATCTATGGGAGAGGGAACTTGATGGCATGGTAAGTTAATGAACTAGCCCTTCACTGTTAGAAATTTGAGTTCAGGTTGTAGTAGAGTCACACACAATTGATTATGCTAGTCTCATCCTCGAACTACAGTTCATATTATTTTCTTTTGGAGAGGCATATTACTGAGATAGCAGATGTTGCAGGTATGTATTTAAAGAAGAGTTTTCTGGGCAAGCTTGTTTAGTATCTATCCAAACAATCCCTGGCTCTTGTTTAGTCTCTCCTTCCATAAGAACTAAACTCAACGTACATTTTAAATGTGTGCTTTTTAAAAGTCTAAATGTGCACAGGACTCAAGACCTCACCATTATTCGCAGCTTTGTCAGTGACCTTCTGTAAGCTCCCTGTCAAGTCATTATATCTTTCAGTGCCTCTCTTTCCCCTCTCCCTCTTTGCGTTTTCTATTTGTAAATAAGCTCTTTGTCTCTTCTTATGTGATTGTACTATCTAGTATAGTGGGGCTATGATCTTGATGGAGACCTTTATGTATTACTGAAATATAAATAATAATAATGAAGTGCCACTTCAATAAATGACCAAAAAATTTCAGTTGACTGTTTGACAAACAGTGAAAGAGAGGAATTAATTACACTAATAACAGAACATGCTGTACTTAAGGAAAAGGCAAGTCCTAATTTTAATTTGCCTTATAATACACTACATCAAATTGGAAAATGTTAAGAAAAGACAGTGGGTGAGACTTTGCTAATAAAGAGCAATGTGCAGGGTTGGATTTAATTACACAGTCCTTCAATAAGAAAGGTAAGTTTAAAAATTCACTACCGTGCTTCTGTCTGACTTAATTTGCTTTTTTAGAGATTTAAACATATAGGTTTTATCACTATACTAAAGTGAGATTTTTGTCATTGAATGTCACTCCTGAAGCTGATAAATTCATACTTTTTGGTAAAAGAGATACTGAAGATCTTAAATTAGAATGTCTTTTGCACACTGATAAGGCATAACCAGTCAGTTAGAACTTAGATGTCACACCTGTGCACCAGCTTTCAAGAATATATAGCTGGGACCTCCTCAGCAATAAGGAGAAAGAAAAACCTGACCCCAGATATGTTAAATGGAATAAACAGGAAATTGATGGTTAAAAGCCAGAGCTTTCTTATATACTCTAAATTTTAATTCTGTTTTCCATTACAGGTGCTGTGCTCTTTTTAAATGCTATATGTATTGGCCTCCTTTCCTTTTTTACCATTAGTTCCTCAGCCCTCCTACTTTCCACTCCCTTGCTCTAGCATAAATGTTCTGGATTCCTCTGAGTTTATCCTTTTTCTATTAGGTAACTGTTTAGACAATCCTAACAGAGCTCCCTCTTCATTTTACAGCAGTTATGAAAGTATTTTTAAAAATCAATATTTTTTATTGCTGCCGAGCACTGTGAGGGGCGGAGACTACAGCCAATCATGTTGACCGATATTGTCTCATTGTTTCCTTGTATTCTTCCATTGATCTGTCCATATCCATCTGTCTCTTGTCTGGAACTTGCATTGTAAACTTTTTGGGTCAGGAACTGTCTTTTGCCCTGTGCTTGTACGGCATCTAGCACAATGGGGTCTTGGTCCGTGACTGGGGCTCCTCGATACTGTAATATAAATTATAAGAAGAAGAAGAAAAGTGCCATTTGAGGGCTGCATAGCATTTTTCCACTATGATTTCTATTCATTTGAATATAAAATGTGTTACTTTATTCTAGTGCATTCCCTTTTGGCCTGAAAATGATTCAAATAAACTGCTGATTAGAGTTGCAAATTCCAACATTCCTTCCAAGATGATCTGTTTTAATAAGCAAGAAAACTGTACATTGCTGTATTTGGACAATAAGGTAAGTGATTTTTTTAATAATTATAGAAAACACCATAAATTTATACTCTCCCCCCACCCATACAAAAGTCTTCTCCCCTTCCAAAAACAATGGGGTATTCCAAATATATATAAAATCTTCATATACTCAGAAAAAAATGAACCTGTCAAAATTGAAATATTGGCTATTTTGAATATTGACTGGGCTTCATACCTATCTCATTTGCATTAGTTCTACACTGGTAGAACTATATTGACATCAGTGTAGTTCCTCCTGGTTTGTAAGTGAAATCCTATTTAAATGAAATCAGATTCAGGATACTATATTTGCTGCTAATGTGTTTTCCTTTAATTATCTTTCATGTCAAAGTTTTTACTTACTGAAAACAGGTAGGTAATACTCTAAATTTTATAAGTCTGCATTTTTTCAATTTACCAGTTCACTTTTGGCCCAAAGTTAGTGACTTTGTTATCTTGATGTCAGATGAAGGTGGAGGAAGGAGGATTGTAAGATAGATGCTCGGTTGATGTAAAAGACATGAAGCCCATTTAAGTCAGTGGAAGAGTGTTCATATATCTGAGTTAAGGATCTAGACCACAGTGAACAGTACATTATTAGGATCCTATAAAATGAACTATAACTTTTACCACTTTGTTTACTGTATCTAAATGGAAAAGTCAAAGAACTCAGGGTGTGCTGCAGGACTGCTACTTGTAATACAGTTAATTATTAAGAGTGGTTTTGATTCTTATTATTGAACACCTATTTGAAGAATTTTTTTCACAGCTCAAATTTTTAAACTCAATACAATGTCTTTAGGAAACATGAATACAGTTAGAGATATCGGAAGGACAGAACAGGCCGTGCTGGTGGAGGAGTTGCATTATATGTGAAAGAAAGTGTAGGATCAAGTGAAGTTGAAATTGTAAATGAATCGAACTGTACCATAGAACCTCTATGGATAGAAATCCCATGCTCTAATAATAAGGATATGGCAGTAGGGATATATTACCAGCCACCTGGCCAGGATGGTGATCATGACTGTGAAATGCTCAGAGAGATGAGAGACTATTAAAATAAAAAACTAATAATAATTAATAAACAATTGGGGATTTAAATTATCCCTATATTGACGTGTTACTTCAGAACAGGATGCAGAGATAAAGTTTCTTGACACCTTAAATGACTGCTTCTTGGAGCAGCTGGTCCTGGAACCCACCAGAGGATAGGCAAGTCTTGATTTAGTCCCAAGTGGAGCACAGGATCTGGTCCAAGAGGTCAGTATAGCTGGACTGCTTGGTAATAGTGACCATAATATAATTAAATGTAATATCCCTGTGGTAGGAAAAACACCACAGCGGCCAAACACTGTAGCATTTAATTTCTGAAAGGGGAACTACACAAAAATGAGGAAGTTAGTTAAACAGAAATGAAAGGGTACAGTGCCAAAAGTGAAATCTCTCAACTTTTTAAAGACACCATAATAGAGGCTCAACTTAATGTATATCCCAGATTTAAAAACATAGTAAGCGAACCAATAAAGAGCCACTGTGGCTAAACAACAAAGTAAGAGAAGCAATGAGAGGCAAAAAGGCATCCTTTAAGAAGTGGAAGTTAAATCCTAGTGAGGAAAATAGAAAGGAGCATAAACACTGGCAAATGAAGTGTAAAAATACAATTAGGAAGGCCAAAAAAAATATTTGAGGAACAGCCAAAGACTCAAAAAGTAATAGCAAAAAAAAATTTAAGTACATCAGAGGCAGGAAGCCTGCTAAACAACCAGTGGGGCCACTGGACAACTGAAGTGCTAAAGAAGCACTCAAGAGTGATAAGGCCATTGTGGAGAAACTAAATGAATTCTTTGCATCGGTCTTCACAGCTGAAGATGTGAGGTAGATTCCCAAACCTGAGCCATTCTTTTTAGGTGTCAGAGCTGAGGAAGTGTCCCAGATTTTGAGGTATCATTAGAGTAGGTTTTGGAACAAATTGATAAATTAAACAACAAGAAGTCATCAAAACCAGATGGTATTCACCCAGGAGTTCTGAAGGAACCCAAATGTGAAATTGAAGAATTACTAACTGTAGTCTGTAACCTATCATTTAAATCGGCTTCTGTACCAGATGACTGGAAGATAGCTAATGTGATGTCAATTTTTTAAAAGGGCCCGAAGGTGATCCTGGCAATTACAGGCCTATAAGCTGTACCGGGCAAACTGGTTGAAACTATAATAAAGAACAATATTGTCAGACATATAGATGTACGTAATTTGTTGAGGAAGAGTCAACATGATTTTAGAAAAGGGAAATCATGCCTCACCAATCTACTAGAATTCTTTGAGGAGGGGCCTAAAAGCATGTGGACTGAGGGGATTCAATGGATATAGTGTACTTAGATTTTCAGAAGGCCTTTGACAAGGTCCCTCACCAAAGGCTCTAACGCAAAGTAAGCTGCCACGGGATAAGAAGGAGGATGCTCTCATGCATTGGTAACTGGTTGAAAGATAGGAAACAAAGGATAGATATAAATGGTCAGTTTTCAGAATAGAGAGAGGTAAATAGTGGTGTCCCCATGGGTCTGTTTTGGGATCAGTCTTAGTCAACATGGACATAAATTATCTGGAAAAACGGGTAAACAGTGAGTTGGAAAAATTTGCAGATGATACAAAATTACTAAAGATAGTTAAAACCCAGGCAGACTGTGAAGAGCTACAAATGGATCTCTCAAAACTAGGCAACGAAATGACAAATGAAGTTTAATGTTGATAAATGCAAAGTAATGCACATTGGAAAGCATAATCCCAACTATACATATAAAATGATGGGGTCTAAATTAGCTGTTACCACTCAAGAAAGAGAGCTTGGAGTCATTGTGGATAGTTCTCTGAGAACATCCATTCATTGTGCAGTGGCAGTCAAAAAAGCAAACAGAATGCTGGGAATAATTAAGGAAGGGATAGATAATAGGACAGAAGATATCATATTGCTTGTATATAAATCCATGGCATGCCCACATCTTGAATACTGTGTGCAGATGTGGTCACCCCATCTCAAAAAAGATGTATTGGAATTGGAAAACGTTCAGAAAAGGGAAACAAAAATTATTAGGGGTCTAGAACGGCTTCCGTATGAAGATAGATTAATAAGACTGGGACTTTTCAGCTTGGAAAAGTGACGGCTAAGGGGACATATGATTGAGGTCTATAAAATCATGACTGGTGTAGAGAAAGTAGATAAGGAAGTGTTGTTTACTATTTCTCATAACACAAGAGCTAGGGGTCACCAAATGAAGTTAATAGGCAGCAGGTTTAAAACAAATAAAAGGAAGTATTTCTTAACACAACGCCCAGTCAACCTGTAGAACTCCTTGCCAGTGGATGTCTTGAAGGTCAAGACCATAACAGGGCTCAAAAAAGAATTGGATAAATTCATGGAAGATAGGTCCATCAATGGCTATTAGCCAGAAAAGGCAGGAATGGTGTCCCTAGTCTCTGTTTGCCAGAAGCTGGGAATGAGTGACAGGGGATGGATCACTTGATGATTACCTGTTCTGTTCAATCCCTCTGAGACACTGCCCAGTCGGAAGACAGGATACTGGGCTAGATGGATCCTTGGTCTGACCCAGTAGGGCCATTCTTATGTTCTTATAAGTGAAAATAAAGGCCCATATTCTTCTAAATTAATTTCCCATATTAAAAGTGATCTTTTGGGGGCAGGCTACATTTCAGTTTAACGCTGGCTTATATTAATTGAAAATATATAAAATGTTAGAAGTAGCCAGTTTATAACAGCAGTTGTAGTTAGTTGCCCTATTTGTAGGCTTATCCATTGCTTGTTCATTGTGTATGTGGGGGGACATTGTTGATATGGTGGCTTTTTAAACTTTATATATTTCTGAGCTTCCTACAATGCATGTTATATCATCTTGCGTTTGCACAACATCGTCAAATGAAATTAAGCATCACGAGCTATGTTTACAGGCTTAAGGATGTATGTTTATTACCACTGATTAGTTTGTCTGGTAGAGTCAGTCTTATCTCTGCCTAAACAGATTGTTATAGGTTAATGTTCTCCAGCGTTGTGGGGGAGAAAGATAGGCACGGCCATAACAAAAGCATATTGTTGAGGTCAGAATGTACAAACTCGTCAAACATGCCCTGGAGTTTAAATGATCCCAGAAATTTGCTGGCAGAGCAATCCTAACTTATTTATTTGAGGGTGTAGAATGCCTGTGTAGTCAAGGAACACTAAATACAGCCTTTCTTTACTGACTTTCTATATATGATCCAGAAAATATAATAAAAGTAGATTAAAACAGATGTTTGCGGTTTAATTTATGGGGATAAACTTTTTAATATTGTAAAAAGTAAATGGTATTTTATACATAAAAAGGTTTCTGACACCACAGATACTTACTCTTATTTCATATCTGATAGCTTGGTGGCATTATAGTGGATGTTAACCTGACCGAACATTCTACAGTAATTACTTTATCAGATTACCATGATGGTGCAGCTCCATTCCTGTTAATTAACCATACCAAGGAAGAGATAATTGAGTATGGGCAAAGGTACGTATTCAATGTTGTTATAAAACTCTCCATAGCATATAGGGGCAGACTGTATATATAAACTTGCATGTGTATATGTCAGGGATCAGCAACCTTGGCATGCAGCCCCGCAGGATAAGCACCCTCATTAATAAAGATGTTGATCGTTATTAAAGCAGATCATTAAAGCATTAAGAAAGCAGATCATTAATAAAGATGTTAAGTGATGCTGGGCAAGTCACCAAAACCAAATTTTCACACACAGCCACTCATTCATGTACCTCATTTTCTGGGTGCACAACTTGTAACATGTTGGGTCTGATAGTCGTAGGCCATGAGCACACTGAAGTCAGTAGGGGCTGTGGATACTCAGCACCTCTGCAAAATGGCACCCCCTGATGTTTCAGTGGAGGCACTCAAAATGAATGGACTGTTTTGAAAATTGTAGTTTGCTGTTTGGAGGTGTGCAGTTGAGAGAGGATAGCTGTTAGTTGGACCCAATGGCTATAGGCATCCTTTGCTGCAAAAACTACATGAATCCTGCTTCTTTTCGTTTATAATTTTGTTGCTTGTTGAATGAAGTTGTAGCATTTGAACATCATATTATTTCTGGCTTGTTGAAGTGCCTTTCGGGACTCCCCCATGCAATTTTAAAGCTATAGTAAAGTTCTTTACCCAAGAAACAAACAAAACAGAATATTATAGTGGGAGAAAAACAGTTCCTCATACTATTACAACACACTACCACCAGATCTCCTAGCCCTGTCAAGGCTGAATAGATCTGTAAAGCTCCTACATTTTTGCAGATATACATAATACTGAGACACTACAGACTGAACCTTCATGCCTCAGCCAGCAAGTTCTGTGGTAGAGTATGCTCCAGGTAGTTGCATCTATAAATACATTGTTCTTCTCTAGAAATGTTTGTATGATAGGAAGTACTCAGCCTAGATTTCCTTTATGATTTCTAAGCTTTGCTTTCTGTCTTCTTGTTACTTATTTGCCATTAGTAACCAATTAGTGAGATTCTGTAAAACAGAATGGAAATTTTACTAATTAATATCGAGTAGATTTCATACCATTTTTGGAATTTCAATAAAATACACACACAGGTTGACCAAACACAAATGAGGTTTTAAAAGGAAAAAAATATATATGCTAAGGATAAGATTTATTAATACTTGTATGAGAAGTTCATTTATGTGTTAATAAAATGTTTTTAAAAATTAATTCCACTAAGCTGAGCTGTCCCACACTTAGTAAAATTATAAACATGTAATCCTGATTTAATTACTCTCCTCTAAATTTTTGTGTGTTTGTGTGTGTGTATATATATGTGTGTGTGTGTATATATATATATGTGTGTGTGTGTGTGTGTGTATATGTGTATATATATATATATATATATATATTTTATTTACACACTGTATATTGCTTTAAAGTTCACACTTTTATAAAAGTTTAAAAAAACAAAGAAAATTTTTTTTATTAATGTATTCCAAGTGGAGTATTGCCAAGAAACAGGAAACCCACAAATTGTAGTATCAGAGGGGTAGCAGTTTTAGTCTGTAGCCACAAAAACGAGGAGTCCGGTGGAACCTTAAAGACTAACAGATTTATTTGGGCATAAGCTTTCATGGGTAAAAAATCCTCTTCTTCAAATGCATGGAGTGAAAATTACAGATGAGGAGGTGTCAATGCCAGGAGTGGGAAAATTGCTTTTGTAGTGAGCCAGACGCCCCCAGTCCCTGTTCAAGCCCAAATTAATGGTGTTAAATTTGCAAATGAATTTTAGTTCTGCAGTTTCTGTTTGAAGTCTGTTTTGAAGTTTTTTTGTTCAAGTATGGCTACTTTCAAATCTATTATAGCAGGGGTGAGCAAACTACGGCCCGCAGCCACATCTGGCCACGGGACGTCCTGTCTGGCCCTGAGCTCCCGGCCGGGGAGGCTAGCCCCTCCCTCGCTGTTTCCCCTCCTCCGGAGCTACACCACCACATCAGTTATTGGGAATGGACTACATCCACCGTGATTGAATTGGCCCAATCAACACTGATAAAGTAACTGTCTTCTCTTCATGTGTCAATATAATAATGCCTGCACTGTAATTTTCACATCATGAATCTGAAGAAATGGGGTTTTTTACCCACGAAAGCTTATGCCCAAATAAATCTGTTAGTCTTTAAGATGCCACAGGACTCCCCACTAATTATAGATTTATATTATGAAAGTGTGAATAAATTAACAGGTAAGAAATGTTGCAATTCTTTGGTGTGTTAGATTTTGAGTTTGTGTTAAAGATAATTGAATATATATTGTTAATCATTTTCTGCAGTTCTCTCAATGTGATGGAAGACAGTCTTATGCCAAATAAAGCAGTATTGTACACCTGGGCTGATCCAGTAGGCTCTAGAAAGCTGAAATGGAAATGTGGAAAGTGCAATGGGGACATAACACAAAAAGATGTATGTGAACTGTTTAACATAATAGAACTCTTATCAGTGCTATCTGTTGACATTGTATTGCTCTATGGTAATTTTAGGCCCCAGTATTGTCCTTCTGATGCTCATAATTATGAAAGCAGCTTTCTGACACAGACACTAGCAGTCTAGCTGTACTTTCCTTATTTACAGACATATTTTTCTAAAATATTGGTACATGATTAAAATATCTGTTAAATTGTGGTTTATAGTTACATTGCTAAGTATACAAAAGTCAAAAATGTTGATATTAAGGTTGCCTGCCAACCTAAGATCTTTCCCTTGTGTTGTGCACTGCATTAGCCTTTAACTGCATGATCTCAACAAATAGAAAAAAAAAAAAAGGATTTGTTTTTTATAGTCTTGGATACACACTATTAGAAGGTGATATACTTACTATTATTCTGCAGTTATCAGACAGTCCACAAAAGTCATTCAGTCTTGCAGAACCCTGTCTCATTTAAGGCATGATTCAGAGCCTACTGAAGTTGATGGAAAGACACCCATTCACTTCAGTAGGCTTTGTATTAGGCTCTTCCTCCACACTTTTGAAGATGCACATTTTGGGTTGTAGGACAAAGTATAATCCATATTATTGTATTATTTGAAAAATAGCATGCGATCTTTTAAATTTTAATGCTTCAGAGTATACAGGGGGCAGAATTTAAGCTTATTCATGCAGTCTTTATTTTGATTGCTAACGGTGTAACAGTAATGTCCGCCTAACATGGTGGCTGTTCAGTGGAATTTTTCTTAGTTCTTATTTTAAAAATAAATTTCAGGAAAGTTTGTTAGATACCACAGGACCACTCTGTTTTGCAGAGGGGCACTGGTTCACTGAGTGCAGTATCAATAGTTTTTTTATTTGTTCTTGCAGTATCCTAGAGACTTCATCCTTGTTCAGTTCTGTAGTACTTTTCCATAAGGGAAGAACCAGAATATCAACTGTTGAATACTTAGGAGGTGACTAAGAAAGGAAAGAAACAGAGAGACACAAAGCAAAACAATTTAATGATACAATTGTTCAAAGTATGTGATATTGGAGACATAAGGGCCAATGGGCAAGTTTGTTGTTTTCCTAATGAATGGATAGTGCTACAGGAATTGTTAAACAATTGTGTTCACATTCTCCTTTATTCAAGTAACTAAATATTGCCAAATTTGTTATACTGGGACTTGCCTATGAGAACAGGGGAATTTTTAGTGTGCTGCAGCAAGGTCCACGTGGATATCTAGTGCATGACACACTAGTGCAAGGTGGATTTACAACCCATCCAGTTTGCAGCACACTGAATAGACAAGCCCTGATTTCACAATAGTGCTGTTTGTGTTAGTAGTGTTCTTGTATTAAATTGTATTGTTTTCTAATGTTTCTCTTCAAGAAGAGAAACCCGATTCTAAAACTCTAGAATTACAAATTTCATCTTATTTTTTCTGTGTTAAGACCAGTCTGTTATAGGAATTATCCTTTAAACTGCTAGGACAAATAATAAACCACATATTTAAAAAAAGAACCATGTTACACCCAGTTTTAAGTGCAAAACTCTTGTTGAAAACAATAAGAGTTTGTACAAGAATGGAGAATAGATTGTCTATAAGAGTCTAACTTATGAAAACCATGACAGTGATAGAGACCTAAGACAGTTGCCAAAAAGCTCTTGTATAGCCAGATTAACCAATTGTAATTTAAGATACTGTTCCATTTCACTTTTTGAATATATTCTTATACTTTAAAATATTTCTATATTTTACACATGCTGGTACATTAATATAATGAAAACTGATTTCTTTTAATCACCTGAACAGAATTTTTTGGGGTTATCGAGGCTATACTTAAAACAGTACTGATGTATAGTTCACTTTTTATTTCTCTTATGCTAACTGTTCTTTTGGTTTCAGTTTTATGCTTCTCCAGTAGGTAAATATAGATTTTTCTCTTCTTTTAATTGTTTCAGAAACAAATATTTTATTAACTTCGGATGTGTTTGCATTAGTTTAATCAGTGATCAACATGTGCATAGCTCGCATATGGGAAATAATGTTTGCACTTATACATATTCTTAACTTTATTCCCATTTGTTCCCTTGTCTTAATGAGTGCTTGCACAATTGAGATCTCACTTCGTGATTCAAAGTTTTACTATTTTTGAATTTCATATAATGTATTGCTTATGACTATGACTTGTTTTCTTCCATTCTTACCCTCTCCAATGTCCTACCTTCCCAATGTAACTTTTATTTGTCAATGTCCATATTGTTACAAAATTTTACATTTGTTTGTCAAAGTAGAATAAACAAGTGTTGCAAACTTTTTTTTTTCTCCTCATGTAGGACCTGATGAAACCTATCATCCTGGATAATAACAAGACAGTTTATTTAGTTTCATTTTTTGAAGGCTTGCAACGTATTATCCTGTTCACTGAAGATCAGAGTGTATTTAAAGCAACATATGAAAGTGAAAAATTAGAACTAGCAGAACAAGAAATTATTCTATCATTACAAGATGTTGGAATTTCTTTAGTCAACAATTATACAAAGCAAGAAGTGTCCTACATTGGAATTACAAGGTAAAGTAATATATTCGGTAGAAAGTCAGTGTAAGCATTATTTCAAGAATTTTAAACTCAGCTAATTTTATTTTTATTTTTATACTTTGTGGTCCGATCTAGTCGTCATCTTGTTAGTGCTAAATCATTGTGTGTTTGTAGGTTGTACTTGGAATTCCATAGCTATTTAGTTTTATGCTTCAAATTGATATGTGCTTTGTAAGGGTATTCATGTACAGTATGTTATATTAAACTTTCTGCTGCACAGCTTTTCTCCTCATTCATCACTAATGGGTAACACCTCCCACCTGTGGAATTTGGAAGGCGTCTAAGCCCTACGCTTCATCTTAAGCAACCAGATTTTCTTCGTCCAGCAGGGGAACAAGTTAGCAGTTCAGTTTCTCCCAACCAGTATGTTTTATAACTAATTTTTTGTTTTTGTGCAGTAGCAACTTCACTGTAGCTTCTAGCTCTTCTCTCTCTCTGCAGAGTTGAGGAATTACCCATAGGGTTAAGGCTATAGCCCTCTATTTTCTCCTGTATAGCACCTCATGAGCAACTCCCTCTGTTCCCAATCACAACAGAGAAGCCCAACTGGCATCTAACCAAGTCTGAGATGTGCTATATTTATAAATGACAAAGAGTCCTGTGGCACCTTAAAGACTAACTAAAGTATTGAAGCATAAGCTTTCGTGGGCTAATACATAGGATGTATCCGACAAAATGGGTATTAGCCAACAAAAGCTTATGCTTCAATACTTTAGTTAGTCTTTAAGGTGCCACAGGACTCTGTGACTTCTGCAATTCCAGACTAACACAGCTACCTTTCTGATTCTGTATTTATAAGGACTCTTAAAGGGCAAGCTGTGTCTTGCTGACACAAGCCACTAATCCTTACTCATCCAGAAGGATCGTAGAATCATAGAGTATCAGAATTGGAAGAGACCTCAGAAGGTCATATAGTCCAACCCCCTGCTCAAAGCAGGAACAATCCCCAACTAAATCATCCCAGCCAAATCTTAAAAACCACTTAAAAACCTCTAAGGAAGGAGATTCCACCACCTCCATAGGTAACCCATTCTAGTGCTTCACCACCTTCCTAGCGAAAAAGATTTTCCTAATATCCAACCTAAACCTCCACTTCTGCAACTTGAGACCATTACTCCTTGTTCTGTCATCTGCTACCACTGAGAACAGTCTATATCCATCCTCTTTGGAACCCCCTTTTAGGTAGTTGACAGCAGCTATCAAATCCCCCTATTTCTTCTCTTCTGCAGACTTAATAATCCCAGTTCCTTCAGCCTCTTCTCATACGTCATGTGCTCCATCCCCCTAATCATTTTGTTGCTGTCTGCTGGACTCTTTCCAATTTATCCACATCCTTCTTGAAGTGTGAGGCCTCACCAATGCCAAATAAAGGAGATTTGCCTTAAGGTTAATTAATGTAATTACAAATTGTTTATTTAATGCTTATGATCTGTTGTTTGGCATTCATATTCAATTCCGGCAAAACTCTGTTGTTGGTCTCAAAGTGTGGAGCTTATTTCTGAATTCCACAGGTGAGAGGCATTGTTTGTTAGGAATGAGGGGAGAAACTAAGATATTCAGGTAAAAAAAAAAAATTCATTTTGTATCTTGAACAGCACTGGTAGGGGAAACTGTATATAGTTTATTTTTTTAAACCCTCTTGGATAGATATGCAGCAGCAATCAAAATTGAATATTGCGTAGTACTAATAGTAAGTTGCCAGTAAATAAATAAAATAACCAGAAAAGGATAGTACATAAAATTTGGTGTTCTTTTTTTTGTCTGTCATATGTTTTATGTGTATTGAGGATCCATGTCCAGAAAAATATTATTTAAAATGATAAAACTATCAAAATAAACTTGAAATGCCTAATCTTTCATTCTTTTATGTTTAGCATTTGTTTTGTTTTCATTTACAAGTTCTGATGTAGTTTGGGAGAGACAACCCAAAAGGAGAGGAAGGTGGAAGCCTATGAGCATTAAGCAAACTGAAAAGTTAGAGAGAGAATTTAAAGAATACAGTGAGCTATCCCCTTCAGAAAACAAGATTGTTGAGCTGGAAACAAATGTTATGGTAATATTTGATAGTACTCTTTACTCTTAGATATTTGTATATAGAGAGATACGTACATATATATAGGGTGAGAGAAGAAGGAAAATTATGTATGTAGCATCAAATGTTGACAATATTCCAGTAGAATGCATTTGAAAACCTTACTTTATATATCTCCAGAAAGGATACATTAAGATCTTGAAAGCTACTGTATCTAGTTTGGTTTTAGCCTTTGCCTTGTTTAAAGAGGCATAACCAATTGCAGGTTGCGTGGTCATAAAGATCTGCACACACATACACAGTCAAGGAGCATAGTACTTCTCCACATAAAATTTAATACAAACTTTTTAACATCACAGCTTTTTCTTCTTACATGTTTTGTTATGGAATGATTTAAACAATTATAAATATTTCCACTGGTAACATAAATGTACAGCTTTACTATGGTAATAAACAGCAAAGGTAACGGTATAATTAACTATGTGTTTGATAGGGTGCAATAGTTAAGACAGCATAATAAAATAGTTGTGCATGTTTCATTTCTAGGCAAGGTGAATCACTTAAATTAGTGTTTGATATTATCATAGTGTAAATACCAAGCAGAACATTCTAAATGATTCTGTAAGATTTTTAAAAGTACATTAAGATCTGAATCTTCCTTTTCTGTATGTAATAGTTTATATTTAAATAATTTGTGCAGAAAACTGAGAACAGGCTCCTGACACCTGCAAGTTTATATCTTAAAATGATATTATTCACCATACTACTGTGCATCAATTTTAGAAAGCAACATCTAAATAGATAGATAATCCCTCAAAATAAGTGTACAAACTTAGGTCCTAGTCTTCCGTTGAAGTTCATGACTATTCCCATTAACCTGAATTGGAGACTATTCTCCATCATTTGAGAGGTAACACTTTAGTATTAGTTTTAAAGTTGACTTTCAATATGTTGAGACTGCAAAATGTACATTTTAAAATTACAGTTTCTGGCTACTGAAGCACATAGCACACTTACGTTTTCTGTAATATTTATATTACAGGTTTGTTTAACTCCTAATGGTGGTAACATGAAAATCCAACAACCAAATGAAATTCCTGTAAGAAGAAATTATTTGCCAGCTTTAAAAGTAGAATATAGTACATCTGCACATCAAAAGTCCTTCAGAGTCCAAGTTTATTGGATACAAGTGAGTCTTCCAAAGAGCTAAAATGTATGAGGACACACTTAGTAAGGTTACTGTTAAAGAATTGTTTACAATATTAGGGCTACAAAAATTAGTTTTTCTAGGTTTTGTAATCCAAATGATCTTTTTCAGAAATACAGTGGATACTTTTTGGATCAGTCACCCTTTTTTTCTTTTGCGTTTGGCATGTGTAAAGGATATTTTAGTGGTTTCTGTATGTTGGTTACCTAGAGTTTCTTTTTTAATTTTTAATAAACAGTTGCTACTTGAACAGCTAACAGACATCATCTTGTCCTGTCCTTACCCTTATCAGATACAAAACCAGATTCCTGGAGCCATATTTCCTTCTGTGTTTTATCCTATTAAACCTCCAAAGTCCATCACCCTGGATTCAGGTTTGTGGATATGGTTTAATATTTTTCATAGTTCTTACAAAAATATAAATATATATTTTATGTGCATTTGTAAATGGTTTAGGTTGTCATGGTAAGCAGAATGTAAGTCGGTCTCTTTAAAGCAGAAAGATGTGCGTGAAAAGGAGAAGACATATTTAGGCCACTATCAGTTAAAATTGACCATAAAACTTGATAACTACAGAGAAAACAAATATTAATATTAAGGAATGAATGATCCACCCACCTAAAACCAAATTTATTATTACTAGAAGGCATCTTTGGGTGAAATTCTCACAAATTTAACCAAAAAAATCTTTTCATGCCACCAAGATTAGCTGTTTCCTCCGCTATACATAATACTACTTTGACACACACTTTTAATACTCTGAGTATTACACACACTTCCCCAAAATTTACAACTAATGCAAGTTGGATCATTAAATCAATAGAGTTGCACCTTGCTCATGCCAGGTTTGAATTTTGTCCTGAATCTTTGTTGTAATAGCATAGAAAAAGAAATATGAAGTTTAAAAAAACATTGCTGGCCTTAATGGCATTATTTCTGTTGAACAGCTTTTCTGATCATTCATCAATAAAGGGTCAGTTCGTCCTACCTGTGAACTTGGAGGCAGTCCAGTGTTGTTGCTGAAGATTTCAAAACTAAGAACTTCAGCTCAGGCCATCAGATTTTCTACCTCTGGCTGCAAAATAAATTGGCAGTTCAGTTTCTCCCATCTCTATAAAGTTTGGTAATTTTAATTGTTGTTCGTTTTTGTGTAGTAGTCACTTAAAATCATTCTTCCTGCTCCTGCTGCCCTGGATTGATTATTTGGCAACATGGTGGTTTCTTAGTGGATCTGCTCTTTCATCACCCTCTGCTGGTATTCCTCTAGCCCCATTCAGGCAGGTCAGCGCTGTCCCACAACCAGACTAAATGTAAGCAGTGTTCCCTATGTGAGGTAGCATTGTCAGGCTCTTCTGAGGGTAAATTATGTGCTGGCTGTTCAGAGCTATCTTATGCTTGCACTGACAGTTGGACCCCTGCACTCCACAATGAGGCATGACTCCCAACTTCTATCAGGAGCTTCTAAGCATTTCAGGGAGAGAATAAAGAGGACACTCTCTGGCTAGGTCCGGGGGCAAAGTCCATTACGAACCTGGTGTGGGGAAACCCCAGAAGGGATCCAAAGTCATTCTCCTCCCCAGATAAGGTACTAAAGTGGAACTGCACAGTTTCCCTTTGTACCGCTGTGAATTAGGGGATTCTTATGATGTTCAAGAATAGGTTTTGGAATCCTCAGAGACTCCAACTCCCAAAAACGCAGAGGCAAGCATTACCTTCAACGGGTAGCACTTAATATTATTAATGAAGCTGTAAATCAAGCCCAACAACCCTTCTCTATCTTGTCATGTCTGGGCACACAGAGAAGCCTGTCTCTCCTGTTTAGTCTTGCCTCAGGCTGCAGTGTAATGGGAATTATACCTGTCTAACTTTCATCCCAAAGAGCCCCACTCTTCTTGGGAAGGAAGCTCAGATATCAGGGAGTAGCAGAATGGGAACTGTGCCTTCCATTAATTATCCACAAAACCTTTCAGTGCCAGGGAAAAAGGATCAAAGACTCTCTCCCCTTCCTTGCTTCACATTAAAACCTAAGGAGCAGTCCATGACCCTATCATAGGCACAGAGCTTTCAGCTCCCCAAAAAGCTGCTGCATCATGTAGTTATAGAGGGGTAACTGAGAAATTCCTTTCCATGTTCAAAATACTGAGTAAAATCCCAGTTCCACTTAAGTTACTCCTAAGTGTTGGGACTCTAAGGTTGGTGCTTCAGTAACTTCATCAGGAAAAGACAATCACACCTTCAGACGGGGGCTTCCTTCCAAAAGAACCTATAGACCAGTGGCCCGCTTCCAGCAGTTGTTCCCAGTTAACACAGCCCTGCAGCCCATGTGATATCCTCAGGGCCATATAGGTGATATTGTAGCGCCAGCCCAGTGTGCTTGCCAGCTAACCACACCCCCAAGGCCCCATTGGTCCCAATGCCCATAGTTGAAGTGCCATTCGAGCACGTGGCAGTGGACTGGTGGGGTCCCTCCCAAAAAGCGCCGCCGGATTTCAGTATGTATTGGTCCTAGTGGATTGTGCAACCTCCTTTCCGGAGGCAGTACCATTACGGAGCATCACCACCCAAATCATCGCGAGGAAGCTTTTGGAGGTCTTTGCTCCTATAGGCCTGCCCCAGAAGATTCTCACAGACCAGGGTACCAACTTTACCTCCCAACTGCTGTGGCAGGTTTGTGGGCTCCTGGGGATCAAGCAGTTGCACACCTCTATCTACCATCTGCAAACTGACTGTTTGGTCAAACCATTTAATCGTACACTGAAGGACATTCTGCGCAAACTTCCCCCAGAAGAACTATGCCAATGGGACCAGCTACTCCCACCTTTACTTCTGGTGATCCAGGAGGCACCCCAGTCCTCTACGAAGTTTTCCCCTTTGAGTTGCTGTAGGGCTGCTGGACCTGATGCGCGAAACCTGGGAGCAAGCTCCATCACCATCCCAGGGCCTCTTGAAATACGTCCTCCAGCTCTAGGAATGACCATTCAGGCCAGAGCTCTTGATCGGGAAGACTTAAGGGTTGCACAGGAGGCTCAAGCACAAACTTATAACCAAGATACGCAGAGCTGCGACTTTAAACCTGATAACCACGTCCTGCTTCTCCTGCCCTCGAGCAAGTCAAAGCTACTGGCCCGCTGGCAAGGGCTCTACGAGGTGGCGTGGAAGTTTGGGCCCGTCCCTTATGAGGCCAACCAACTGGACCAACATAAGAAAACCCAGCGCTACCATGTCAGCCTCCTGAAGCCCTGCCATGAGTGAGACGGCTTTTAATTAACCCCCACCTGCCAGAGCTGGGTCCCCCAACCAAGGACTCCGAGGGGCCACAGCTTGTGGAGATCCTCACGGACAAGCAGCTTAAGCAAGCCTGATGCCTCCTGCAGGGGTTCCTGCAAACCTTCTCCATCCTGCAGGGTTACACAACCCTGGTTTGTCATACTATTCAGACAGAAGCTGGGATAGTGATCTGAGAGACAACCAGGCCCTTACTGCACCGAATGCGGCAGGTCATCGAGGAAGCGGTACAGCCATGTTAGAGCTAGATGTAAATGAACCTTCACAGAGTGAATGGCATAGTACATTTAGTGCTGGTGCCCAAGCCTGATGGGGCACAGCGCTTCTGCATCGACCTCCGACGCATCAATGCTATTTCCAAGTTTGACATGTATCCGATGCCTCACGTAGATAAGCTGCTTGGTGGGTTAGGGGAGGCTCGCTTCCGCACCACACTTGACCACAGCAAGGGGTACTGGCAGATCTCCCTCAACCCCGCTTCCAGGGGGAAGACTGCGTTTGTCACCCCAACAGATCTATACCAGTTCACCCGGATGCCCTTCAGCCTCCATGGGAGAAGGAAATGAAACATCAAAAAACTCTAATCCAGTCTAGCAACTTTTAGAAACCTAGCATTTTCACTTGGTAGCAAATGAGTGCTTTGGAGGATATTTTAGCTGTATAATTCCATTTCCTTCTCCTCTTCCCCCCTGCCTACTCCTCTTACTTCTCCTTCATTTTAATCATGAGTGCCCATTCCTTCCATTATATTCTATTTTATGGGATTTAAACACTGCAGATAATCAGGATCAATGGCATTTATATGTTCAGGAAAATTTAGTTCATACATATTTCTTATAAAAGCTAACTAACCTCTTGGTTTTACCTCTTTATAGCACCAAAGCTGTTTATTGATGTGAGTGTTGTCATGAGGACCGCAGAGCATTCTCAAATATCACGTATTAAGTAAGTATATTTTACATATTCCATTATGGTTGCATGTTTAAACTTTCCAAAATCAATACCTTTTCTTCTACACTCTTTCTTTACTCTTTCGGTAAATAGAAAACTCCTTGTTATGTGCTATTTTCCAAAAAATTTTGGAGTCACATCAGCAATACGTTTCCGATTGTAACATATAGAAAGATGTGTATTTTTATGTAGTCACAATGAAAAATAGCTAAACTGATTTTGCTCAGAAATAAACTTCACTTGTGGACTGAGACAAAGCAAGGTACATTTCAACCCAAATGAAATTAATTTCAGAAAGATAGCAGTTGAGGAAGAAACGAAATGTGGAACTCAGCCTTACTTGACCTGTTAGTTATCTGTGTGAGCACTTACAGTTCTGCATTAGAGCAAGCATTAACTAACAATGTCATACATACAGCATTTCAGTTAAAGTTAAAAGGTACTATATAGTGAAATTATTTCGGTTATAGCAAATGTGGAGTTCATATGTTATACTTCTGTTATTCATATTGCCATAGCGCTATGGAACCCTGGTCAGAGATCAGGACCTCCTTGTGCTAAATGCTGTACAAACACAGAAGAAAGTGATCCCTGCCTCAATGGGCTTGCAGCCTAAAGTACAGAACAAGAGAGACACCACTGATAGATACAAGACCAATGTGGGAGTTCAAGTAAACAAAGAGTACTGGTCAATATGAAAAGCAGTGAGTGATCTCTACACACTAGCAGCCTAACTGTTGTCAAATTTTTAATGGTATTCATGACAAAGAGTTTTGAGGACAGAGATGTAGGTGGATGAGAGAGGGGGTTTTTTGGGTGTTCACTGGGAGCACCTCCAAACCTTCTTTGACCAGTGGCAATTGTTTGAGGAATTATTTTGTATCTATAGTTCATAAAGAGGTAGTTTTAATACCTTGTGTTGTTTCATAGTTCATTCTGCTTCATAGTTTGAAGCTTTGCTTTTACAAACAATAAATTGCTGCTGTTTAATAGTTATTTTTTACTGTCATATCCAGGTACTTTATGGTGCTGATTCAGGAAATGGATCTCAAATTAGATCTTGGATTCCTGTATGCTTTGGCTGAACTCTTTACACAGGCTGAGGTGCCCAAAGACCAAGAGGTAGAAATCTTTTTCATAAAAAGAAAGTGTATTTTTAGTTTGTAAAACATTACACATATGTATACAACTTGGGCTTCTGCTGCTGTAGACAGTAACAGCTGACAACGATGTCCATGGCACAGACTGAGCAAGGTTCACAGGATTGCTGTTGAGCTACTGTTTTTAGTAGCTGTTTACTGTCCCATGTACTGCTTTTCCTTTTCCCACACTTCAGCATAGCATACAGAGAAGGAGCCCAGGCCTCAGAATAGAAAATGAGACAAACATTGTGCAGGAGCCAGCATCCAGCTCCCTCTTCCTAGTGGCAAGCTGATTCTTTGCACTTGAGGGCAAGGTCAGAAAAAGAGGGACAAGAAGTCACCTTCCCTGAGCCTTCCAGGAGGACTAGGAGAAATGAGGCCCTCAGAGAGGAAAGTAGCGGAACAGATTCAATCATAACAAACTTTTCCCTCTCTTCCCATGGAGAGAAAGGAAAAATAATCCTGGCACATGGGAAGATGATTCCAGCATCTAGGTGAGGTGCCACTGGATTGCATATGTGTGAGGAAGGAGAAGGGAATATGAGTGATTATGGAGTGTTACAGAGTGAGGGACAATGTGCAGGTCTGCTGCAGTTGTAAGAGTGCATTGTGTGTATGGGGATGAGAGAGAGTGGAGCAGCACAAATGAAAGGGAAATTGTAAGAATTTGGGTTGAGAGAGTAAGTGAATGGACTGGAGCTGTAACCATTTTAGCAACTATAACAATTACACTTGGATCCTATATAGGACTGCACATCTGTTGATCTCAGACAGAGAAGCTTAACAGAGAAGGGAAGTATCATTCTCATCTTAAAACAAAGAGAGATGAAGTGACTGCCCAAAGACACACAGCAGGGAAGTGGAAGAGGCAGTAAATATTATGTTCTCTGGGGACTTTTGCGGCAACAAAAGGAAAACGTAGACAGTCTCAACCTTACCTTAGACAAAAGACAACTTCACCTACCTTTTACCGTCAATAGCCTTCAGATCCTCTCAGGAAATGTCAAAAAACATAGAAGAAAAGACCACCTGGTGGCTGCTGCTCTTTCATCACAATCAGCGTCTACCTTTTTGATAGGATTCATAATAGCTACAGACCAAACATTACTTCAGATGTAGTGATCTCTCCTCCTTTCTCTATTGCCGTTGGACATAGTCTTTTCTGGTTTTGGAGAGCATGGAATATCAGACAAACGAGCATTGGGAATTATTTCAACAGATTATATTATCAAGTTTCATGCCATACCCATCTTCTCTGTCCCTTTTCAGGGACTGCATCTCATGATAGGCTTCTAATTTAAAAGGTGGATTCTCTCATTCAGCCAGGAGCTATAGAACCTCTTCCTCCTTAGCACAGAGCATAAGTTGTTTTTTTTATTCCAAATATTTCCTTGTATCCAAACAGAAGGCAGAATGGAGGCTCATCCTAGATCTCAGAATGTTCAATGCCTTCATTCACAGTTAAATATTCATAGTGGTTACATTGGCCTTCATAATACTGATGCTAGATGAGCGCGACTGGTTTCTAGCTCTTGACCTGAAGAATGCTGCTGCTTCCTACTGTATGTTCTGTTCTATGATCTGATGAAGTGGATTCTAGCCCACAGGATGTTCTGTTCTATGATCTGATGAAGTGGGTTTTAGCCCATGAAAGCTTATGCCCAAATAAATGTGTTAGTCTCTAAGGTGCCACAAATACTTCTCGTTCTCCATTTTCTGGGCATCTGCATGCCAGTACAGAGGAGAAAATTTGAGTCCACAGATCTCACATAAAGCCATGCACCTCACAGTAACAGCTCAATGCTACTACAAGCCACAGAGGAAGAAGACTAAGTTTTAGAGGTGTAAACCATCTGGCCCGCAGTCATCCTTATCCCCGCCATCCATGTCCAAGCATCAATTTTGACATGTTGGTTAAGGTGCCAAAAGACTACTCCCCACAACTGCTACAACTGATCACTGCTATCATTTGGCTACTGTTTAGCAGCATTGTGCAGCATGTGGGAATGCATATCATCAGACTGATGGGTCCTAGAGATCCTTCACAATGGGTACTCTATCCATTTGACCTCCCTATTCCCTCCACAAACCCTTTCTCTGTCCCTCTTCTCATATGAATTTACTACAACAAGAGGTAGATTGTCTACTCCAGTTAAGAGTCTTAGGACCCAGTACCTCAACATTTACAAGACAAAAGGTTCTACTCTTGTTATTTCCTAATCCCTGAGAGAAAGGAATGGTAGAGACCCATACTTGAGCTCACTGCTCTCAACAAGATGGTCGAGGCTCAAAAATTCAAGATGATCACTTCAGCAATGATCATTCCAGCATCTGAACGGGGAGACTGGTTTTCAACGCTCAACCTTCAGGATGCCTATTTTCATATTTCAATCCTATCGACTCTTGGACAATTTCTCAGATTGTGCTGGGAAAGAAGCTGAGCCCTGATTAGGGGGTGGGGCTTCTCTGAATAGAGGCCCTAAAAAGGTAGCCAGCCAGTCAGGCAGTGGCACAGGAGCCAACAAACAGAGCTGTTAACAGGAGAGTTTGAGTGGGAGTTTGTAAGGGGAATTTGTGGGGGGAGTTTCTGTTGTGGTGCTCGTTGGGGGTTTCTTTTTTCTGTGTGTGGGGGGTGTTTTGGTGTGGCTGTGTTTCCCAAACTAACAGGATTTAGGTGGGAAGGATACTACTGATACAGAGGCAGCAGTGGTAATGACTCAAGCAGTAGAGGACACAATGAAGATGACTGGTTGTGGAAGCTGCAGTATGTGCACAATACTGGAGTGAGCACTTGGAAACGGTTTTGTCTGCTTGAAATGCCGCCTGATAGAGCTGATGGAAGAAAAGATCAGAGGATTGGAGATGCATATGGAAAGTCTGGTTGAATTTAGATGGGGGTTCGAGCAGATTATGGAGCAAAGACACGAAGCAGCTGAAGGGAAAAGCTCAGACTTTCAGATGGAAGAACCACCGAAGAACTCGGAGGAGAGACTGCTGGGTGAAGAGAATGGATGGTGGAAGCATGTGACAAAGAGAACAAAGGAGAGGAAAAGACGGGCTAGTGAAGGAGAAATGGAGCTCAAGAACAGGTTTGCAGAGTTGGAAAATGAAGAAGGGTATAGCAGGTGCTCTCTGAAGGTGGAAGGGCAAGGAAGAAGAGAAGAGCAGCTGGCCCTATAGGAAGAGGGGAAGAGTCAATGGAGACAACACCAAATATGAGCCCCAGAAGGATTCAGGATGGATTGAAGAGGATTACAAGGAGTGGAAAGGACTTGCAGCCAAAGGGAACAGGGGAAAGACCAGAGAATCGCACTTTCACCAGGAAACGGCAGGTTTATGTGATTGGGGACTCCTTACTGAGAAGATTAGACGGGCCTGTAACCAGAGCTGATCCAGAGAATAGAAGGGTGTGCTGTCTACCAGGTGCTAAGATACAGGATGTGGACCTGAAGTTGAGGAAGATCCTAACGGGAGTGGGAAAGAATCCACTCATCGTCCTTCAAGTGGGAACAAATGATACCAATAGATTCTCGCTGGAACATATCAAAGGAGACTGTACCAGGCTGGGGAAGACGCTTAAGGAAATCGAGGCTCAGGTGATCTTCAAAGCTATGACATGATTATGACTATCAACAGATAGCTCAGGCAGTGGTGCTATAAGGAGGGCTTTGAAATGTATGGCCACCTGGAAGCATTCATGGGCAGAGGACTGTTCTCTTAGAATGAACTTCATCTGAGTAGGAAAGGAAATAGACTTCTAGGATGGAGGCTGGCACAACTGATTGAGAGCGCTTTAAACTAGGAATTTGGGTGATGGTTGGAAGATGTACAAGTAATCGCCATGCCAGATTTTAACATTGAGAGGGAAGAAAACGAAGTAAGAGAGGATACAGCTGTGGGGAGGAGAAAGGACATAAAGAAGAAGAACAGTGTGGATACCAGCCTAATAGGTCATTCTGATGGTAGAATGTCCATGCCTAATCGGGTAAAGAATGTGATTGAGGGCAAACAGCAAAAATTAAGATGTTTGTACACTAATGCGAGGAGCCTAGGTAACAAAATGGAGGAACTAGAGCTACTGGTGCAGGAAGTGAAACCAGATATTATAGGGGTAACAGAAACATGGTGAAATAGTAGTCATGACTGGAGTACAGGCATTGAAGGGCATTTCCTGTTTAGGAGAGACAGAAATAATGGCAAAGGTGGTGGAGTAGCATTGTATATCAACGATGAAGTAGATTGTAAAGAAATAAGAAGCGGTGGAATGGATAAGACAGAGTCTGTCTGGCAAAAATCACATTGGGGAAGAAAACTACTAAAGCTTTCTCTGGGATAGTGCTTGGGGTGCGTTATAGACCACCGGGATCTAATTTGGATATGGATAGAGACCTCTTTAAAGTTTTTAATGAAGTAAATACTAATGGGAACTGCGTGATCATGGAAGACTTTAACTACCCAGATATAGACTGCGGGATAAGTGCTAGTAATAATAATAGAGGTCAGATTTTCCTAGATGCAGTAGTTGATGGATTTCTTCATCAAGTAGTTGCTGAACCAACAAGAGGGGATGCTATTTTAGATTTGGTTTTGGTGAGTAAGGACCTCATTGAAGAAATTGTTGTAGGGGACAACCGTGGTTCGAGTGATCATAACTAATTCAGTTCAAATTGAATGGAAGGATAAACAAAAATAGATCTGTGACTAGGGTTTTTGATTTCAAAAGGGCTAACTAAAAAATTAAGGACATTAGTTAGGGAAGTGGATTGGACTGAAGAACTTATGGATCTAAAGGTAAAGGAGACCTGGAATTACTTCAAGTCAGAGTTGCAGAAGCTATTAAAAGCCTGCATCACGAGAAAGGGGAATCATAGGCAGGAGTTGTAGACTAAGGTGGATGAGCAAGAATCTCAGAGAGGTGATTAAGAAAAAGCAGAAAGCATACTGGGAGTGGAAGATGGGAAGTATCTGCAAGGAAAGCTACCTTATCGAGGTCAGAATATGTAGGGATAAAGTGAGACAGGCTAAAAGTCAAGTAGACTTGGACCTTGCAAAGGGAATTAAAACCAATAGTAAAAGGTTCTATAGTCATATAAATAAGAAGAAAACAAAGAAAGAAGAAGTAGGTCTGCTAAAAACTGAGGATGGAGTGGAGGTTAAGGATAATCTAGGCATGGCCCTGTATCTAAACAAATACTTTGCCTCAGTCTTTAATGAGGCTAAGGAGGATCTTAGGGATAATGGTAGCATGACAAATGGGAATGAGGATATGGAGGTACATATTACCATAGCCCAAGGTAGAAGCCAAACTCAAACAGCTTACTGTGATTAAATTGGGGAGCTCAGATAATCTCCACCCAAAAATATTAAAGGAACTGGCACATGAACCTGCAAGCCCGTTAGCAAGAATTTTTAATGAATCTGTAAACTCAGGGGTTGTACCATATGACTGGAGAATTGCTAACAAAGTTCCTATTTTTAAGAAAGGAAAAAAAAACGTGATTCGGGTAACTACAGACCTGTTAGTTTGACATCTGTAGTATGCAAAGTCTTGGAAAAAATTTTGAAGGAGAAAGTAGTTAAGGACATTGATGTTAATGGTAAATGGGACAAATTAGAACATGGTTTTACAAAAGATCGTGCCAAACCAACCTGATCTCCTTCTTTGAGATTTTTTAGACAAAGGAAACGCAGTTGATCTCATTTACCTAGATTCAGTAAGGCATTTGATACAGTGCCACGTGGGGAATTATTAGATAAATTGGAAAAAATGGGGATCAGTATGAAAACTGAAAAGTGAATAAGGAACTGGTTAAAGGGGAGACAACAACGGATCATATTGAAAGGTGAACTGTCGGGCTGGAGGGACATTACCAGTTGAGTTCCTCAGGGATCGGTTTTGGGACCAAGTCTATTCAATCTTTTTGATACTGACCTCGGCACAAAAAGTGGGAATGTACTAATAAAGTCTGTGGATGACACAAAGCTGGGAGGTATTGCCAATTGAGAGAAGGACTGGGATATCATACAGGAAGATCTGGATGACCTTGTACACTGGAGTAATAGGAACAGGATGAAGTTTAATAGTGAGAAGTATAAGGTCATGCATTTAGGGATTAATAACAAGAATTTTAGTTATAAGCTGGGGACGCATCAGTTGGAAGTAACAGAGGAGAAGGAGAAGCACCTTGGAGTACTGGTTGACCACAAGATGACTATGAGCTGCCAATGTGATATGGCCGTGATAAAAGCTAATGCAGTTTTGGGATGCATCAGGCATTTCCAGTAGAGATAAGGAGATGTTAGTACCATTATACAAAACACTGGTGAACTTCGTCTGGAATACTGTGAGCAGTTCTGGTCTCCCATGTTTAAGAAGGATGAATTCAAACTGGAATAGATACAGAGAGGCGCTACTAGGATGATCCAAGGAATGTAAAACCTGTCTTATGAAAGGAGACTCAAGGAGTTGGCTTGTTTGCCTAACCAAAAGAAGGCTGAGGGGAGATATGATTGCTCTCTATAAATATAGCAGAGGGATAAATGCCATGGAGGGAGAGGAATTATTTAAGCTCAATACCAATGTGGACACAAGAACAAATGAACAAATGGATATAAACTGGCCATCAGGAAGTTTAGACTTGAAATTAGATGAAGGTTTCTAACTATCAGAGGAGTGAAGTTCTGGAACAGCCTTCCAAGGGAAGCAGTGGGGCCAAAAAACCTATCGGGCTTCAAGATTAAGCTTGATAAGTTTATGGAGGAGATGGTGTGATGAGATAAGAAAATTTTGGCAATTATTTGATCCTTGACTATTCGTGGTAGATGGGCCCGGTGGCCTGTGATGGGATGTTGGATGGGATGGGATCTGAGTTACTATAGAGAATTATTTCCTGGGTGTCTGGCTGGTGAGTTTTGCCCATATGCTCAGTGTTCAGCTGATCACCATATTTGGAGTTGGGAAGGAATTTTCCTCCAGGGCAGATTGGCAGAGGCCCTGAAGGTTTTTGGCCTTCCTCTACAGCGTGGGGCACAGGTCACTTGCTGGAGGATTCTCTGCACCTTGAAGTCTTTAAACCATGATTCAATAGCTCAGACATAGGTGAGAGGTTTATTGCAGGAATGGGTGAGTGAGATTCTGTGGCCTGCGTTGTGCAGGAGGTCAAACTAGATGACCATAATGGTCCCTTCTGACCTAAAAGTCTAAGAGATTTACTCTAAGACAAGACCACTACCAGAACAGGATACTCCATTTTGGACTATTCATCAGCTCTGAAAGTATTTTCCAAGATTCTCTCAGTAGTGACCGCCCACTTACACTCCCAAGGGATCATAATTTACCCTTATCTGGATGATTGCCTCCTCAGAGCCCAGTCTCACCGAATCACCAAAGCTGCAATGAGCTAGTTTACAGAACTGGGCCTACAGATCGACTCCCAGAAATAAAACATCACTGCAGAGCTATGCCTGGAATTCATAAGCACCAACCTCGATTCTTTCCAGGCCAGAGCTCTCCTTCCTCAACAAAGATTCCTCTCTTGGCCATACTCATGGAGACCATTCAAAACAAATATCAGCCCACAAATATCAGCCAGACACTGCCTACAACTCTTGGGGCACATGGTCGTGGAAACAGCAGTAATACTATATGTCAGGCTTCACATGCCGTGCCTCTGGATGTGGTTCATTTCAGTTTACAGACGAAATAGGGTCGGGCTAGAGAAACCCCCGCCACTACCCACCAGGGTCAAAATCATCTTAGATTGGTGGAAAGACCCAACCAACATTTACGAAGGGATCCAGCTCTCACAGATCACCTCATCATTGCTTCTCACCGCCGACACATCCTTGATAGAGTGGGGTGTACATCTAAATGGCCTTAGGACACAAGGCAAATGGTAACCCAATGAGATATCCCTTCACATCAACCTCCTCAAGCTAAGGGCAGTCAGGAATGCCTGTGCCTGTTTCCTCCTGCTAATCAAAGGATCACTCACAAGAGTCCTAACAGACAACCCAGCCTGCATGTACTATATATATCAACAAGGGGGAGCCCGATCAGCCTCCCTTTTCATGAAGATGAGACTATGCAATTGGTGCATCTCCTGCAATGTCACACTGTCAACAGCCTACCTCCCGAGTGTACACAACTCAATAATGGACAGCCTCATTCACAAATTCCTACATGATTGCAACTGACAAGTAGGCCCAGTAGTACACCACTATCTATTCAGGGAGTGTGGCAGACCGACCCACAGACTGGTTGCAGAGCTGCTTCATTTATCCACTTGTCCTCAAATCTGATTATCTTTAAAGGTTAAATCTGTTGACTTACAATGAGGGAATGATTCATCATCGAAACCCACCTCTCTCTCTCCTTTCACTGCTTGATTCTTTGATAATTTTTTCTAATTCTGAGAACTATTCTTCAAATGTACAAACCACCTTGAGCAACAGAAGAAAAGATTCTCCAAGAAAAAAATCTTTGCAGAGTGTAAAAGATTTGTTGTCTGGTGTGATCAGTGAAACGTTACCTCACATTTTGGATTACATTTTTTTCTCTGAAGATCTCAGGTCTCACTTAGCTCTCTAAGGGCACATCTATAGACATGAGTGCCTTCCATTCCCCAACCCCCATGGATTTTCCCATCCTATGACATCTAGATTCCTGATAGGTTTAGTGAAGTATTTCCAATCGTTTGCAAGACTGTGTACTTTAGTGGAGGTAACTTCGTCAGATGCCTCTTTTGGTAAGGCTGTTCTTCACTCTATTATAGATAGGATTCGCATCCACCACTGTGGTTAGAGTACTGCTTGAGAGTCAACTAAAATGAAATACAAATTGGGACAAGCTCCGCTTTGGATTCCTCAAATACTATATGGGATTTGAGATGGAGACAGAACTGGAGTGGCAGTTGGTTCTGCCCCACTCTTTCTACCTTCGGTAGGGAGCACAAGGATAGTTAGTGCATGTGTGGACTGAACTGACACTGCTAAAAAAAAAAAAAATTTCCGTGGGGCCTATGCATACCAAGAGTAATACATACAGCAGCTACGGATCTCCAGTTACTGTACAGGTGAATAATATCTCTTTACCTGTCCACTTGTCTACAGTTCTGCATCTATGTATCTCACTTCATTTGGTGTATCTTCTGGCAAGATAAATATGAATTCTGGAATAGGTTTTCAAAGATTTTTATCAATTATACAATAACATTTATTTATTTGACCCAGGCTCTGTATTTATCTATTATTTGAACTTTAAAATAAGATTTTACATAAGATGAATCTTTAGGAATTTGCTTGTAGGTTATTACACCAAATAATATAGCAAAAATTCTGTTATGAAGTAATTTCAGCAGACTGTAGATCATAGTGTTTCTGGCAATTAGTTTATTTCATCTTCCTGAAAACTGTTTGCATTGTGGAGTTTAATGTTTTAACAAGTATTGTAATACTAAAACTAATTGTTCAAATACTTTGACAGGTTGAACTTTTCAAAAAGGATATAGAATCTGTCCAAAAAGAATTGATGAGTATGTCCTCAACAGATACATCACAAATCAGCTTGTATGAATATTTTCATATCTCTCCAATCAAGGTATGTAGATTACAGAAAATTATTAAAATGTCTGTGTTTTTTAGTAAAGGAAGGGGGGGGATTTCCTTTTCATGCCACGTTCTGAGAACAGAGAAATAAGAGAGGGAAGAGGGGGTAACAGCTAGAGAATAATGCTGAAGAAAGTGAACTTAGCATTTCTACCAGTATGTATAAGGAGGGTTTCCCCTGATGTGATGTGGACATTTCAGCATATCAAAAGGTTCAGCTTTAACAAACATCACTACTGTCATTCTTTACAATTCCCCGCCATTTTCTTTTTCATAGGATTGTATCACAGCTTTCATTAATGTATAACAGTCTCCTCCAATCTACAGTTCCCTTTATCCTCTAAGAATTTTGAGAGATTAAATGTGTCTGGCAGGTTTTTTTCTTGCTTCCCAAAAGCTGGTACATTTCAGACTTGTAGTGCAAAGTTTATGTAGCCAGACACATTGCAGGCTGGGGAAAGAAATATTTTTCTTAAGAACCCATACACACAGAATTCTCAGTACTTGGCCTTGCACTTCTTAGCATGACAGTTGTGGAATTCCCATAGCTCTGAGATGTAAGACTCTATGGGGCAGCAGTAGTGGATGATAGAGTACCAGTTATGATTATTTTTGGCCCTCTTTCACTACATTCTTAGGTATTTAGTTGCAGTAACAGATATTTCAAACCAGTTCTTTCGTCACCATAGTTAGTGAAGGAATTTCTTGCTGCAGTCTGTTGTATATGGATCTAGTTCATACATCTTTTTACTTGCTAGTTTTGTACCTTGCCAGTCTCTACCTCTAAATTTTGTCCAGTCCTGATGTGTACAATTCAAGAAAGTTATTGAAAAATTGGAGATGCTTCAGAGAAGAGAATGATTAAAGGATTAGAAAACATGCCTTATAGTGATAGATTCAAGGAGCTCAATCTATTTAGCTTATCAGAGAGAAGCGCTAACCTCATTGTAGTTACCAGATGAAAGGAGGCATAAGTCCACTGCCACTCAGTTTTTTCTCATCCCCAATAGCTTGAGACAGAGCATTCTGCTGCTTACTATATTCAGCCCCCCACATTTCACCTTTGACTTTTTATCTTATTTTCTTATTTACTTCATTTATTATAATTTATCTCTATTTTCATTTCTTTACTCCTTTTATTTTATTTAGCACTGTTGTACTTCTGGGAGCAGTTTTCTCTCCCCGCTTCTTCTTCGACCTGTCAGTTAAGCTGGAGCACAGCTTGTTATGCCTCATACTCCAGGATTTAAGCCCAGTCAAACCTGCCACAGGTCCTTTCCCCACAGTGATGTAAATTACAGTTGCCTTCCCTATTTTGGGGACTCCCACAACCTTTTTACTGGAAGGTTTATTTGGGTTTCAAGGGCAGATCTAATGTCACAAACTGCCTTGGTCTCTGTTGCTCCCTTGTCTATGGCCCTGGAGAGTAAATCTCTAAAGAGGAGGAAACATACCTCTCCAAGCAGGGAAATGAAGAACAACAGTGGATTGCCCAATAAAAACCAGGGAAGGTTTAATCAGATTTGAAGATTTCAGTACCAAAACCGATACAGTACTACCCTACACTTCTGAGTCCCTTTCATGAAGAGGAACCTAGGAAACCTATCAAAACATCACAGGCACAGTGATATGATTGTCCCTTCCTTTATTTCCCCTCCCCAGTGGAGTTTCTGGGACCTCTGGGTAGACTGCAACGACCAATTCTATCCCTAAGTTTCCCCAAGCCCCCGGAGCCCTTCCATTGAAAGTCCAAATCACAAAAACATGGGCCACCCACCCCTACTTCTGGTCAATCAGCCCCTCCCTGTAAGAGGCACTTTCGATGCCTGGATCGTGAGATTTGTAGAGGAAGGTGACTATATATAGAGATAGAGATAG
Source organism: Dermatemys mawii (assembly GCA_007922305.1). Taxonomy (NCBI): domain Eukaryota; kingdom Metazoa; phylum Chordata; order Testudines; family Dermatemydidae; genus Dermatemys; species Dermatemys mawii. The sequence goes on along the minus strand of ML677339.1, from coordinate 14,809,532 downwards.
AGATAGATAGATAGATAGAGAGATAGATAGATAGATAGAGATAGAGATAGAGATAGATAGATAGATAGATATGTGTGTGTGTGTGTTTTTGAACCTTTGAGGGTGTCTGCATGTACAATGAGATACTGTCCAAGCACCTGAAATAGCTCAAATGTGTCATAGGCAACAACACTCCCAATTTCATGTCTTGCCATTTGGGCTATTATTAGTAAATAAATGCTTGATGGTAGTTATGTCATGTCTACACAGGCAAGTAGTTAGTTATTTCTTTTCTTGGATGATTGGTTAATCAAGTACATCACTCTAAAATGTGTCAAAAGGTTCATCTGTGTCACCAGTGACATCACCAGTGACATCACTAGGGCTCATAATAAAACTCAAAGACCTAGCTTGTGCCAAGCAGACACTTGGAGTACATAGGATCCTGCTAGACACAACACAACTCAAATCCGTCTGCTCCAGGACAAGATCCTGGGCAATCACCACATTCGGAGTCTAAAACAACCAGTAATTGACAGCTCAGAACATTATATGAATGTTGCTTTATATGAATATGGTGAAACAGTATTTGTAATCTCTGTGGTATTTCTCCACAAGACCCTGAGTTCCCAATGGAAGTAAGCCAACCCATGGTTTCTCCTGTGCTGCGTGTATTTGACAAACTACCATTAGGCCTTTCTGGCCTGGTGAAAGTCTCTGAACAATCTACAATTAAAAATGAACTTCCAGGTCATACTAGCTAGGAATGCATCCAGCTTACCTACACTAACTCATGGTAGATTTGATAGCCATTTCAGCATCTGATAACTAAATCAGAGATAGTCCAGTGTCACTTCAGTCCATTATCATCAGATCCATGTGGGACTTGACACTTTCAAAACATGCGTTTAAAGGCTTCTTGTGTCATCATAGTAACATGGTCCTTACAAAGCTGATGAAAGCTTATCTTGGAAGAGTTAGTTTCTATTATATTAAATTTCTTAGATGAAAAATCATTTTGCTAGTGTCAGTGACTTCATAGACTGATTTGGCTTCTGGTTTCAGTGGCTGATCAACTTGTATATCAAAATGTATAAATATGGGAGGGCGTGCTACATAGTAACTGGGTGCTACTCTCCAAGGTGATATCTGTGTCTACATTAGTGAGACTGTCGTCCATTCCTCTCATGCTACTTGCCTATCCCAATGAAGCTTTTCTCCATTAATTCAAGGTTAATAGATCTTTAAGGCTCTATTGGAAGTAGGCTAATGGTACATTTCCATATACCACTAAGGAGCATTAAACCCAATATAAACTGGATTTAATCAGTCAAACAACAAAGTGTTTTGTCTGTTAATGTGTTTGGGAGATTTTGCATGATTGAATGAAGTCTACACAAGTGTTCATGTGTTTTACTGTGTGATTTACTCAGTTTTATGCTATTATTTCTAAAAACTGCATTAGGTCATTTTCTTTATCTTCATTTTTACCCTTCAATTTGCTGTTTGTCAGAATGTTGCTGTACGCTAGATGTGAATACATTTTTGGAATGTCACTCCTTTAGGAGTCAGTCAATTCCTAAATCAAGTGCCATGTTGATGAATTCCTCTTTTTCTTAAAAATATTTGATTCAGAGTGCAAAAGTCTTAGTGAAAGAGAGAAGGCAGATTCTGCTCTTCCAGAAAAATTCTGCTTTAGGCTTTCTGGTCTTGTTTGCTGTGTGATATTAGTGGGAAACTTTCTGACTGGGATGGAGTCAGTCAAGAATAGGAAATAGCATATGCTAATGACAGCTAATGACATTTTGTTAAAGCATTATTAAGGTAGTATCCAATCAAATGTGGAGTTCTACATTCTCATTTTCATTCTCATTCTTTCAGTTACATTTAAGTTTCTCACTGAGCACAGGTGGAGAAGATAGCAACAAAGAAGAAAGAGAGCATGAACTGATTCCAGTTCAGTCCGTGAACCTTCTGCTGAAGAGTATTGGTGCCACACTCACAGATATACAAGATGTTGTCTTCAAGTATGTTGAATATATAGTTTTGAGTATTAAATTAGCACTTTCAACACAGGGAAATTAATTTTGTTCTGCTCTAAATAATACGGACTTCTTTTAGGTTGGCTTTCTTCGAACTCCGCTATCACTTCTGTACTACACAACAACTACAATCAGCAGTTATTCGGCATTATTCAAAACAGGTTAGTCTAAATTAATTTGTGTACTTTGTATGCTGGAGCTACATGTCAATGTACTGTATTCTTTTCTGGTTTGTATGTTTATATGCACACTTGTTAAAGAAACAAAGTGAAATGAAAATATTTGGTTGGAAACAGGCTAGTAACTTAGATTATGACTAGTATTTTTAGAATTTTATTATTAAAATAAGGCTAAATATCACTTCAGCTTAATAGGATACCAATTTTAAATCTAGTCAAATTTAATAAAAAATAGTTTAAAGATACAATATTTGCCCCAAGCTATACTGCTATTTTTTTAGTTTACAGTTCCATTCCACCCAAACTGATAAACAGACTGTACAGGGAAACTGATATTGTTTTTTGTGAAGCTGATTCTGTGACATTTATGTTGAACACAATAGTCCCATTGATTGTAAAGTTACTACTCAGAGTAAGATATCTCTTGACATGAATAAGAGTGACAGAATCAGCTGTATAGAGTATTGGTGGGTAAAGAGTGCAGTGAGTGACAGGGATGGATAGCGTGAAGTAAAACAGAAGTAACACCAGGATCTGAGTGTTTTACCTCAAATTCAGTAGCTTGTGAATTGTGACTTCTCCCCAGTCCAATGGTTTTGTTAAGGTCTCTGCATTTCCCTGATGAGATGCCTCTAGAGATTGCCACAGGATTCGGTCAATGGTGTTCAGCACTTGAGACTCAACAAGCTGGTTCATCCTTGCTAATCAGGCACTCCTCAGAGGCAAATCTAAAAATTCATCCCCAGCTTGGCCAGCAGGGTTCTTAACTCTGAAACTGAGCGACATGGCAAGAAATCTGACATCCTTTCTGACTATCTCTGTACCCAGCCAGAAGGTTTAAATTCTGCTAGATATTGTGCCCTACATTTTTTATTGAATACATGTCAGAGTGATACAGCAGTCATATTCCTGACAAAGGACATGATAGTTCCTGCCAAGGGAGAAACAACCTTTACTCAATTTTCCTGCCAAGGCACCCAAACAATCTTAACTCTGCCTTATAGTGATACAGTGAGAAAAACAAATATGCAAATCGGAGAGAGTCCAGTGGAAGGCAACAAAAATGATTAGGTAGCAGGGGCACATGACTTATGAAAGGCTGATGGAACTGGGGTTATTTAGTCTGTGGAAGGGAAGAGTAAGGGGAGATTTGACTGCAGCCTTCAATTACCTGAAGTGGGGTTCCAAAGAGGATGGAGCTAGACTGTTCTCAGGGGTCACAGGTGACAGAACAACAAGCAATGGCCTCAAGTTGCAGAGGGAGAGATCTAGGTTGGATATTAGGAAACACTGTTTCACTAGGAGGGTGGTGAAGCACTGGAATGGGTTACCTAGGGAGTCGTAGAATCTCCATCCTTAGAGGTTTTCAAGGCCCAGCTTGACAAAGCCTTGGCTGCGATGATTTAGTTGGTATTGGTCCTGCTTTGAGCAGGGGATTGGACTATATGACCTCCTGAAGTTTCTTTCAATCCTAATATTCTATGATTCTGTGGTTTTTTTTCATCTAAACTGGGACAACAAACACTAATATGCCTTAGCTGTAATTGTGTGATTACTTCATGGTGTCACTACAAGGCAGAGTTAAGGTTGTTTGGCTACCGTAACAGTGTATTTCCAATTTTTATTATTTCAATTTCTTTTTAAATTTATCCATGACCCTGAATTATGTGAGTTCTGTTTATTTGTTTTTGATGATAATTTTAACATATCTGAAATATTTTTACCCTGATTCATTGATATGTACTCTCAACTTTTAACTCCATCTTAGCATAGTTTTTGTCTGGAAGCACTATGTGTAATTCTGAATCTTAAAGTATATTGCTATATTCCAGCTAGAAACCACTCATCTCATATTGAATGAAAAATATACCTTATTTATTATAGTAAAATTTCTCTGCAACCCATATACTTTTGTAATGTTTTTACTTCAAAATTATTTTCATTTTAGGCCATTAAACAAATGTACGTTCTTATTCTTGGCCTTGATGTTTTGGGCAATCCATTTGGATTCATAAGAGACTTGTCTGAAGGAGTAGAAGCATTATTCTACGAACCTTACCAGGTAAAATTGCCATTTAGCATCTTATGAAATAATACAATTGGTAAGCTACTTAGATGATGAAATGTAGATATATTGTAAGACGCTTTCATTTAAAAATTGGGCTTAAACTTTTAAATGCCATTTCTAGGAGATGCATTCAGTTCTGCCAAATCCTAGTGTAATGCTAATTATCAGAAAAAATTATAGCAAAAATTAGTGTAAATGCAAGAAGAACAGCATTTTCATACTTCTGACAAGAAACTATTCTTTACACTAAATTATTCAAAAGTATATCAAGCCCATAAGAATTGGAAGAATCCAGTGGCAGAATTTTTTATTTTGTTAAAGTATGCTTTTTATATAAAAATATGACATTCCGATAAATTCCTTTTTTTTCAAATAAGATTATTTCCTTTTTCTATAAACCATTTCTCCCCTTTAGGGAGCCATCCAGGGTCCTGAAGAATTTGTAGAGGGAATGGCAATTGGTCTTAAAGCACTAGTAGGGGGAGCTGTAGGTAAGAAGTAATATGTTTATACTTTTATCTTTTGATTAATAGTGACCATTTAATCTTGTGTAATGTGCTTGTGTTAAGTAGTTTGTGCCACTTTTGCATAATCTTTAATTTTTCTATAGGTGGATTAGCTGGTGCTGCATCAAGAATCACTGGTGCTATGGCTAAAGGAGTAGCAGCAATAACTATGGATGAAGACTTCCTGCAGAAGAGAAGGGAAACCATGAATAAACAACCAACTGGCCTTAAAGAGGGAATCACTCGTGGAGGAAAAGGCTTAGTGTCTGTAAGAAATATCACTTTAATAAGCAACTTCATCCAATTTAACTATATAGACTTTATTTTAATCATGCTGTTGCAAAATTATTGCCAAATTAGGGTTGTAATTGTAAACTGAAAATATATTGAAATTATGAAGGAAGTATAGGAGCAGTAAACAGCGTCAATTGTTTCATTAATTTTCCATTAGTCTTAGTACTACCCCCAGCAGAACCCATGTTTTGAATCACATTAAATCACAATTAGAATTGTTATAAAGTAAGAAAAACACATTCTGGAAATATATGAATGAGAATTGTCTCTTTCTACCCACAGGGTTTTGTTAGTGGCATAACAGGAATAGTGACAAAACCAATAAGAGGTAAGTACAGTTCTTGCTGTGTGTTAGCAGTGTATATGTTCTTGATTCTAATATTTGTTGAGATAGATTGAAAACTCATATCTGGTGTACAGTGTATCTTATTGTTTTGTACTTCAAACTTGATTGACTAATTTTTGGATGGACAACAATGTGTAATTATTAGGGTAAATTAAATTGTGCTTTTTTATAAATCAGTGAAAGTAGAAAAGTGTGATAGTGATTGTTTAAAGCTTTAAAGTATTTAGAAAAGAAGGTTCATGAATATTAGTATATAAAATGTTTTTCTTTTAATTATTATCTAGGAGCCCAGAAAGAAGGAGCAGCTGGTTTCTTCAAAGGTGTTGGGAAAGGTTTAGTGGGAGCAGTGGCAAGGCCCACTGGAGGAATCATAGACATGGCGAGCAGCACATTTCAGGGTATTAAAAGGTACAGTATAAAATAAAATAAAGATAGAATAGCAAATAGCACGAAAGATCGGTACTCATGCTAAAAATGATTATATTCTGTAATTGTGCCATGGTACTTTTTCAGGAGCTTTCAACTAATCATTTGTCTCCAGTGGCATAAGTGCTTCAGATAAATAGTTCATAACCAATATCTTTCCAAATTGTTAAAGATACCAATATCTTTCCAAATTGTTAAAGATACTTTAGAAACCACAGTATCAAATCACAACTGTAATTTAATACAATTACTTACCTACTTTAGCTGTTATTGGCTTAAAATAACTCTACCTAAAGCCTCATAATCAAAACTCCTTCTATGAACCTCAGTCTCTCAGCCTGATTCTAAATGCCCAAAAGAAAACATGAACTTCGCAGGTTGATCAGAACATTAATGTATACAGAAACCATGAAAGGGAATTCCAGAACTAACTGGGATCATCAAGTTCGTCTCTCTCCTGTTTAAAGTGAGATAGTTCCAGCACTTCTTCTGAACACAGCTGTGGATTGAATATTGTGAAACTCACACTTAGTGATCTCAAGCCTTATAAAAACTGAATCTAAACTACCTTGCATTGCGATGGAGAAAATATTTTAAATGCTAAATATTTTATATTTAAATATATTAAATATTTTACATAGCTTAGTCCCGAAATGCAACTAACCTAGAGCAGTTTAATCTGTGGTTGCATAGCCCTTCTTTTAAAATTCACTGTTTTTAATAAAATATACTACTTTTTGTACTGTAATCACTATATATATAGAAAAGTGTGCATGCAAAGCCATTTGATAAATTGACCTATTATATTATACCTTTAAATGTTTCTTTTCTCACTATTCCATCTTCCTAGGACTTATTTCAAGCAGGTCCCCGCTTTAAAAATGAACCTGCCACAGAAACGTTACCATTTTCTCCCTTAAAGTTACACTGTCCTGATAGGCAGAACAAACAATATTCATTCTGGCACCAATAAAAGTTTTTTATACTTTAAATTCTAATATCACATACCCTAGAAGCTTGGAAACTGGTTTTTCATCCAGTGTGAAGGGGAAACTTGCAGGTTCTGTTAGTCATTTAAAAAAAAAATTTTTTTTAGAAGGAGGGAGACTCCTGAAGAGATCTCTACTGTTTAGATTTATGGTAACTAAACACATCTGGCATTACAAGAGGAGAAATGCACAAGTAGTCTGAATAATATTTTTTAAAGTGGTATAAATTATGTACTTAAAATATATGGGTATATCATATACATAATGTTTTTTAAAGAAATTATATTAATGCAATATTTAATTTATAAATTTCAGTGCACAACAGGGAATAAAAGAATAAACAATTGATATAACAATGAAACAATCTCAGAGTAATATACACTTGTTTATATTTGCATATATGGCACTACGTTTTCCAAAAATGCTTGGGCACAAATTTGTGCATGCCAGGCAGTGCACTTGTGGGGAGACAGGTTAGAAGTTATTACCTATCAGTTCAGCTGGTAAGTTTCATCCATCTTTCCTTCTCTAGACCTCCTCAATGATAAGTGAAAGCTCATCCTGTTGACCATATATATGCCCTTTACTGGCCTGTCTGCTCTCCAGGATCTGGACCATTGTTTCTCCCTCATACCACTACCTTCTCCACTGCCTCTTGCTCTTTTTTTTAAAGCTCATTTGTGGAGAAAACATGGAATTTGGAGCAAAATTGAAGGACGAATATTAGCACAGGGTTCTTTTACATGAAAATTTAAATAAGAGGAATTTTGCAGGCATTCATTTTTCCAAATAATCATTTTCTCCAGAGTCCAGCCTGTAAATAAACGCATACTTGTTCAGCCCTGTGTTCCATAAATCAGTAAAATAAATATGCACATACATTTATATGCAGTATTTATGTAGTCCCATTGACTTAACAGGCATGTGCATAACTCTTTTCCATTGAAGCCATAGTATGTGTAATGTGTATGTATAGCCTAAATAATAAAGGCACCCTGACTAGTCAGTGAAGATTAGTTTATCCAATTACTATAGCTACATGTGCCTCATCAAATTGAAAATTGCATGTAAATTACATATAGAGAGAGCAAATATGTCATTTTACCAGTATTTTAAACATTTACATAGGATAACTTTAGGAGCTATTTGAAAATACGATATTTTAAAAGTATACCAATATCTGTGTTAAATATGTAACATGTTTTGAATTTGCTGCTTTGTTTTCAGAGCTACAGATTCATCTGATGATGTGACAAGTCTGCGCCCACCTCGTTTCTTTTGTGAGGATGGAATTATTAGACCTTACAGGTTAAGGGATGGGACCGGAAGTCAGATGTTACAGGTGAAGAAACTGAAACGTAATTTGATATAAACTTGCATATGGGAGAGGAAAAAGTCTAAATCAGTTTTTCCAGTATTTTTACTCTTTTGTGTCCTCTGCCAGTACATTTTTGATATTTAGTAACATGTAGTCTCATTTGTATATTCATTGCATGGGTTTTATGGCCAGTCTGGCAAGATTTTATAGGAAGACAGCTAATACATGACCTTTCAGGGAGAACTTACAGTATAATTTATATCACAATGTCCTTAATATGCGCGTGTTGCCAAAGTGGATTAAATAAGAGAAACGCTTACGTGTGTGTATGTTTAGGCTTTTTAGTTTGTTACAAGAACTGTGGTAAGCGTGCACTTAGGTAAAGTTAAAGCACAATGACATTTTTACCTAATTTTAATTGATTAACCTCTTCCGCAACCACTGTGGTTTTTAATCAAAAATGTGTAAGTAGTGTTTTTGCAGAAATTTGTATTTGAGATACACAGATAGTAACTATATTTATTTCACACTGTTTCAATTAAAAGCATTTCAGTAATTTTGAACTGTAGCATTGTTCATATCCAAAAATCTAGACTTTTATCATTTTATGATACGAACTGAACTGCTGTTAGTTACTTCATATTAAAATATCACTCTATTTAAAAATATAATTCCTATTTTACCATAACTATCTTTAATGGAAAGTTAATATATAATTCTAACATTACAAGTACTTTGAACTGATTTTACTGCATATCCATAAATAGTGGAAAATTCTTATCTAATTATCTTTCATTATCATAGAAACTGAATTTTAAAAATATTCACACCTGGGAAACGACAAAATCAATAGCTGCTAGTTGAATGCAAATTGGAGAGGGCAGACTGGATGTTCTAATATATATGAAAGTCTTATATTAGAGATTTCCCTTCAATACCTTATTAGTATGCTGGAATTCTTGAGATCCAGAGATGAATTTGAGAAAGAGTAGGTGGCCTTCTACAGGATGGATGGGAAGTTAAATAGCCAAACATTTTCAAAGGTATTTGTTACCTGAATAGGGTTTTTGTTTCATTTAAAACATATTTGGGATGCTGCACTGTGCGTCATTTATATGAAATTAGGATCTGTCTGTTTCTGTGTATTCTGCTATATCTTCTCTACTGCCTCCTACTAAAGGGTGCTTTTCTGAATCAAAATATTCTAAAATTGAAATTGTTAAATTGAGTTAATATTATACCTTACTACTGAGTTCCTATTCAACATTCTTCAAATATCCTATAACACTAAGGTCCATAATCTTGCTTTTTTCTGTCATGATGCAATTTATATTTCCTGTGCTGTTATCTTTCAAAACATGTACTAACAAACAGTATGGCCTTAACTGGCAAGCAGTTAAAAACTGCTACTGATAAACAGCACAAAAAGGCCTAGTCACTATACTTCCTCTTTCTGATAAGACAGTAGGGTTTCTGATGTATTTCCCCTTCGATCTTTCATTCCATGGTAGTGAAGCAGAATGCTAACAAGACAATAAGTCCAATTCCTTGAATACAAATTATATGATTATTTTGTATTGTTTATGTTCCATCTTAATTTTGCAAGTGTTTGGATTAGATAACACATTGATTTGTGAGCAAATGAGTAGTTTTGAGAGGACCCTAAAGACACTGGCTGATAGATTGATTCAAGATGTGTAATTCTACTTTTTATGCTGTCTAGATGAGTACAGTCCCATCACAATTTTTCAAATGAAAAAAAGATAGGGAAATAGAGGATGTTTTTCCTCTAATGGTTCTGTTTTTTTTAATTAAACAGTAAGATAAAATGAGGAGTCTATTTAGATTATCATCCTATACCTTGGAGAATATTCTGATGCCCACTGACATTCAAGCGACTTTAATCGTCAGAGAAATGCAATAGTCACCTTCAGGAAGTTCCTTTTATGAAATACGTTTTATGCATTAAAGCTCTCATCTTGCAATAAGATGTATGGAGGCAGATCCGTATGCTTACACAGAAGCCTACTGAAATCATTGGGTCTTTGTGCAAGTGCAGTACTCTGCCTGTGCGGGACAAGTTTCAGGATTAGGGTTTAATAAATATTTGATAATTCATTTGCTGATTATTATAGACAGGTGTATGACTCTATTAACAGGGAATTGGAAGGCTTCTGTTGTGGCCTGAATTCAGAAGCCATTTCAGAATTTGTCTGCTTTTTAAAAACTAACTTTTCTGCCTTCTTAAATTAATACCTCTGCTTTTTTTCTTCCCTTTATCATGCTGGCAGAAAAAACAGGCCTACAGGGAATGGACTCAGACTCACAATAGTAGTGATGATGATGACAGTTAGGAAAATATGCATCATAACAAATGCATGAGTTTTTGTCACATGAATTGGACTCTTAGTTTATACTATTAAATGTTGTTGCCATAGAAAGTAACTTTAATTTTAATTTTTGTCTTTTAAAAGTTGTACAAAAATATAGGCAAATAAAATATATGATAATATTTAAGCAGAGAAATTAAGAATTTAGTAAATATATTTATGTATATTAAATTGACAGGAGCTAATGTTATACTCTGATTTAACAATATTTTTGCAGGTAAATTTCCATAAATTATAATCAATCTGGTTTTTTTTCCATTTTCATCAGAGTTTTGTTTAATAGTTTTTTAATTCTAAATCATTGTTTGTTAGCTAGGATGCCTTTATAATATACATGCGTTCAGTGTAATCTTTTTGTGCTGTACTGTGCTTATTGATATTAAAACTGCTATTGAATATTTTGCATTCTGTTTATTTGATGTTTCAAAATTATTTTTGTCTGACTTTCTTTTAATAATAAACTTGTTTAAAGTTTATCTAAAAAAATCGATTCATCTGTTCTGTTCCAACATCATCACTCACATTACGGAGAATTAGATTATGTAAAAAAATAAGTTTATAGAATAGTGCTATGATTGTCCTAGAAAGATTAGTTTAAAAAAAGTATTAAAATTCATGTAATCATTTTGATGTTTCGTTCATCATTTCATTTTCAAGATAACTGATTCTTAATCATTTTAGTTTGTACAAGTTGAATTTTTCAGTGAAATGTGGATCCCCTTAAAATCCTTCGTTGCCAGCTTAAAAGATTTGGTACTTTATATAATTTGAAGCATTCTTTTCAGAATGCATTTATACTGACACTTACTCCAAAAATTGTGTAAATTCATTTTGGAAATATGGCTGTACTTGTTTTAGTCTTGTACATTATTCTATATAGTAACATGTATAAAACATACAGGTCCTCATTAAACTAGGTGGAAAATGCAGAACGCAAAGTAACAAAAGGCTTACACAGTACAGTATTAGATTATAAACTTTCAATTGTCACTATAAATGTTCTTTGTTTCTTTGACAAGTAAGTGCTTTATTAACATTTCTTTACTTACTAGTAGGCTTGCATGTTTTTCTCTAAACCAATTGATATTCTGTACATCTAAATTTAGGTATTAGGGAGCAAAGGGGTATTATAAAAGCATTTAGAGTACATGTTTGTCTAGTAGTATGTGTTGTGCAAACTGTTGATTGAAATATCAGCAGAAGGATTGTCCAAAAAAACCCTTCATTCTTTAGTGCCAACTAAAACCTTATCATATTTATCAAGAGTCAGCCTCCTCCAGTGCATCTGTTATTTCCTTACAGCTTCTTATGGAAGAACTACCTTACAGTTCACACTGTTTATCCTGATTTTCATGCTGTTGCTACTTCAGATGCTTTAGAAGCTGTTGCCCAGTTTGCACTCTTGGGCAGTGGGCGGTGGGATGAACATTGAAATTCCAGATAATAGGGTGAAGAAACTTGATTTGAAAACTCATTTCAAAGGGAACTAATGGTACAGATGATCATTATGTACCTTACATTACTGTTTTTTCTACAATATTTGACTCTTCAAGGGAAATACCATAAAAATGGTTGAGAAAATATTGCATTTCATTACTGCCTTGTGGTGCTGCAGGAAGAATATGGAAATATATCAGACAAAAATTTATATTATACTATACTGTATTTGGCAAAAGTAGAGGAAAAAGTGTGCATTCTTTAACTTGAAAAATTGTTAATTATCTATCATACTGTTTGTTTCTGAGGCTTTGGAGAAAAATGGTACCTCTGCTAGCATCAGGCTATGTCAATCTGTTGTTACTTGCTCTAAGCATTGAGTATTCCTTTTCCATCTACAACCCTATTTAGAACAGGCTATTTGTGGTGGGAGCAGGTGAAACATCCACATACATTTTTTTGTAATTTGATAAAAACGGTGCTTTAAAAAGTGCAGAAAAATTATGGTCAGAAAAAGTGACATTATAAAAATAGCTCAATATTTTATATATAGTGAGAAACAAGGTAGGAAGGTAGTATCTTTTACTGGACCAACTTCTGTTGGTAAGAGAGACAAGCTTTCGAATCATACGTGACCTGAGAAAGAGCTCTGTGTAGCTCAAAAGCTGGTCTCTCTCACCAACAGAAGTTAGTCTAGTAAACCAACATGACTACAACAACACTGCATATAAAACACACGCACTCTCACACTGCTTTCTACTACTCTTAATACTGCAGAACCAATAGAACTATAGGACACTGAGCAGAATTCTTTTCAGGATCAGTTTATTCTGATTAAGATCCAAATTCAGAATCTTTGCCTCAAGATGTTGTAGTATTTGTATCTCAAATGAACATTAACTATTCATCTCTAATACTCTGACTGCATCAGGAATACTAGTGGTAATATAAGAACATAAAAAATGCTATACTGGAAAGATGAATGGTCCATCTAGCCCAGTATCCTGTCTCTGACAGTGGCTGGTGGCAGATGCTTCACAGGAAATGAACAGAACACAGCAGTTATCGAGTGATCCATCCTTTTGTCCAGTCCCAGCTTCTGGCAGTTGGAGGTTTAGGGACACCCGAAGCATGAGATTGCGCCCCTGACCATCTTGGCTAATAGCCATTGATGGACCTATCCTCCATGAACTTTTCTTATTATTTTTTTTAACCCAGTTATGTTTTTCCCATGGCAATGAGTTCCACAGATGAACTGTGCATTGTGTGAAGAAGTACTTCCTTTTGTTTGTTTAAAATCATATTAATTTCATCAGGTGACCCCTAGCTTTTGTGTACAGGAACTCCTCACTTAACGTTGTAGTTATGTTCTTAAAAATGCAACTTTAAGCAAAATGATGTTAAGTGAATCCAATTTCCCCATAAGAATTAATGAAAATGAGGGGATTAGGTTCCAGGGAAATTTTTTTCACCAGACAAAAGACTGTTATATGTATATATGTGCACATGCGCGCACGCCTGTGTGTGTGTGTGTGTGTGTGTGTGTGTATACATATATGTGTGTATATATATATATATATATACACACAGACACACACACAATAAGTTTTAAACAAACAATTTAATACTGGTACACAGTGATGATGATTGTGAAGCTTGGTTGAGGTGGAGGAGTCAGAAGGTGGGATATTTCCCAAAAAATACCTTAATGCTAAATAATTAACTAGCAATTGGCTGAGCCCTCAAGAGTTATCTCTCTCTCTACAAGGCAGCAGGAAAGGAGGGAGAGGAGACAGACAGACACACACACCGTGTGTGTGTGTGTGTGTGTGTGTGTGTGTGAGAGAGAGAGAGAGAGATGTTAATTAGATCAGCAAGCTGAGCCTCAGCTGCTGCCAGGGCAAGCTCCCCCCCCCCCCTGCCCCCCCCCCCCCCGCCCAGTCGTCCATTGAGTCCAGTATCCTGTCTGAAGGTTCCCAATGCCATTTACTTCAGAAGAAAGCTCAAGAAACCACATAGCAGGTAGATAGGTGGTGATCATAGGAGAATATGCCTCCTGCTTCCCATTAGAGGTTTATGACTGAAGCATGACTGTTTACTTCCTGGTTTTGGAATGGCTATACCCAGAGGTCAAACTTCTTTTCTGGAAATTGAAATAGAGCCCTGGACTCAGAAGAATCTGCTGATTCTAAGACAGTTGACACAAAGGATATAGAAAAGAGGGGAAAGGGAGAGCCACCATCATCCTCCGAGTCCCTTGTTAGCCCAGAATGTACTTCAGACTTGATAGACAGCCATAGAACTTCCATTCCACCTAAAGAAAGCACCAGACTTCTTGAAGAAGGGTTGTCGTCTTCATCCAGATCAGAATAAGCTACAATTAACAGTCTGGACATCAGAAGAGAGGTGTGTAGTTCAGCAGGGTTTCTCTATTAGCCTCATCGATCAGTCCTTTTTAATATTCAAACAGAACTGAATCAGGAAATTCCATTCATTAGCATGGTCAAAATTATTTCTGGTGTAAGGAGGAAATAGAAAGCTCTCTGGGACACAGACTGCCTATTTATTTGTATAGTAGCCTGCACAGTAAGGTCCTGACCTCTAGATGCTACTGCAATACAAATAGTAATAATAACTAGTGATCTGCACAACCCTAGAATTTTTACAGAATGTTTGTTTGGAATCCTACAGTCAAGCACCTTACAAAAGATAGCACCAGACTTTCCATCTGAATATCATAAAGCTTCAGGGTTATTCAGAATGACAGATTAGTCTATTGCAGGCCTTTCTTGTTGGTATTACTCTGAAAGACAGGGTATAGAATTGGTTTCTGTATCCATACAAGAAGCACATTACTGTTGCTATGTATAAAATGTTGTTCTTATACCCCAGAAACCTTTCTGTTCTATGTAAATTCTCTCCACAATCCCTGGGAAATGGTTCTCCCTTTATTTTGTTCCAATCACTAGCACCCCTTTGGAACATTATGGTATAAATTGGCATTCCTAGCACTGTAAAAATATATCTCAAGCATACTGAGTACACATATCAACTCATGTCATTCCATCCAAAATACCAGTGCATTTAGGGCTTCAATGTTGCTTTGGATAATATGTTAAAATCCTGCCCCACTTGGCATGCTGCATATTTGGGAAACTATTCACAAAGAAAGAATCAAGTCTCCCTCTACAAGATCCCTGTATGTGAGATGTGGAAAAAGTTTGAGCCTCAAGGGAGATTGCAAAGGAGGTAAGAAGGTGTTATTAGATGCACTCCAAAGTAATGTTAAATTATAAAGGTCTGGCTTTGTTGAGTGAACTTCTCTTTGCCTGTTATTGTAATATAATAATAAAAATAATAGACTCTCTTCATCCTCTCCCCTACTAATGCAATTCATTGCTTGCTTTTTCCCAGTAGTGATGTATGAGGAGGGAAAGCTGTGCAGCAGAATGACAAATTTCTTATCTAGTAATTTTCTTTCTATTGCCAACTTCTCTCCTCATTTGGCCCACCCTGGTAGTTGGTAAATAACCAGAGTACAACTTTTTACAATTTAATTTTTTTCTAAAGGGAGACTTGGACATGTATATAAATAACCTTGATAATTATGATACCAGGTTATCTTAATGCTAGTAATCTGTCGGGGGGAATTTCTGCAGCTTTGGAAGAATTCTTCTGGTGGTCTGAGCTGAAAACTGGTCTTAGTTCTGGAGTCCAGCAACATCAGTGGACCACTACCAAATTCTACAAGTTGGAAGGCGTTACCCATTAGTAATGAATGAGGAGAGAAACTGAGAAGATTGTCAGGTAGTATACTTTTCAGTATATTGGGCTAGCATGGCTGATTAGTTGAGTGCAAAGAAGTGTTGCCTAACAGATTCACAACTGCTATGTAATCTGTATCAATTTTCTGGTTCCCCAATCCTTCTCCACCCCCATTTTGCCTCACTTATTTAAGATGGCCCTTAAATAGTTAAAATATATGTGGGCCAGCTTCTGATTGGTCATCACACATACTGTTGGCAATTGCCAGGTGCCAATCCATACATTGCAGAGGCACGGTAAAGTGCAGTTTTGCTGCCTCTATTCTTATTCCATCTCCTACTTTCAGAACTAAGAGAAGCTCCATGCTCTCCAAAAGAGAATATGTAGTCTACATATACCATACGTAGGTACCATATATGCCAGAAACTTCATATGCATGGATAATCTGTGCTACTAGTAAGAATAAGCTGCACAGAGTGGGAAGTGGACGTGTGCTTCGATTTTTACAGGTACTTGTTTTGGGTGTCCAGTTTCACAGGTAATTTTTGTCCTCTTTTTAAGTCTAATCAGTGAAACATTTGTTCAGATCGTCAGGTTTTTCAAGTGCTGGTGTGTGTGTGTATTCCACTCTGTACTCCATGTGCCTGAGAAGAGAGAATTCTAACAAGTAATGTCCATTGGTCCGCTCCTGCACAGTTTGTGTCCTTGTCCTCTGTACCTAGAGTATAAGAGGTAGTGCAGACCAATGCCTCTCCCATTCCTTCTTGCTACGCATTACCTGAGTTGGAATCCTCTGGTGTCCAACCTGATTCTCTTCAGTGTTCTTTCCTGTAAATATTTAAAAGTTACCATTAGTAGTTTTTGTAATTAGACAAGTAATTAGTTAGAATCTTCACCCCAAGGGATCCCCCAGACTCTCACAGCAGGACTTAGATTATGCCCAGGCTCCTGGGTTTTAAGAATTGCATCTCTTATCCCCACTTCTTTTCAGTCAGCAACAACCACCAGTGCTGCCTGTACAGCTCTGAAGAATCGTAGGACTGGAAGGGACCTCAAGAGGTCATCTGGTTCAGTCCCCTGCACTCCAATGTTGGAAATTCCACAGCCTCACTTGAAAGTGTATACCAGAACTTAATTACACGTACAGTTAGAAAAAATGTCACGACAGCTAAACTAAATTTCCCATGCTGCAGATTAAGCCCATCTTCAGTGGAGATGGATAACAATTGACACCATCCTCTTCATAAAAAGAACAGGAGTACTTGTGGTACCTTAGAGACTAACAAATTTATTTCAGCATAAGCTTTTGTAGGCTATAGCCCACTTCATCAGATGCATAGAATAAACATATAGTAGGTAAGATATATATATATATACACACAGAAAATATGTAAAGGTGGAAGTTGCCATACCAATTCAAAGAGTCTATTTAATTTAGATGGGCTATTATCAGCAGGAGAAAAAAAACCTTTTGTAGTGATAATCAAGATGGTCCATATCAGATAGTTGACAAGAAAGCATGAGGGTACTTAGCATGGGAAAATAGATTCAATTAGTGTAACGACCCAGCCATTCCCGGTCTCTGTTTAACTCTAATTTGATAGTGTCCAATCTGAAAATTAATTCCAGTTCAGCAGCTTCTCATTGGAGTCTGTTTTTGAAGTTTTTCTGTTTTTAAAATTAACATCTTTGAAGACTATATAGGTCTCTCCTCAGTCATCTTTTCTCTAAACATGCCCAGTTTATTTTAACCTTTCCTCATAGGTTTTGTAAACATTTCATCAGTTTTGTTGCTCTCTCTGGACTCTCTCTAGTGTATCCACATCTTTCCTAAAGTGTGGTCACCCCAAAATTGGACACAGTACTCCAGCTGAGACTTCACCAGTGCCAAGTAGAGTGAGACAGTTGTGTCTCATGTCTTACATATAACACTTCAGTTAATAAACCAGAATATAATCGCTTTTTTTTTTTTTGCTGTATCACATTGGTAACTCTCATTCAATTTGTGATGTGTAACCCTCAGATTCTTTTCAGCAGTACTACCCTTTGCCCATTATTCCACATTTTGTAGCTGTTCGTTTGATTTTTCCTTCCCAACTATAGTACTTTATACTTGTCTTTATTGAATTTCATCTTGGTGATTTCTGACCAGTTTTCCAATTTGTCAGGGTTGTTTTGAATTCTAATTCTGTCCTCCAAAGTACTTGCAACCGCTCCCAGCCTGCTGTCATCTGCAAATTTTATAAGCATAATCCCCATTTCATTCTCCATGTCATTAATGAAAATATTGAATAGTGTCAGATCCAGAGCTACAGAAAGTTTCTTTCACATTAGCAAATGTTTCTTCAGTGTTTGTTTTACAGCTTTTAAAAAAAATAATCATTGAGAGTTCTTATCCTTCCACCTCTAAGAGTTTTACTTTATCATAGTGTTCTGGGATACTATTGTCCTCCAAACTATTTATAGCTGAATAATGCAGAACGCACCTTTAAATAAATATTTGTTACATCACTCAATAGGTACAGTTGACCTAACATAAGTCAACTTATCTTTGTAGTGTAGACATAGCCTTAGTGGAAAGACCAATGAGGTAAACCTTACCTCCCCCATAGAGTTTATCTTCAGCAAACTAATGTGTTAAGACTGTAACTGCTTTGTTTATATATGAATTTTAATATGTCAGTAAATGTGTGTTTTAAAAATACTCCTTTTTTCCTAAAAGAAGTCAAAGCCCAAATGGACATGAAAATTCCTTTACCCTCTTTCTTCTGTTCTCCACCCACATTAGGATAAAAGCTAAGCTCATTCAGAAATGTGTTTAAAGTCTCTTGTTTCTAACAAGTTTATAGAATGGTTTCCTTGACTAACATGGACAAGACTTTTTTTAGAAATACATAATGAAACTGTACTATAGATAACTAAAGTATTTAAGATTCAAATCCTTATGCAGGAATAACTTAGTTTTATTAGAAAAACAGTGAGGATGAAATCCTGTCCCTGTTAAAATTAGTGAGAGTTTTGCCATTGACTTCAGTGAGCCCGGATTTCACCACAGGATCTGAAGAGTTGTTCACTGAGTGTGCTCGGTTTTCAGTTCTTTAATTTAAATTATATTTAAAATGTTTCCTTTGTCCAGTCCTTAGGTGTAGCTATGGAAAATGGTTGATTAAAATAATTCCTGGTGTAAACTTAGAATCTTGACAAGGATAAGCAAATATTAATGAAGGCATTTTTATTTAGGTGATCATCTTTTCATTTTTCTGGTGTGATTTTATAATAAATATATTAGTCACTAAAATTCTAAACCAGTGTAATAACTGATAAGTTAATGGAAACTTCTAAATGTGTCTTGTGCATAGAATTGTATATTGTCCATATATATTTTTCTCCTTGTTGATTTCATTGCATGATTTTTGTCTGTAAACCAAAAATATTTTATATTGGGAAACACCCATTGTTAAATTACTGTATACAAAGGAAAACATAATTTTAAAAATCTGTTAGGTCAAGTGGTTTTCACTGCAGTTTGCTTGTAATAAAAATCTCCAGTCTCACTGTAGGACTTTTTAAATTTTTTTTAAATTATACACCGGACCCTCGCTATAGCTCACGTCACTATAGCGCGGGTTCATGTACAGCTCAATTGTTGCCATGGATTCCAAATTTAAATATTTAAATTGGGATCCATGGCAACACGTCCCCCATGTTAACATGGTCCCCGCGTTATGGATCCTGAGCCTCGGGCTATAGTGAGGGTCTGAGGTATTAACAGTGGTTTCAGGTGGTAATCAATAGTCAGCACTTGGCTCTATTCTTTTAACTTGAGAGAGGACTGACTTATGAATCTTCCAAATGATTTTGGAAACTTTTGGGTGTATAGTATTTCAAGGACTATTTTTTGGTTAACTGTTCTATTTTCCATTTTTAAAAAAAGCAGTAATTCAAAGGGGATGTTTGTGTACACTCCTAATGGAAAAAAGAGAAAGTACACAGCTCTTGTCCTTACTTCCCAGCAATATGGGATCCAAATTAGAACAAGTTTCTTAGGCTAAGCAGAATACTTTTGGAACATAGTCACTGCAAACAAAGGAGCTATGCCAGAGTTGAAGCTGAAGGAGAAACCTGTTTTACATTTTTATATAGTTCGTTCCTCTGAAATTCAGGCTTCCAGAAGCTGCCAAGTAGTACTAAGTTTACAGAGCCTCAGCATTTAAAACTGAAGAGTCTGATATCATGGATTCGCCATTTTCAATACAATTCACTCATGAATAGTGAGAAGATTCAGCTACTTTATTCACAAACTACTGTAAATGAGTATGTATGTTATGGAAGATGCACAGAGAATGCAGAAGCATGCTGCCCTTCATTTGATCTCCAATATCTACGAAGTGTCCTGAAGTTAATCTGATCCTATAGATGATCTGGAATTCTTGTATGGAGTTGAATTCTGTTCAGTTACCAGTGATTCTAATGTGTTAGTGATAATCAGGTTGATCCCAGTTTAAAGAGTCATACCACAGTTATGTTGGGAATCCATTTATTTTTTCCTATAAATTTTAATAATATTGCAGTGCACTGTAAATATGGGAATGTTTGAGTTCAAAATTCTTCTGTAGAGCTGTTTTGGAATCAAGACCTTGTTGATGCATCCAGCTTTGGACAGGGCTGATCCCAATGGAAACTTACATTTATTTGCCTATCTATGTTAACAGAAATCAATTTCACATACAATTGTCTAAAGCTCTTGTGTCTAAAGATCATATCTTCATGGCAAATGCAAAATGTCACAAAAATTTGAGTTGTGTTCTGGAGTTTGGTTTTTTTTTTGTTTTTTTTTTGGTAAGAAGCTCTTTATTGGATAGAAGGTACAATGTTGTGTTCAGTTACAGTAAGCCATTTTTATTTTATTAAAAATTGAGTTATAGGCAGGAAATAAAAAAAATTAATGGGATGCTATAACACTTTCTCTTTTTCTTCTAGAAAATTGAAAATGGAAGATTTGCAAAACTCAGATATATTGCACATGCCATGGTCAATAATACAGATTTGTTAATGATAACAAAAAGGTAAAGGCTTTGCTCTTTGAATAGTAAATAGTTTAAAATGTGCCATCAAACTGTTGGAGCAATAATTATTTTAGATAATTATTTTTTATCATTTCTTATCATTAAGTATGTGCTTACACATGTGGCTATATGGAGATATACATTATACATATATGTTCACACTTGTGGATATATGGAAATTGTGTGTGTGTGTGTATATGTGTATGTATAGATAGATAGATACAAAACTGAAGGGAAAAATGCATCTGGCATCCTGTTATCTATGACTCTTCCGTTGCCCATATGGCAAAGAATATATTATCCTATGCCTCACATGTGTAGCTTCTGTAATACAAGGATGACTAACCTGCTTTCATGTTTTCTGTAACTGAGCCAGATAAATTGAATATTTAGTTAGGATGAAGTCAGTGGGATTCTATATGGACTCAGGGATCCACCTGTGGAAAGTACATTGTGGGACTGGAATCTAAGCAAAGATACTCTGTAATAAAGGAATGGAATTTCCTCTAAAACTCAAAGATATTTAATAGTGGCACATAAGTCATTTCAGTTTTTTGTCTGGGGACTATTTTTCCTCGGAGACTATCAAGTTAGAAATAGAGTTGCTGCTTTGGCATAGAAGAAAATGCTGATGGATGCTATTGTAAATACGAACAGGAACCTGCAGAATTTAGGAGTTGTCTACACTGGGACATCCAGGAAAATTAATCCGAATTAACTAAAGGTATGAATTTGCAGTGCATTAGTTAAACCACGTTAAACCCATATGTGGATGCTATTATTCAGAATTAAAGTAGCCTTAATTTGTTTTACCTTAATTCACCTCCAAAATAAATTATGCTAAACCAAATTAAGGTCATTTTAATTTTGAATAACAGCATCAAGAAAGGTGTTTAATGTAATTTAACTAATGAACTTTAAAAGTTAATTTGCGTTAACTTTACTGAGTGTCCCTGTGTGTCTTTTCAAAAGTTGTGCTATGCAGTTGTTGCATGTAGCTTTGAAAAACTATCTGAAATAATAAGACAACCTCACTGCACCTAACATTTAGTTCCTAGTTTCTTTGGTGCGGGGAGGGAAAGTATTTCATACCCTATTTTCTGCTGTCATTTTTGAACTGTTATATTTTACGCTTTCTAGTGGTATTTTGTTTGTGACAAAAGGAACATTTGGACAGCTGACATGCGAGTGGCAGTACACTTACGATGAGTTTACCAAAGAGCCATTCATTGTTGATGGAAGAAGATTACGCATTGAAGCCAAGGTAAGGTGTGAGGCCTGACTAATAGTAGAATGAAATGTGAAAGTATCACTTAATTTTTTTTCTTTCTGAAATAACCTTTTGACACATTTACACGAGGCAGCTCAGACTTGTCTGTGAGGGCTTGATCATATCCAAACCTAACTTTTGTCTAGCACAGGCCTGCACAACATGCGGCCCACATGGGCTCACTGTGCGGCCCGCGGGGGTGGTAAGTAGGAATGGGGCAAGCCAAGTGGTGGGGTGGGGAGAAGCGGATGGGGGCGGGATGGGGGTGGGGAGAAGCGGATGGGGGTGGGACGAGGGTGGGGCTTTTCGGCCTGCAGCTGGTTTTTTTGCAGTAATATGGCCCTTGCTGCTTTCCAAGTTGTGTAGGCCTGATCTAGCAAGTGGATCAGAATGGCAACTGAACTTTCCCAATTTAATTTTTCAATTCCTGGTTTTTAAAGTCAGTTTTGGGCGATAGCAAAGAGAATTTCCTTCTCCCCATTCACCTTTTTTTCACTTTCCACCCAGACGCTTTTTTTCTCTGGAGAAAATGTTTATTAAAATAAATAAACAAACAAATAAACATTTTCCCAAGTAGGATTGTACCCTAAACAGATAACCTGCAGATCTCTTTTCCTGTATTTGCTACCCTAGCTCTCAATGCAGTAGAACCAGCCATATCTGCCAAGAAATCCTCTCAAGAATTACAGAAAAAGAGCTCTGCAATAACTGCTTGCAGCTCTGCAGATCCTCCGTCAGCCACAGTAAAGAGGCTTAGGATATGTCTACATTGCAATATAAGCTCAGGATTAATGAGACTCAAGGCAGCTGCCTCTATACCAAGCGGGGAGCAGATTACTTCTCTTTTCTCTAGAGTTGATTGAAGATTCTTGGGATAAAGAGGACAAAGAAAGATTATGGCAATATAGGATACTTTTGGTTAGGGTGACCAGAGAGCAAATATGAAAAACTGGGACAGGGGGTGGGGGATAGTAGGAGCCTATATAAGAAAAAGACCCAAAAATCAGGACTGTCCCTATAAAATCAGGACATCTGGTCACCCTACTTTTGGTGGACTCCGAAGGACCAAATCAGAGGTGGGTAGGAGGCTGTATCTACGCTGTAAAGCAATAGGGCTCAAACCCAGGTTCCTGGTTTGACTCTGGCTCAAACCTTCCACCATTGCAGGGTTTCAGAACCCGAGGACCAAGTCTCAGAGATTTGTGTGTAGATGGAAAGGGGGATTGGGTTCAAGCCTGAATCTAAGCTTGGTCTTACATTGCGTAGGAGTACTCTTAGAGAAATGACAGCTTCTTGGGGGTCCTACATCCCTTTCCTCCACATGCTAACACTCCTCTCGAGACACTGTAGTAAGAGAGGGTCTCTACTCTTCAACACCTGAGACTGTCTTCCCAGATCAGGATTTTATCTGTGTAAATCCAAATACCCGCCCTAAAGCCCCTGGCACAAGAGTTATTTGGCAGATGGTCTGCTATTCTCTTCCTGAGAGGAATGGAATTTGGGAGAAGATTTGGAATCACTCAGGAATACCTTGTTTGTTCTGCTGAGTGTCTGACAATAAGGGTCATGAAGTGTAATGTCCTCTCCATGGACTATGCTCCTAAAGGGTGCAGCAACCAGGAAGAGGGATTGATCCTAAAATTGAATTTCCTTTGAAAGTGAATCTGTCAAGAAATAGTTAAATTTAGCTCCATTACGCACAGGTTCTCACATAGTTTACTTCAGACCATTATTACACAGAACATTTAGCACATCACATTTTGCTTTTATTAACCTGCCTTTCCCAGGTAGAGCAGATTATTTTATAGATATACATGTTTAAAGTGATCTACAGTGTACTAAACAGAGCGATATCTTTTAAAGTAAGATTTTTGATTAAAAATTGGTGTACTATGTAGACTACACTTTGAAGATCACTTTTATAGAGCAAATCAGAGTATAAAAGCATTATACATTTGTTAACTTTAGAAAAATGAGGTCATGTCTTAACTTAAAATTGTTTGTTTTGTAGGAACGAGTTAAGTCCGTATTTCATGCCAAAGAGTTTGGAAAAATAATTAATTTTAGGACACAAGAAGACGCCAAGGTAAATACAAGCAACTGCTATTTAAATTCTAGTAATATGGTACTAGACTTCTGTTAAAAATCCTGACTGTGTAGGAGCATTGACATGGTAAGGAAGAAATATTCCATACTTAGTGTTTATTGAGGGGAACTACCCCGACGACTGCAGGTTCAGCTTCTATGTTTTCTCAGGGCCGATAATAAAATAAGTACTATCATTCATTTTGCAGAGTAAACTTATTTTGTGAAAAGTAAGTTGGCTCTCCACTTATAAATACATCCTAAAAATAATACAGGAACTCCTCGCTTAACGTTGTAGTAATGTTCCTGAAAAATGCGACTTTAAGTGAAACGATGTTAAGCGAATCCAGTTTCTCCATAAGAATTAATGTAAATGGGGCAGGTTCGAGGGAAAATTTTTTCACCAGACAAAAAAATCTATCTATCTATCTATCTGTACACACACACACACACACACACACACACACACACACACTCTATACATTTTAAACAAGCAATTTAATACTGTACACAGTGATGATTGTGAAGCTTGGTTGAGATGGTGAAGTTAGAGGGTGGGATATTTCCCAGGGAATACCTTACTGATAAATGATGAACTAGCTTTTGGCTGAGCCCTCAAGCCCTACGTTAATGTAGCCTCACATTCTAAAAGGCAGCATAGCAGACAGACACACACGTGTGTGAGAGAGGGATGTGCATTGCCCTTTTAAATATGCTGACCCCACTCTTAAGTACATTGTCTTTTTAAGTGGATCAGGAAGTTGAGACATCAGCAGCTGCCTCAAGCTCTCTCTGTCTCTCTCAGTCTGTGTCACCACCTTACTCTGTATGGAGAAGGGGTAAGCGGGATGCAGGAGTAGAGGAGGGAAACACCCTGACATTAGTCCCTCCCTTTAACTCCCTCTCCTCCCCCACCACAGCAAGCAAGAGGATTCCGGGAGCAGCTTCAAGGCAAAAGGCAGGATCAGCACATGACAGCGGGGGGGGAGGGACATGTGAACTGCCAACAATTGACAACCTGTTGGGCAGGTGCCATACAGGGAGTTTAGAGGAACAGGGAGCTGATAGGGGGGTGCCAGTCCATCCTGGTTCTAAGCACCCACCAGCTAGCTGCAATGAGCTGCTCTTCCTGCAAGCAGTGGACAAAGCAGGCTGCTGCCAAACAACTTTTGAAGGGAGCATTGCACAACTTTAAATGAGCATGTTCCCTAACTGATCAGCAGCTTAACATAGAAACAGTGTTAACTGGGGGACTTTAAATGAGGTGTTCCTGTATTTAGCATTCGTATAACACATATCATCAGTGTTTTACAAATATTAACATCAATTGTGACAACATTCCTCCAATTTATTTAAGCATAAGCTTTCATAGGCAACCCTAACTGCAGATTAAGGAATTGGAATCATGGCCTAGCTGGAAGTCTTAGCAGTAGTCCCATATGTTGTCTTGTGAGAGATTGGACTTTGAACGTCAAAAGACAGGAATAAGATGGGATAAACAGAGAAATACAGTGTAGATTATGAACTTTGCATAATTTTAAGATTTGATTAGGACCAGGTATTAAGTGGTGACATGGCTGGCCATCCCAGCAAAATTTTCTACTGCACAGCACAGTTTTTACTAAGGGAACACTTTTTTTTCTCTTAACTCCCACAGTGGATCCTTTCTAAACTGGAAGAAGTGAGAGAGAGTCATTCAAAGTTGTAATCACTGGAGAAGCTCCAAGACACAAAGAACATGGAATGCACTGTTCTGCTACTGCATTTTAATTGCTGTTTAACGTGAAACTGATTATCAGCAACAACAAAAAATGAGGAGAGTTTGTAATAGCTTCATTCTGCCTGCATAATATATAATCATAATCAGATTTTGATTGAGTGATTAGTCAGGTAAAATAGTCTGGTGATAAAAAAAAAAAATCTACCAACTTTTGCCTTGCTGGGTTTTTTACTTAAGAAATTAGACACCTAAATCTAGATACCTGATTCCTTACAAATACAGTATAATCTTGCAGTTGTCTTGTCTGATTCTTTCAGGTCTGCTACAGTAACTGATCTTGAGAATAATCTCTGTGATTTTAAGATGGAGCACATCTTGAGGTGGTGATCAAATACTCAAACTCTAGTTCTTCCATCAGTTTTCACACAGATGTCAGCCACCATGTTATACTGAAATTCAAATGAACTCATCATGGGTCAGGCAGGCAGACTTCTAGAGCTTGAAGAAAATTCAGAATTACTGCTGACCATTAATATCTAACTCAGATATTTAATCATAGAGGGACTTTTTGTTGATAAATATCATGGAATTATTTTTTTTATTTTTTTATATAAATGAACAGTTCACAATAAACTTAAAATATAGTAATATTACTCTTAGTGTAAACTCTTTTATATGCCGCTCAGATTTAGCAAAACTTCAGATCTTCATGACACACGCACTGGTATTCATAAAAAAGAACTGTTCAGTTTACCAAAGGCTGTGATAATCTGGGAAGAGGAGAAACAGTGAAATCTTTGGAATAATGCTGAGAGTAGTCGGACCTTATTTTAACTATATGAGTGGAGATGGAATACTTGCATAATGAAGCATATCCTGAGGTTTTAAGAGTACTGTTTAATGCAAGAGTATTCCTAGGGTTACAAAGTATTGCATGTAAAGCAAACTAATAAATTCTAGAAGACTGCTGAACTAATCACATCTTATATAAAAATCATGTTCATATTAAAATAATTTAACAAAAGTAATATTAACTTAATTCACAGCTGCCTTTACTCACCTGATGAAATGATTTTTTTAAAAAAGTTTAATATCCAGTTGGAATAAATATAAGTGGCAGCTTGGACTTCAGTAAAGAAAAGCCTGCTGTGATGTCATTTTGGGGTTTTTTCAATTTGCTGTTATGATGTGCGGATAGTAATATATGAGGATGACTTGAAAAATAAAATCTGTATATTAGTGGACATAAAAGGTGAAGGGGAACTGCACAGTGGTATATTGTCTACTCCAGATTTTGAAGACTATGGAAGGTCTGATGCATGTAGTATCTGCTGCCAATATGTTATTTTCAAACCACAGTTTGGAATGTGCATAGTTAGGGAATTTAATCCTCCTGAACTTGCTGGTGCTGTTTGAGCTATCCAAAATGTTGCTTTGTTGTAAAAGCTAAAGTAAATGGCTTGCCAAGCTACAATTCATTTCATTTATACTTTCCTGCTGTGTTGTTTAACCTTTCAGCAAAAATATCTTGTAATATTATTGTAATTTCCCCAAGAACATTTTATTCTTTGCTATATTGAATGTAAATTGAATCAGAAGAATATAAACAAGTTCAAACTATGACAATGATTATGTGTTACTCCTCTCATGTATACCCTTTGTAGTATGGAAAACATAAAACATGCACTAAGAATATTTATTCAAGTTAATTCACACCAAAATAATAGTGAATATATTGCCTTGTTTGATTGTTGGTAATGTCTTTAGCTGAATACCAGATAATAAAAACTTTCTCAATCTCTGCTTTTTACCCTACTACTTCTAAACTTATACAATACCACTGGATCAAGAGCCTTATCATGATCCTCTCTTGAATACCATTTTATTCTTTCTTGCTATATTTGCTACAAATCCACTCCTTGAATTTCTGCTTTTGGCCTCTCTTACAACTCATGCATTCTTTGTACATACTCATTTGTATAGCCTTTTTGTTCTCTTATTTTTGAAATCATTCCTATCTGTTTGAACCTTTCTTTTGTTTGATGGGTTTGATTATCACCCAACTTCTATTTTCCTGATGTACTCTGCCAATAAAATAATTTTGTGCAAATCCTGCCTTCATCCTGATCACCTAATAAGTCCCTAGAGTAGTCAACATTTTCTCTATTTCAAATGCCTGATTCTTAAACTAGATCTTCAAAGACTATGTATAGCTGTGCTCAAGCCCCTGTTTTAATAGATTATAGTTTTTTCCATTCTCTCTGCTATATTTCTCTAAATTGTAAACTATTTTAATATTATAAACCAGCAGAGATCCTTACTCAGAGAGCTTAAAAGAACTTGGAAAGAATCTCAATTCCATCATATTTTAGAACTTTTGAAAAAGGCATTTGTAGACGTCGTCCTGCTTTCCCAGTTTTTTCTCGAGCTCCTCTCTCGACCAACAGGCTGCATATTCCCCCTATATCAACCTTTCTTCTAGATTCCTATTATTGGACCTTGCTACCAGTGGTGATTGCATTGCTACACTTCAGCCATTCTATATTCAGTGGAAAAGAATATATTAATTTTATTAACAAATTATATTAAATTTAAGACATTTTAATGTCTGCATTTTGATTTTGTCTATTGTAGTCTTAGAGTAGTTAAGTACTACCATAAACATTTATTGAAGCACATTATCTTCCTTATATGAACATATGTTTTCTTGTTTTGAGAAAATAGCTAGTTTGATGTCTCAGAAAAAGCAGTGTGTGTTTTTTAACTTGATTAAAAATAGTAGTATTGGTAGTAATAATTGACAAACCAAAACATGGAATTAAAAGCAGCAAATTTGATAGTATTTTGTTAGATAGTAATATTGTGTCCAAATGATTAAACCCTATAAAAAGTGGGGTACTGTAGTCATAAAATATACAAGAGACATTATTGAAATATAATTATAAGTCAAAAGGTCTAACATCCATTCTACACAACTATAGTATTGCATGCAATTAAGGGCTCTATAAAGTCTTTTCCAGGCCTTAAGGTTAAAAAAATGTATATAAAAATGTTAATATACCTTGGAATGTTTTCCTCCTAAGTTATATAGTTTATTTCCATTTTCGCTAGTCTTGTGGATTTTATTACCATCATTGAGGAGAATTGCACCACTTTCTAAGTGTTATTACACAGAATCTTTAGGCTATAAGCAACTAAAGCCAAATTATCTGTCTGGATTTACAAACACAACTCCAGTTATTTTCAAAGAGAGGAGTTTGCACCTGTGTGGCATGCAGCCCTGAGTTTTAAATTTTCCTTGATAAAAAGTTGAGATTTATAACTGGATTTTTTTTATTAAAACTGCAAAGTTTATACAATATGCATTCATGATCCATATAGTCTCTCTCCCTCTAAATGAATCAGGAATCAGATGTAATATTTAAAAATTGCCATAAGTCCTGATAAAAGAACTTTTTAAAATTCCTTTGCTTATTTTCTAATATTTTTTATAAAAACAGTAGTCGTTTCTGCTTCTTTGTAACCTTTCATAAAAAAACATATGTATATTAGTTAGTGCTGGTTAGCTGTTCAAAATTTTCTATTTCCACATTTAAGCAGTACTTTGCGGTTCTATCTGGTCTTTGTTTCTCTTACATGGACTTTCTTAGCCCATGTGTCTATGAAAATAGTAAATTGTTATACTCTGGTCCATCCAAGTTCTTGAACTTGAACTGTAAACATGCAGTTTTCCTAAGAAATTAGTCTGCTAATGTTAAATGATGATTTTTATAAATACAGTGTTCACATATCTTTGTATGATTGCTAAATCTTGTATAGCTTGCAGTCTGACAATATAATCACACAATGCAAATATTTATGCCTGCTATAGACAAATACATTTATTAAAAATTTTAACTTTAAAACCTGTATGTATGTTTCTTTGTATGGTGTTAGTTTAGAGGAAACAGTAGTATATTTCTTTTAAACAGCATGGAATGTTTCTCCTCTTTCTTGTTGCTTTGCATTTGAGCTCCAGAAAATTATTATTTTTTTGTTAATTATTGATTTATATATAATGATACCATCATCTCACAAAGAAGCAAAAGTGAGTCTGCTGTATTGTATTTTCAGCAAGCAACCAATAATTCCATAATTAAACATATTTCCAGTGATAAATTATATTTTATCTAATTTCTCAATCTGTATTGGTTAATTTTTATTAAAGATTTGACTTTTCCTATTATCCTGGACAGTTCAGTTCTATAAGAAGATATCCCAGAGGTCTCACTCATCTAGCAAACCACTGAAAAATCTGTCTCTGGGGGATCAACAGAATGCAGCGATTCACCATTTTCATTTTTAAACATTTGTGTTGTTTTTTGGGAAACAGGGAGACACACTTTTTACTTTACCTCATATGTTCTCAGCCTTTATCTTTGAGGCACTTTTTTTGAAGAAAATTGAAGAAAAAATTGGATGTGGTCATAGAATGGTTTCTCAATTTCATTTAAACCAGTTGTTATACTTACCTTTGTTCTTTCCTAAGCCTCATTCACCTCCTGAGGAGCAGCGCCTCCACATGTTAGATGTCGGGCAATATCTGACCTTTTGTCTGAACAGTATTGAATCTTTTCATGTTTTGCCTCATTCATTTGTGTTATAGGCAGAGCGTATAAAGGGTCAAGCACTCTCTTCATAGACAAGCTCGAAATGGATAACATACTGCATCAAGACTACATATGAAACAGCTTTGGCTAAGCCCCCTTAGTGGGTGTGAGTTCATTCTACAAGGGCACAATCAAAGTCCATAGCGTTCCTTGTGGTGGTCTTATATTGGACATTTGCAATCCTGCTACATGGCCATTGATGTGTACATTCACGAACCGTTGCATCTGCCCTGGAAGACAGGGTTATGGTGTAAGCTTTCGTAAAATAGTCATGCAGTCCTTGTTTAGGCAGACTCTGAGCCTCACCTCACCTCCTGGCAGAAGGGCCTATATTACAGAAATAAGTGATCCCTTCTTCAGGATTTTGTTTTTTAAACATTAATATGAGAAAAGGCAGAGTTTTAAACTTTTTCTTCTTTGCTTTCCCACATTTGGAATGTGTTTTCAGGATATATCCTGAATGAAAGAAATGTATGGGGCTGTTTATGCTCAGACACAGCACAAAAGGCTTCTATTTCCCAGGCAGCTGCTCTGCCATTGGATTACAGGGTCACAAATGAGAAACTTTTTTTTTTTTTGTCTACAAAATTCCAAATGACTTGAGAAAGCAGATCGTTAGTGTTTTATGGGCCACAACTGCTCAAAATATTTAAGATTTTGAATTGATGGAAAAACATGCCAACATTTTTGTGACAATTTTTTCTGTTTTTAGACCAACTCTGTTTTAAACTCCCAGGAGTATTCAGTGGACGTTTCCCACAACTGGGCACAATTGCCCCACTGCCTGTCCCTGTGAGAGATGTCTCCAGGTCAGAGTGAGGACAGTCTGCTACTTCCTTTTTGAACAGAGAGGGGGAAAACAATTGTGTGTTAAAGTGCAAGGACCCCTCTCTTCAAGACCAGCTTGTAATTGCTGTTGAGCAACTCACAAAAAAGTAAATAGGCTAAGCCAACTTACTGCATACCCCTTGCATCCCAAAAAATAAGTGCTATTACCTCTCTGCCAATAGTTCTTCTGATGAGGGTGAGTGTTCTCATTCTGACCATGACCAATCACAGTCAGATTCTCAGAGGTTTTCTTCACCTTTTTATACTGTATCTTGCAACAAGTGGTTACCCTGATATTCATATAGACAAAATGGAAGAAGAATTTCCGAGAACTAACGGGAAAATATCTTTCCACAAAAACAATTTAGAAACCAGATTTCTCTTACACTTCTTATACAAGAGCGTCATGGTTTTAAATAAATAAAAATGAAATTTTCTGTCTTCCATAATCCAAAAGCATCTTGATTGTGTGTACCGAAAGTTAACAGTAGTAGTAGCTTTATTGGTAAAAGATCTGGTTTTCCTTTTGGAGAATGACACATTTCCGTAAGATTGTATATATTGAAAGAAGAGGTACAGCAGGCAATGCAGGCATTGAATGGTCCAGATTTCAGTCATGGATGAAGAGAAATTCTGATTAACCTGTATTGGCTCACATTCCTCATGTTCTGGAATGTTTCATGCATTTTACGAATTCGTTTGGCAGCCATCTCCAAGTATGGTACACTTGTGGATGATAGGTCACTGTTCATAGTTCAGCTAAGAAGTTTGTGAAAGGTTTATAAAATATGTATCTTCTATTAGAAATCTTATTCGCTCTTGGGACCTTAATCGGGTTTTGGTCATGCTAGTGAATTCACCCTTTGAACACTTGGCTACTTGTTCACACTATCATTTATCTATCAAAACAGTCTTCATGATCATCATCACATTGGCCAGAAGAGTGAGTGCATCTGATGAAGTGGGTTTTAGCCCACGAACGTTTATACCCAAATACATTTGTTAGTCTCTAAGGTGCCACAAGGACTCGTTGTTGTTTTTACTGTAAGAAGTGGGGAATAAGGATAGCCTCCAGAAGAGTTCTACCCTATTTGAATAGAGCTAAGAATTTTTGTAAATTGTCTAGACTGTTCATATCTTATGCTAATAACCACATGGGTTGTACAGTCTCTTCCTAGACTATTTCTTTGCGGATTAAACTATGTATTGCTGCATGTTACACATTAGCAAAAGTTCTTGTACCTGCTGCAAGTCAACCATGTGAGCTGTGACTACATCTTTCATTTATCTTCAGCAGGTGCTAGTTGCCGGAATTTGGAGGGCTGCAATCTGGGCTTTGGTGCATGCCTTCACTGAGCATTATGCTCTAGGCTTGTCCTCCATGGGGGCTGCTGGGTTTAGCAAGGCAATACTTCAGTCTGTTCAGCAAGGACTTTGTTCCTGCCTCCAAGTTAGTTTTTAGCACTACTTATCCGTCTGCCCCATAAGTAGGAATATGCAGAGCCACTTGAAGAAATGAAGGTTACCAGCCTGTAACCGGAGTTCTTGGAGAGAGCTCTATGTATTTACATTTCCAATCCACCTAACCTTGTCTGTCAGAGTCCTTGTCTCTGGCTTTGTGGTGGAAAGAGCTGAGGAGGTGGGGGTATTCCATCTCTGTATAGCTTCTCCCTCAGAACATTGGTGATGCTAAGAGGAGGGGTGCCACAAGGCACAACAAGGTGGTGCAATGACCCATACATGGAATATGCAGACCCATCTAAAAGACCTCCGTTTACAGGTAAATAAATTTCATTTACTGGTAAGTAACCCCTTTTTCCTACTTAAATTTTTTCTAGGCATGTGCCATTAGTGTTTTACTTTGATCTATTTATTACATTTGTGGTGTTTGATACAGAACAATATAAAAGGCACATATGAAGGAAGTTAAGAAAAGGCTTACAGCAATGTATAAAAATAATTTTGTGGTGTTTTTCACCAACTTCACTGAGTTTCAATGATCCCTGTATTCTTGTCACACAGTAGAATGTTGTAGTGTTGTCAGAAACAGTTGTACAAAATCCTGCTGCTGTCTCCGACTGCAGTGTTTCCAGAGTTGAACGTAGCAGCAAATAAATTGTTACACTTTGAGACATTGTAAGATCCCACATGGTTGCAGGAATTAATGAGAAGCACTTGGCCTTTGAACATGAGATCTTTATGACTTCAAGACTTGGTGTTTGAATATGAGGTCCTAGGACTTCAAGTTATTGGAAGTTGTGCACAACAGGGCTCTATGGGCTAAAAAGTTCTTATAACTTTGAGTTTCCCAAACTTTCATAAATCAGATTACTTCTAAAAACCAGATTGTTTTAGTAATACTGGATGACACATTCAGAACTAAAGTGCACACTTCATGCTGATCAACAACATTGACACTTGGCCATTGTTAAACTACAGGCTGGAGCACAACATTCTCTCCCCTGTTGATAAATTGCAACATTTAATGGAGAGGACACTTAGGAACTGGGCTGGAATGAGGAGCTGATTGTCCCATATGGTACACAGACTCTGGAGACAAAGGGAAAGAGGCAAGTCAGAGGATAATCTCAGGTATGTTGGAATTTTCTCTAAACTAGTTCACCAATAGTGAAGGATAAATCTTTTTTTTTTTTTTTTTTTAAGTTTTCCTTTTTTGGAAAAAAATATACAGAATTAAACTTCAGTTTTCAGTGTGATAATTGTAGGTGAAAAATGCAAATAGGGTTTGTTAAGAGAGTTGTGTATTTGTGACTGATTCAAAGGCACATGCAAAGTTTAGTTCTGAGAGTCTACTGTCTGACACTTTGTTTCATTTTTTGGTATTACATTTTCCATGTATAGGATAGTTATTTGTCCTAATAGATAATTTTTTTGCAAAAGATGGTTATGCTTACATATAGAAAATATACATGGGTATGTACCTTCATCTTCTTTCAAAGCCACATTTTCCATGCATTGGTTACGTGATAATCACACGGTTTTGTTTTTAATGTTATGTTGGCATTTCAGTATGTAAATTAATTAGCTAATAACTCACTAGCACCTCTTTCCACTTAAGCATGTTACATATTTAAAAATCTGTTGCTATTATTGCACAATCTGGTGAGTGTTCAAAATATTGGGAGTTTTTAAATGCAGAGCCTGAGATTTGTTGGGGCCAGTATAAGTTCCCATGGAGTTCACCCTGCAGCCTGATTTACACTGCTGGGCTGAGAGGTATGCGGGCAGAGTTTGGGACAGAGGCCTGGCTTTGTGGCACAAGCCAGTAAAGAACACATGGATATTAGGGATAGCGAATGGTGATAGCTGGCCTGTGAACTTCACGCTTAGGACTCTGCCTTTTCAGGACCTACTGGTTTGGTTGTGAGAGGCTCACTGTCTGGGTGATACAAGAAGCCATGAAAGTGCTAAATAAATAAAATACGAGTGCTACTGGGACAGCATTATATATATACTGGTGAAGTTTTGAAGATTATTTTTTAGGATTCTCTAATTAAATCTGGGAAAATAATCCAAACTCTGTACCAAACATGGTCCACTCAGATTTTTAGGAGAAAGGAAGATGTTGCAGATTTGCCAACTCTCAAACTTCCTCTTTTGGAGGCACTGCCCACACTTGAAGTTTTTGCCAGTAGGATTCTATCTAAAAATACTCAAGGTGAATTTTGGCTAATGCATTAGCTATCCTAATTGCAAATAAATCGGTGACCTAAACGTTTTGAACCCTCTTTTAAAGTGAACAAGTTTACAGGCATGTGACTGACGCTGGGGCACTACTCAGTAAAATATAAAGTCTGGATTGCTTTCCTTGCTGGTTCACTTGGACTATTTTGACTGACTTAGCGTTCCTGGAAAGCAAATCCTATTTTTGACAAAAGTTATATCAATGAGAAGGAAAATAGCTTGTGCAAAGAATCCTGTACCAATACCAGTCTCTAAACTTGGTATGCAGAATTGTAGCTCTTGCCTAGCAGCAGCTTTATAGGCACCTTCCTCGCTTCTTGTGATGACTTGTAGCATATGTGAGATAGAAAAACAATTTCTGTAGGATTCATATTTATAGATTTTAAAGCCAGAAGGGATCATTGTGATCATCTAGTCTGACCTCCTCATAACACTGGCTATAGAATTTCACCCTGTAATTCCTGCATCTAGCTTCTGGGTGAGCTACAGCATCTTTATGAGAAAGGCATCCAATCTTGAATTAAAAATTTAAGTGTTGGAGAATCTACTATATCTAGGTAAATTGTTCTACTAGGTATGAACTGGACTAGGTTTTCTTAGAAGTCTGTAGATTAGTGTCCCTTGTTTTCTCCCAAGGTGTATCGCTAGATGAAGCTGTAAACAGGCTGAAGAATATTAGTGGTGATCCTTTCAAATCTTGGGTACAGTAGTAATGTGATGCCCTAGTAAGAGCGGAACATATTTTGGTCCAACAGTTGGATGTATACAGTAACTCTTCACTTAAAGTCATCCTGGTTAACATTGTTTTGATGTTAAGTTGCTGATCAATCAGGGAACATGTTTGTTTAAAGTTGTGCAATGCTCCCTTTTAACATTGTTTGGCAGCCAACTGATTTGTCCACTGCTTGCAGGAAGAGTAGCCCGGTGAAGCTAGCTGGTGGGGACTTGGAAGCAGGGTGGACCAGCAGCCCCCCTAT
Source organism: Dermatemys mawii (assembly GCA_007922305.1). NCBI lineage: Eukaryota > Metazoa > Chordata > Testudines > Dermatemydidae > Dermatemys > Dermatemys mawii. The sequence continues at coordinate 14,773,493 of ML677339.1, read as the reverse complement.
CAGCTTCCAACTCTCCTGAGTTCCCTGTACAGTAGCTGCCCAGCAGGCTATCAATTGCTGGCAGTTCAGCTGTCCCTCCCTCCATTGCCATGTGCTGCTCCTGCCTTGGAGCTTCTTGCTGTGGGGAGGGGAGGTGAAGGGAGAGACTAATGTCAGGGGGTCTTCCTCCCCCATACTCCTGCACTCCACTTACTCCTTCTCCATATAGAGCAGGGTAGAAACATGGACTGAGAGAGAGAGAGCGTGCTTGGGGCAGCAGCTGTTGTGTCTCAGCTTGCTGATCTATTTAACAAAGCAGTGTACTTAAGAGTGTGGTCAGTGTACTTAAAGGGACAATGCGCATCTCTCTCTCACACACAGTGTGTCTCTCTGTCTGCCATGCTGTCTCCCCCGCCCTCCATTTGTGCTGCCTTGTAGAGTGTAAGGCTACATTAACAACAATGTGTTAACCTTTGAGGGCCCAGCCAAAAGCTAGTTCATCATTTAGCAGTAAGGTATTCCCTGGGAAATATCCCACACTCCAACTTCACCATCTCAGCCAAGCTTTACAATCATCATTGCTGTGTACAGTATTAAATTGTTTCTTTAAAACGTATACTGTGTGTGTGTGTGTGTGTGTATGTAGCTTTTTGTCTGGTGAAAAATCTTTCCCTGGGAAACCGCCCCCACCCCCCCATTCACATTAATTTTTATGGAGAAATTGGATTAAGTCACATTTTTCAGGAATATAACTACAACATTACACAATTTGTTACTGTATGTATTTGTTTTCAGCTCCTTAAGATTGGGAATTAGTGAGATTTGGTTTATGATGAACTCTTTAATGATGCTCTTTGTGGTCAATTGGGATGCAGTTTTAACAAAGAAAAGGTTTCTGTAGACATTAAAATTCACTTAGCTAGTGGTGTTAGTGACAGCTGAAAGCAAATGGCATTGGTGTGTATGTTAATAGCAAGATATTCCATGTGTTATGTTACTGAATATCCAAGTGGCCAAAGCTGACAAGGATTTGTTAACAGTGCCAGTCTTTGGCATTTTTTTCAGAAGTGTTGAAGATGGCAGTACTACCTGTTACCTGGAAGACATTGATTTTACTAACTAATTTTGTTCTGGACTTCCTTGCTGATTAACCTATTGAAACAAAATACGTGATTTGTAACTACTCTGTTGTCTTTTCCACACTGTCCTGTTGGTCAAGTTGCTGAACTGTCCAAGGGTCAGCAAGCTCTGCCACTGTAGATATTCACAACTCCAACCTATACTTGCTGTGCATGAATGACTGAGGTACCAGCTATTAAAAGCAACATTGTGTGTTGCTTTTGTCCTTGTTGGATTCAGCCCCAGGCATGTTTGCTTCTGAGTAACAGTTTCACCTACATAGGCAGGGAGGCAAGGGTACAGCTAAATGTTTGTTTTTCCAACACGTGTTTATGGAATCAAGTCTTTTGCGTCTTTAAAGAGACATGAGGATGCTGCACTGGGTCTTGCTCTAACATTAAAGAAACAAAACATTTTGATTCACTGATTACGGTCTCTTGTTCTTTCATAGGATGAGTATTCCCCTCGTGACCAGTCATCAGTTCTTACTTATAAAGAAACCCATAGTGCTCATTCCCTTTGGGAAGAGGGTGATCATACCTGCTGCAGAGGGAGACATTGGTCAATGGATTTCTGACAGCTTTAGATGTTATGGTAGCATTCCTCAGAAATAATAAATAATAGTCAAGGGGGATTTTGGGGTTGTCATGGAGGTGATACTTGTTGTTTTAAGTCTGTAGAGATCAGCCCTCCCACCTTAGGTGTGTGGGAATCAGCATGGTTTAGGGAGCATTCTACTATGCACTGAGAAGGTGGTTGAGACTCTCAGCTGGATTGAGCAGAGAGTAGGCTTCTCCCCAATGGCTTGAAATTACTGATATTACTTATTATGTTAGCATCTAAGAGACTACATTAGGATAAGGTCCTCACTGTGCTAACAGACAGCCCCAAAGAGAAGCTGATCCTCTCATGGACTGGTGGAAGGTGTTGATTTTACATACAGGAGAGGGAACATCTTGTCAAGTCCTGAAAGTTGGATTAATACTAAAAATCAATATGAATGTTTTATTAAAAAGTATTCACCATTCAGAACAGTGGAAGTGCTGTATCTATTTCAAGGTACACTTCGGTGACCAGCAAGAGTCTAGTAGACATAATGAGATGTTTGAATTGTTTAAGATTGTTCATCACTGCTAGAATTGACTGTCAGACATTAGTTCATATATCTTAAATGGATATGGTTACACTCACAGAAGCTAGTAAGAATGCTCTAGTGGTCTAAAAATCCTCTGAAAATAATATGGTGTGGTTAAGGTGTTAAGTATGCCTAGTATACCTGCTTGTAAAACCCAAATACAGGGGCTGTGGTAAGGAACACAGACACTGTAATGGAAATGAGCAATTTAGTGCCCAGTTCAGCACATGACACTGCATCCTCAAGGAGGGCAATCTTATTCTTCCTATGGCAAAGGGCTTTTGGAGGAACCACCTAGGGCCTAGAAACCTAAGCTATTGAATGCCCTTTCTAGCCACTAAAGTCTGTTAGTGAATTGCAAGTGCTGGGTACTAGTGTTACACTGTCATTTTAACAGAAGTGACAACTATGTGCTTTATAACTATACACTTGGCTCTTGTGTATTATTGCTAAAGGACATCAAAAACATGTTAAGATTTTTGGCATGTCAGCCTACGAAAGACACTTCCAACATAAAAATGAAAATGATTACATTTAATATACGGCTCCAAATTCATTAAAATGCTAATAGCTCATTCTGACTTAAATGATAAATCTTACAGTATCTAGCATTCTAAAATAGCATCACTTTATTATTTCTAAGGCATCTCAGGTTAAAATGTCCTACTATAATTTTCATGATTATGAAATGCAATAAAAAACCCTAAGAAAATAACAGATGAATGGCAATTGATTTATATATAGTTCTATAAAATATTTTTTCTTAAATACCCTTTGAACCACAGTTGTCACAAAAAAAATTTCACAGCCAAAATTTAGAAGGAAAATATGAAAACAATATTTAAAATGTGTGGTTTAAAAAATTGTAAACATTGGAAGTTCTTCCTTACAGTTCTATTATTCCACTTCTCTTCATAAATATTTCAAGATCAGCAAATATACAGGAACAACCTTTGTTTCTGTAAGTAAATTGTTCCAAGAACACAACTCTACTTGTACCTGTGTCATTCTGTCTTTTGTGGAATTTTTTAGACTGTACTAGCAATGTTTTTATTAGTCTGTGCTGGGTGGATAGATGATGGAAGCTGGATCCAAGTAGTGTTTCTCCTTTAAACAAGGTTGAACTCCCTTAAGTTTAACTGTAGGATAGTGTCTTTGACAGCAGCAAAGACAAAGCGGATATTCTCTGTGTCTGTGGCACAAGTGAAGTGAGAATAGATTACTTTCTCTTTGTCTGGATTCTGGTCCTGGTACAACTTCAAAATGAATTCTCTGGCAGCTTTCACATCTTGTTTAGGTCCTGTTTAGAGGCATAATGGATAATATTTTTAAATGATATAAAACATTATGTAGTTCAAACAAAATATCAGCCAACCCATTCAAATAAACACCTAGCTATATATATTTTACTGCAGTGACTATTTTTGAACATGGGATAACTACCAGGAGATAGCTTTTTGTTGATATGCTTGCATAATGTTATGTATCTAGAATCAGAGGGGTAGCCGTGTTAGTCTGGAATTGGAGAAGTGACAAAGAGTCCTGTGGCATCCACTGCATGCATCCGACGAAGTGGGTATTAGCCCACGAAAGCTCATGCTCTGAAAAAATTTCAGTTAGTCTTTAAGGTGCCACAGGACTCTTTGTCAGTTATGTATCTAGTGAGGCTAAACTTGTTATAATATGTAGAAACGGTACTGTTATGATTAAATTTTCTGATAAACTTCTGTAGTAAAACATTGTCATCGGTACAATATTCACTCAAAAGTGTTCCTATAAATTACTTTTGTATGATAGCAGTCCAAACAAACAAACATACTCAAAGTGCCAACAATGTTTTTAATTTATAGATAATTTAAGACTATAAATTGTCAGAGCGATATACAACACATGGTATATTTATTAGCTTATATTTTTACTTAGTTTTCCCTCTTCTTTAATATTTTATATAGCTCTGCATGCTGTAAGCTGTTTCTGTGGCAGTCTGTATCCTGGGATTTTATTTTGTTAAGAGGGAGGTAGTAAGTATTTTAATCAAAGGAATTTTCTCAACTTAAATTTAGGATTCAATTCAATGTAATTAACAAGCTAATGCATTTTAATATGACAGAAATTCTGCGCCTAAAATGCTGAGTGATTTAAATCACAGTCTTTATCCATTATCAGTGTAGGTTCGTCATTCTTTTGGGATATTGAATAGATACTGAATTTCAGTATATAAATGAACCCACTTCAAAGAAAGTTTTAAAGGTAACAGCAACATTATCTATTAAGTTAAAATGCACCAAAGGGTTTTCTTTAGACTATTTTGTTTTATCCAGTTATTTGTGAAATGTCTAGATAGTACGAGAATGATTATAAAGTGGAGGATAAAGTAACTATATCACAATATATTTAGCAAACATCTAGAAAATGTACTGGTAACTTTTAGCATATGGAGTACAAGGGAACAAGAGATGTACATTCCCTAAGTTTCCCAATATTATAGGTAAAACCAATTCTCTTCCTCTGTATCAAAATGCACACTTTTCAACTTTGCTTTCAAAAGCTGTAATAATTAAAATCAGACTCCAGTCTCATTCTGAATCTAGCAATAAATAATATTCATGGTGACATGCTACAGTTGTGCCCAGGTACCTCAAAGAAGAGAAACGTGTGTTTTTTCAGAGGTCAGGCTAAATGAAAGTGGGTGTCCTGTGTTCTGGCACCTTAAGTCCAACACTATGGGCATGAAATCAGCCCTTTTAAAAGCCTCTGGCCCTGATCTTGCAATTTACAATATAGTCATGCAGATTGCCTTAGCCGCTATTGGGCTGTCATGGCTCAGCAGTCCGCCCATATGTTGCAGGACTGAGGCCTATTTTTTCAGTACGACAAAACTGCATTTTATACCACAACCTAGGTCTATATTTTAACAGGCAGAATTTTTAAAAGAATTAGTTGCCAAATAATTAGCTCAGCTCTATTACACGATCTCATTTATAAAGCAGGCAGGGAAATTGAAACTAATAAGGAGAAAAGGTAAGAAGATTAACACATTAAGAGTTTAACTTTGATTTTAAGTCACTACTGTGAATGTAGCCTAGGATAAAAGCTCACCTGTGTATTCTGGGAAATAGCTGATTAGATGGGAGTACATGATTTTCTCTTCTAGAATATCTTTTTTGTTTAGGAAGAGAATGACTGAAGAGTTCAGAAACCACGGGTATGTGATGATAGTTTTAAATAAGGCCTTGCTTTCTTCCATTCGATTCTACAAGCAGACAAATGAATTTGAAATTCAATTACCACATAAACGATCAGTAGACACAAAAATCAAATCACTCACACTTCAGCCATCAGGACAAAATGAAGTTCTCCTTAAGACCAGTCCGTTTTCAAATGTTCTTAACAGACTTTCTCTGCCAAGCAGAGTTGTAACAAAAGTATAAACTACCCTACTTAATATTTTATATGTATATGCGCACACACACGGCTTTGGATCCAGCCTGCCTGAAGCTAAGTGAATGGGCAGCATGACGATGCATAAAATTTAATGGAAGGTAATGCACATCCAGAAGTCATTTGCACTATTGGGCCAGCCCAATGAAAGCCTCTGCTAAAATATGCAGTCGCAGTCCAAAGAGCAAGAAGGTATGCGAGAATTCATAAGGGATGGGTTAGCAAACACCAAAAGTATAATAATTAGAGCTGGTTGAACCTATAGATTTGTGATTAGCAGGAAATTTTCAATAGTCTGAAATTTTCCATAAACTGAAAATTCATTCTAGCAACCATGACACACAGTTTCTGAAATAGAACATGTTCCAGGGGGAGCATGGCAGCTGCATGAAACTGACAAGCATTTCAGTTCACAGCTGCCAGGGCTCCCAAAATCTGCAACTGCCAGGGCAGTTCCACCATGCATTCTTCCCCAGGCTGGCGAGGCAGGACCTCTAGATTCTCAGGCCAGTTCACCCCCAGGACTGTCCACTCAGGAATCTGGAAGCCATGGAGTCCCCAGGGTGGTGCAGACCGCATGGTGCGGCATCCCTGCAGCTGTGGCTTTCAGGGCAGGGAGCATGAAAGCCCTAAGAGACCCCCCAGGTTTCTTGGCTCCATAGGAAGAAGTTTGGAGTTCCCAGCGGCCTGCCAGAGAGCTGGCAGACAACCAGGGTAGATGGGGAGGTTTCCATCAGAACTCTGCCTGTGATTTGACCAAAATTCAAACCTGAACTGTTTTCATGAAACAGTTTAGATTCAGCTTAATTGGCACTTTCCAACTAAACTTTTATTGGCAATTTTCAGACCAGTTCTAATTATAAGATAGTTATATAAATAGAATAGCCTTACTCAGAATATTGTGTTTGGTCTTGGTCACGTTATCTCAAAAAAAGATGCGGGGAAAAATAACAAGGATTCGGAGATTGGGTGTGAAAGAGGATAAAGACATGGAAAGGACTTCATATGATGAGATGAAAAATAAGAGGTAAGATTGAAGTATACAAAAATAATGAATGGTAGATTAGAGAGAGAGAGAGAATTTACCTTCTTTGTTCCGTGAAATTGAAAGTCAAAAAATCTAAAACTGATTGCAGGGAATAGTTTTCACAACACACATTTTACCTATAGAACGCATTGCTGCAAGATACTGATGCCTAGAGGCTAATAAAAGTCAGAAGAGGATTAGGAAATATATATATTTAAAGAGAACATCCACATATTTGATAGTAATTATCTTTAAAACATTTCAGAAGGTAATGAATGCAAAGGGACTCAATCTCTGTTTTGTAAAGAGAGAAGTACATATGGTGGTACAACAACAATCTTAGCTGCCTCTTTTCCCTGCCTTCTCTTCCCCTCTTGGTGGGAGACTGTTGCCCCATTCTTGCAGCTAGCAAATGAAAGTGAAGGCAGGATCAGATCTCCAGCCCATAATTAGTGGCAGCTATGCACAGCATGCGTAGCTTCCTCTTGGACAGTGGTGGTCTGTGGCCCATAGTTTGAAAGATAGCTGAGGAACAGTGTTCAGAGTTAAGGAGGATTGGTATTTATACTTCATGAGTACTGTATTTCTAGACTTTGTCATTTAGGCTTTTTGAATCGCACACTACAATTTTCTGACTTTCAAATACCCGGGTTTCTTTCAGTAATTAGACTGTTCCATTAATGAAGTGGTTGTAACTCAATAGTCTAATAGCCTTTATTTTAGACATTTTGTTTCTATATTAGATATTTCTATAGGTTGTTTTTTGTGTTTTTTTTTTAATATTAATGTGTGAAAAGCTGTTATCACTGAAAGAGCGAGGGAAAAACAAAGATTCCTGCAGCAGTTAGAAGCGCCTCAAGATGTCCTGGATTGTATGGAAGCTTTAAGTCTGTAGCTCAAAAGCCACAGTTTTGTCCCACAGTATACATTAAAATAGAGCCACAGTCACTATGGCTTTGTGAATTTCATATAACTTAAGACTGACAATGCTGTACTTCCAACTTTGTAGGGTAAACTGTTAGTAATACATGCATTTATAAAAGACTAGTGGATTTTATTTTTCCTACAGAAATACAAGCTTCTTTTTTCTGTGCCTAATCGAGATCTGCTCATTCCTTACCTCATTGTCACATTCAGCCAGGACCTGGTCGTATTCACTTAGTGCAACTAAGAAAATGATGGAGGTAACACTTTCAAAACAGTGAATCCATTTCCTTCTTTCAGACCTCTGGCCACCTACATCCACCATTCTGTTAAAGAGAAACAAACAGTACAATGATTTTGTGTCCTCATTTAAAGATATGTAGTTAATATATACAAAGAAGCTGTAGAACCCAAGATACGTTGTAGACCATTTTTTCCAAGAATCGCTTGACCCATAAAACGTGTAGCTACTTCTAACATATTTTAAGTTTATTCACTTGCCAGAGGATCACAAATACCAGCATGGGTCAGAATGAATTGAACAGGCCATTATATATGAAAGCTACCGTCATGATCTGCTTCAGCTTTCTGAATACAGCTGTTGAGGAGGGGATGTAGAATTATGCAGGTTCCGACTACATGAATGTAGCAATACAGTTAAGTGACTAACGCTAAATATTTATCTCTCATAACTGCATATTTAATACCATTAGGGATAAAATGTTCCAGATCTAATACTCAGAATTGCTCAAGTGCATTTCCTCTCAACACAATCACTTTAAAAAAAACCAAGAAAATAATGAGTTACACCAACATTTACATTCACAGCAATCTCTGCTCACGTATTACTACCAAACTAATAACCAAACATGCACACACACTTCTCATATCCACATCAAACTTAGTTCTGACACAGAAAATCTGATCATGCATACTTCCAGTTTCTCCTAATCACATGCAGCTTTAATTCTCTCCAACTTCACTTAGATAAAAATTAGTGCTGTTAATAATATGCCATTTATTTAAATATTTTTGAATGTTTTCTACATTTTCAAATATATTGATTTCAATTACAACACAGAATACAATGTGTACAGTGCTTACTTTATATTTATTTTTATTACAAATATTTGCACTGTAAAAAAAATGAAATAGTATTTTTTCAATTCACCGAATACAAGCAGTATAGTGCTCTCTCTTTTTTATGAAAGTTGAACTTACAAATAAGGAACTAGGTACCAAAAAACCCCTCTATTCAAAGATAAAACAATGTAAAACTTTAGCGCCTACAAGTCCACTCAGTCCTACTTCAGCAACTGCTCAGCAAATAAGTTTGGGTTACAATTTGCACAAGATAATGCTGCCTGCTTCTTGTTTACAATCTCACCTGAAAGTGAGAACAGATGTTCACATAGCATTTTTGTAGCAGGCATCACAAGATATTTATGTGCCAAATGCCCTAAAGATTCATTTGTCTCTTCATGCTTCAACCACAACCCAAAGCAATGTGGACCAACGCATGTTCACTTTCATCATCTGAGTCAAAGGCCATGCCACCAGCAGAAGGTTGATTTTCTTTTTTCGTGGTTTGGGTTCTGTAGTTTCTGCATCTGAGTGGTGTTCTTTTAAGACTTCTGAAAGCATTCTCCAAATCTCATTCCTCTGAGATTTTGGATGGTACTTCAGATTCTTAAACCTTGGGTCGAGTGTTGTAGCTATTTTTTGAAATTTCACATTGGTATCTCCTTTTGTTTTGTCAAATCTGTTGTGAAAGTGTTCATAACACAAACATGCTGGGTCATCATCCAAGACTGCTATAACATGAAATATATTGCAGAATTCAGGTAAAACAGAACAGGAGACATACAGTTCTCTCCCAAGGAGTTCAGTCACAAATTTAATTAACGCATTTTTTTTTAACGAGCATTATCAGCATGGAAGCATGTCCTCTGGAATGGTGGCTGAAGCATGAAGGGGCATACATATGTTTAGCATATCTAGCATGTAAATACCTTGCAAGGTTGGCTACAAAAGTGCCATGCGAACGCCTGTTATCACTTTGAGGTGACATTGTAAATAAGGAGGCAGCATTATCTCCCATAAATGTAAACAAACTTGTTTATCTTAGCAATTGGCTGAACAAGAAGTAGGACTGAGTGGATTTGTAGGCTCTAAAGTTTTACATTGTTATGTTTATGAGTGCAGTTATGTAACACAAAAATTCTACATTTGTAAGTTAAACTGTCACGATAAAGAGGTTGCAATATAGTACTTGTATGAGGTGAATTGAAGAATACTATTTCTTTTGATTATAAATATTTGCACTGTAAAAATCACCAAAAATAATAATATAAGGTGAGCACTGGACACTTTGTATTCTGGTAAATTATATATTGTGTAATAAGATCCCCCAAACTTTTATTATTTTAAATGTATTGCATTTCAATCCCATTAAATGTCATCTTATTCTTGTATTACATGAGAAGGTAAATAGAAGAGCTGGATTATCTACTCTGTATCATTCATTACTGCATATTTCTATCACGTTGCCTCTTATTTTTCTCCTCTCTATAATAAACAGTCCCAATCCTTTCAATCTTCCCTCACACAGTCTTTCTATGCCTTTTGCTGTCTGTATCTGGAGTTCCTTTTTCTGGTATATCTTTTTTAGGCTAAGACAAGAAGGAAGTGAACACAAAATTTCAATAATTTATATTTAGATATTATAATAGTTTCAGAATTCATCCCATTCTGTATACATCCTAATATTTAGTTTGCTTTCTGGACTCCCACTGTGCATTGTCCACAGCGATGCTCAGGCTGCTTTACCATGTGGTTACAGTTAATTGAGACCCCAAGAATGTATAGGAGTACTTCAGCTTATACCTTCCAATACATACTGCCTAGCATTTGTCAATAATGTATTGATAAATTCAATAGGGAAGAATATGGGGGAGCGTAATCTTTAATTTGACTTGCTAGCTCATGTGAAAATTGAACACTGCCTTGTTGTCACTAGGACATCTTTATTTTCTAGTGAAGATGAGGGTTAAGTTTGAATAACCAAAATAGTTTTCTTGCTCTGCTCTCCTTTTGTAAGAAGATTAATAGAATGTCATAGTATGGAACCTTGGGGCATCCCCGTTAACCTTTTGCTATGCTGACCATGTATCATCCTACTGTTTTCTCTCTTAAATGTCTAATTCATGACAGTGCTTTACTGGTGATTTCTTAGGGCTCTAGTTTGAGAGTCATGAGAACTAGGCCCTATTACACACAGATCAGCTGTACGACCCCAAGCAAGTCACTCGACCTCACTGCACTTTAGTTTCCTTACCTCTAAATAAGAGCGAATTATTCATAGTCTCCTTTTTAAAGTGCTTTGAGATTTACAGATGAGAAAACACACTGTATAAATGCTAAATAATAGTATTTAGTGGATGTGTGTACAGAAAATGCAGTTGTGCAACTTTAAATTAATTTTGTGGGAATTTCCAATATTAAAATAAGACACAGGACAGTAGGAGATATTGGAGGGGGAGGAGGAAGAAGAGAGGGCAACAGGGCCAGGTGGAAGGAAGGTATGGGGTAGCAAATAGTTGTGGGTGTGTATGGGGGGGTTGGGGTAGCAGATGGGTGTGGGGGGGGGGTAGGGATATGGGAAAAGTAGAGCTATCCAAGGAGGAGTGAAGCAGGGTTCAACTGCTCAAACTCCAGCCCTACTGCTCATCCCAATTCCCATTACTAAGGGGATTGCTAGCATACTGGAATTTGAACCAAAGAGAATGCCTAGTGTTGTGCTCTGCTGTTTTCTTCCATCCTCTGTGGCCTAACTGCACACAGCATTTTAAATATTTTTCATTGGCATTCGTTATTAAAAAAAACAAACAAGTAAACCACAGGAGGGGTCACTCCACAGAGGCTGCATGGCTTACAAAATTTCAAACTCTACTTCCCAGGTAGCCCTCTCACTGCTTCTTTCATGCCTGCAGTTGGTAACAAGGGAGAGGACATTGATGGGAACAGCCTGCAGTCATACATGCCGAAGAAGTGGAGCTTGGAAGTTAGCTAGGGACGCAGCTTCTAAGTCGGATTAGCTTCATGTGGTTCATCAGAGTGGAAATCTAATCAGATGATTCGTACTAGGGTCTTGCTCCCTGCAACTCATGTCATTAAGTTGGGATCAAGCATGCAGGGCTGGAGGGAGAGCAGAGAGGCAGGGAAAGTGGGGATCTGATGATGGGGAGGAGATCTACTGAGGCTGGGAAAGCATGTGAGAGAACTGAGTAATTGCTGGATCTGGACCATTCTGTCAGCATCTCTTTATGGAGCTAAATTACTTATTGTCAAATCAGAGAATTAACTCTTACATTGTTGGTAATATCTTCAAGCTAAAAGTCCAAAAAGAGGCTTTTGACATTTTATGTGATGTGAGTAGCTTGGAATACATGGTAACTGAGCTTGTTTGGCTATAGGAAGGCAAACGTTTTTTAAAAAATTTAATTTGGCCCACAGTCTCAAAGAGGAATGGATTTTAAATATCCTCTGGAAAACTTAGTGTCATTTAAAAAAAAACATAGATAATTTAATTATTTTTACAGTGTTATTGATTGAATTTGGAGACTAAATTCAATCACTGAAGTGTAAGAAACTGATATTAATCCTGTTTTGAGTATAAGGCTCACTAATCTTAAGGGTAGAGTCTCTGCAGACAACTTCATAATAGTCACATCTTTTAATTTATTGAATACATTGCCAGAATACAGTCAATCTTACCTAAAGATAATGTTTTCTAAATCAAAAGGATACTCAATAATTCCCGTAGTTGGCACTCTGACTCTGAGAATATCTTGCTGAGTTGGCACAAATGAGGGCAAGGCAATACGATCAATGTCAGTAAGATAACTGCAAAATATGATGCACACACATATGTTGCTAAGTAAATGTTTTGATGTAATGAATCCAAATACTGAGTCAGACAAAACGTTTAATCAAAATATAGAGCAGTAAGCATAATCATTTACTCACAAACCAAGTGGAAGAGCTATGTACTTAACAAGCGAAATAATTTATACCAGGTTCTTTAACTACCTGCAAGCATATGCCTTGAATTTACAAATACCCACTTATTTATTCCATAACCAGAGGCATTTCCCAGGCATCCCCAGCAAGTTAATTTATTTGTTTTATATCCAAAATTACTGAGTTCTCCGTTCAGTTGCCAAAGACTACCATGGCCCAGCACAACAAAATAGAAGAATTGTAAATTTTTTTTATCTCACAAGATTGATAACTGAAACTTTCATGAATGTTCTAGCCTTGCTCACCATCCAGTGCCTCATGTCCATGTGGCTTCTTGCAAAGGGACTGACAATACTGTGTATCATCTGAATAGGTGCAGTAATCACCTTCTCTAGGCAATTAACATGCAACCAAAATAAATGATGAAGAAATGAGCAACTTAAATTGTTTAGACAAAGCTTCAGAATCTATAACAAACTTGTCACTCACATTCTTTTCTGGACTTAAAAATTCTTGCCATGTAGGCAATATGTTGTTCTACATCTCCTGAATTTACACAACTGTGTATAAAAAGTTATATATTTAAGGGAATCTCTACACTGCAATTAAAGTCTGCAGCTGACTTGGGCTTGCAAGGCTCTGGCTGTGGAACTGCAGTGTAGACGTTCCAGTTACAGTAGAGCCCAGTGTTCCAGCCCAAACTGGAACATCTACATCACAATTAAACAGCCCCACAGTCCAAGCCCCAGTCAGCTAGCACAGGGCAGCTGCAGGTGGCTAATTGCAGTATACACAGCCAGTAGTCAATAGGTGGACCACAACCCAAATCTGGACTCCCAGACATTTTTGAATGGACCCTGAAATCTTTTCCTTTCCTTTTTCTTATTATTGTTTCTGGAGTCTGGACCTTGACAAAAAATAATTAATTACCCTGCCCTAAGACTTGGATGTGTTTTCCAGAAGACACCTGACAAAGAGTCCTGTGACACCTTAAAGACTAACTAAAGTATTAGAGCATAAGCTTTCGTGGGCTAATACCCACTTCGTCAGATGCATTAGCCCACGAAAGCTTATGCTCTAATACTTTAGTTAGCCTTTAAGGTGCCACAGGACTCTTTGTCACTTCTGCAATTCCAGACTAACACAGCTACCCCTCTGATTCTAGAAGATACCTGGTGGTTTTTGACAGGAGTTTTCTTACTTCCCTTGATATTAAAGTGATTTATCCATTTTCTGTGCTTTACATTAATAATAGAAACAAACACGTGACTAATCAAATGGACTGATTAATCACGTATAATTACATTTACAGATAAAGGAAATCAGTAAATGTTTTCTGCCTTTAATGCAGTTAGTCTAGAAATCTAATTTCACCTCTTTGATTTCACAAGATTTTTGGTTTATAAAGCCAGGATTTAGTCTATCTATCACATTCTTGTGCTTAGATAAATCAGGAAGTCAGAGACCTCTGAAAAGAAAGCTATAGCTGCAGATATTAATACTGTGTAACTTTTCTTCTCGGCACTAGACAGCAACAGCAGATGGGCCAGAATCCTGTTGTGAAAAACAGAACAAGACAGATCCCAAACTATGCTCATCTGCCACAGAAATCACCCTACACTTACAGAAGACGACTCTTATTTGTAATAGAGAAAACATATTAAATCTACCCTTTCTGCCCAGCCATCTGTCCCAAACAAATCTCAACTAAAGATGGGCACGAAAATCCAAACATTTTTATAACCAGGAACTCTGTAGTCTCCTGGAGTAGATGTTTAGCACAGACCATGAATGTAAAGAGCACTTTTTCCTTCTTTGAGGAGCTATAGCAAATCACTAGATTACTTCTGTGACCTTAGAACTATAATTTAGATCACACTAGACGAAAGAATATTTACTTCACAGTGAAATTAGAGAACTTTCAAATATGGCTAATTTGTACAGCAAATTTCATTCCCTAATTGATGTACTTTTAAAACTACTGTTACATAATTGTGAAACTCACTCCCCTGCCTGCTTGACGTTGAAGTATTTTGTGCAGCTGTTTTCAAGCTCTCCCCAAAGGGAAATTTAATTATGTACCAGCTGTGCTGACCTCAACATTAGGAGGGAGGGTAACTGTGCACAGAAAGAGGAAGATATTTGGTAACAAACATATTACACAGAATTATTTTAAATTTTAGCAAAAAGCTCAGACTAATTTAAAAGGTGTGTGAAATTTTCCAGCCAAGGGATATACAGGAGTAGATGACGTAAGCAGGGTGAGTCCACTACTCTTTGTAGCTCTGGGAGAAGCTTGGGGTCAACCTTGTGCTGGCCCTGTGTACTTACTATTTAGCAGAGTCTGAGAGTTGATATTCTCTCCGTCTGTCATAGCACTCTTGGATTCCTGGATCTGCCCAGAGCTTCTTGATTGCTTCCACTTGTTTTCTTTCTAGTGTTGTTACTCTGTCCACCTCCACTTCTCTGATCAGCTGAGCATTTTCCTAATTAAATGAAAAAATGAAACCTGTATGACTAAAATTTGTTACGGGATGATAGGGTCACTGGCTGTGAAGGCACCGAGTGTATCCTATGCTTTAACTGACGTTAACAGTACATTAATAGGAGAACTTCAACAAGGAGCATGGGGGAAGACAAGCAGCAAAAAGGTAAAATCGCCTGAAAAAACAAACAGTCATAAGGAATGCATCAACATAGAGTGCCTCGCCGGCGCCAAGCAAAGCAATAAGTCACCCTAATGTGGCCATTATCCTCAGTTCAGCACTACTCTATCCTATTGAGAGAAGGAGATTTTTGTGGTAAAGGAAAGCATTCCAAAACGGCTGAAGCTAACATAAAAGATTGAAAATCTCACCAACCTGCTCACTTTTATCTCTGTAAATTTATTAACCCTATTTTCTAAGTGTCCTAACTTTAAAGTTATTGTGGGTGTTTTAATTTCAGTACAAACGAAGCTTTCCGACTGAAGATTAGATATTTTCTTAAAAATTTGCTAAACTGGGGCCACAGTGCTCTAGGCCTTTAGATTTCTGTAAGGCATCAATGGACCACGTTTCACCGAGCTGAAGCTGTGATCATCTGCAGTAAGAGCGATTCTACGTTTTTTACCATGGATAATGGTACTCTGAATCTCTGCTTTGGCCACTGAACCCATTGCAGTTATCAAGCAGAAGCCTACTGCTACCTTTTAGGACAGAGCATCTGATAAATAAAGGTGTATACTAGGAGAATTATAAAAGTTTGACTGTGATTACAAATTGATGGCTGAATTTACATTTCTTCCCTTCTACAAAAATGTAGTCCCAGAAAGCCTTCAGTGTACTTAATACTAGAAGAAAAGCCCCATTTATTCACTTGTTTAATGAGATGAGAGATGTTTAAGTGTTTGCCGAGTACTATTTGCAGCTCTCCTTGAAATGTAACAGGACTGACGACTGTGAACTGGCAATAGGAGAACTAGAAATTCCTGATTTGCTAAGACTTCTTCCTGTACGTTATTAGCTAGATTATTTGTACTGTTCTTTCTGATCTATAATCTCAGATTATTTTTTCTCCCCAGGAGTACTGTTATGCTGGGTTCCAACCAGGAACTGTGCAATTTTGTTTGAGGAAGCAATGGAACCTTTCAAGTATTTAAGGCACTAGATGCTCCTGACAAGATGTCCAGAACTTGCGGTAAAAGCCATCCTGGTCCTACAGGTTAGCTATTTGAACTTCATTTGCCGATGTCTTTGCTTTAATTATACTTTTTCATACAATAATTTCAAGAGCTATGTGAATTTGCACCAGTTGAGAATCTGACCCTACATATCTGTGTTGCATAAACATCTTTACAGAGCTTTAAAATGTGGCTTTTTAAACAAACAGTTTTTATTAAAATCACAAGTATAACTGTCAGCGAATTAATGGGATGGCACATTTCTGAAAGCATATGATCGGCATTATTTCCAAATGCAAAAAACTATTGATTATACCTGTGTAATGATAATGTCAAGTTACAGTTGAATTTATTCAGTTTGACCTTTTATTTCTTGGGAAGCACCAATTATAAGTTTTTGAAGAGATTTTTAACTTCTCTTCCAAAATCAACTGCTCTGCTAAAATGGCCCTGGTATAATGACCATTTCTTTGACTTAAATGCCTCCCACAAAACATAAGGGAAAGTTTCTCACTGACCTTTTTTTTTCAAAATATTGTTGCACATGTTCATTAAAAATCTCTATCCCGTCTTTGTCATCCCGTACTTCTAGCCAAGTGTACACTGATGCTGTCACAGTTTTAGGGTACCTGTACCTATATTCCCTCTCCCCCATCTCCATATCTCTTGAATGGAGGCCTATGTCTCTTTCCTCTCTGACCAGGGGGCTTTAAGGCTGCACAGTTCCCCCCTTCTTACACTGTGGTATCCCCATTGAGCCAGTCTGCCTACAGGCCAGCATCTGTGTTTTGCCTTCTTGCTTTGAAGGCTATAAACAGGGTGTTACAGGAGGTTACAAGTTATCACACAGCTCTTTCTAAGCAAGCACATTTATTCTTAAGGTAACAACAGAGCTCTAACAGGCCAAAGTCCTTCCAGTGCTCTGCAAACATTGGAGCCCTCTATGGACAGAAGATCTTTTCCATTTGCTGGATCAGAAAAAGGCCTCAAGTCAGTTTATAATTTTATGCCAAAAGCCCTCTCTTTGTCTTTTGTTCTCTAAAAACCCAGTGTGAACCACTATATGCAAGTCTCCCAGGGGGCGGGACCTCTCCAGGCGTGTTTATAACCTAAGTCATTCACCTTAATCACCTCCCATTCTTTCTGGCTCTTGGAGGAGCTGTGATAACTCTCCCCCTTGGAGTTGTATACAGTCGCTGGCCCACAGTGTCAGTACATTAAATGTATGTCAGTATGGTCCCCAAATATATTTAATGAGGTTGCAATATTTGTCACAGGTGCATCATCTGAACCCCTCTTAGATGCTAAATGTTTCAAGGCTGTTTCAACTTTAGCTAAAAATCAAATCTATTCTAGATAAGGAATCAGAAACTTTGGAATGAAAAATGAAATAGCAGTTTTGCCACTGACTTAAATGTTACTAGGATTTCATCCAGAATAAATGTCCAGTCATTAAAGTTATGGCAGTACTGGTATCTGGCTAATTGACAGAGATAAAATAATACAGCAAGCAATTATAATGTAACACATGCAGAAGTTAATCTCTATTCAGCCAAACATTTAAGCAAGTGATGTCAACGTCACTTCAATGTGTCCTAATTGCTTTGCTAAATCATGGGTCTAAGTACAAACTTCCTAGGTGGACAGTATTGGGTACTAAATAAATACACATGGAACATTTAAATATCATGTATTTACACACACACACACTTTTCAGTGAGTATTCCAAATCTCTGCAATTTTCCAAGGTGGAGACAGAAGACGATTCACAGAGTGCATGCTGTAATAGATAGCAGCATGAGCCCTTGAAATATCAAGGGTATGAGTTAAACTTTTCAATCCTTAAGTAAATAATAGTGAAGCCAAGGGGAAAAAAGTGCTTGCATTTGATAGATTGGGAGTACTCAAAATCCTTAAACAAAACATGTCACACATGCTTGTTCCAGCTCTGCTGTTGTCACAGATCTCTTTTAAACAAAACTCTGTTTCCTCTGCGAAACGACAAATTACTATTATTCATACCAGGAGAATTTCACCCCGTGCAGCAGGCAAGACATGCCCTAACCACCACTTAAGTTCCACTTCAGCCATATTTTGAGCATTTAAGTGGGAAGTAAATCGTGCACAGGCGGCTACTTGGTCCTCTGCCCAGGAGCAAATGTCACCCATAGATTTTTATTATGAAGCTCTTGTTCAGGATTAATTTGTTTATTCAAGGTTTCAAATACTTCAAGCAAACGTCCATACTTTTTTAAAGACCTATTACTATTTTCTAGAGATCACTGAGGGAAATCATAGTTTCTTCTCACCACTCTGATGTATATTTCTTCATGAGATTTCCCACACACAGAAAGTACAACCTGAAACTGCAACAAACGTTAGGGCTTTTAACAGATTAATATATTTTGGGGGATGAGGAGGAAGTTTCTGATTCTGAAGTGGAAAGACCTGAATATTGACCACTTGCATGTCCTCAGTTATGTCTGTTTTTCAGGCAGCAACAGGGCAGGTATCACGAAGACCTAGCAGGACTTTGCCTTGTATTTATTGTAGTACCACAGCGCCTACATAATTTTTGGCCTGGCAGAAATAGTTTTCTACCTTGAAAACTCTCCTTTAGATCCATACTCGCATTTAATTCATAATGAAATTTTATTTTCAGAACATTTCGTACATTTTTTTCTGGAATCATCTTCAGTCCAAATAATATAGCCTAAATGCCTACTGTAAAGAAAATCTCAACAAAAAATAGTATTTCACTGATTTATTTTCCACATTAATTCATCAGATTTGGAATTACCTTTTTTGTTACAATTAATCTGCTTTTAAAAGTGCTGACATCAAGTGTAAATGATAATCTGACTGGTACTGCAGAACCCTTTTTCTACCTAAAGATGCTGTACACTGTAAAAAGCCTGGGTATCAGTTCTTTCTCGTCCTTCACAAAGAAAACTGAATGTAAGAAGCTTTATGAAACTAGCTATTGTCTTAAACAGGATAAAATATTTAGCCAGACAGACAGTGTGTCAGCCTCCTCCTGAAATGGGTGGTACTCCTCCTTATTCATGTCATTCCCATCGACACTGGTCCACTGCCGCAGCAGAAAAGCTCTGCCTGTTACTTTACATTTTATTTAGGTATTGGTACCTGAGAGGAGTGTGTGCCAGGACACAAACTATAAGATCCCCTCCTGAAATACAATTATTCTTGCAAAATGATTCCACACACTACAAATAAATCTGCTGTCAGGCAATAAATGTCACAATTTCCCAGATCCTATAACCTTGCTTTCATTCACACACCTATTAATCTGTAAAACAGCATCTACCTTTAGGACTTCAACTTCTTTAATTGGAGGATATTTGAGTTATGCTTCCTGTAATTTCAACAGCCTTGTTTTATTTTGGGTGCTAAAAAATTGAATTCTCCCAAATGTATTGTAATGTAAGTTATGATTAATTTTATACTTTTAATATTACTGCAGAATGAAGAACTATAGTCTCACAGTTGACAGCCTTTCAGATAGGGCAAAAGCATGTTACAGTTGTGTACTTGAGAGAAGTTTTGCTGAAAATTTGCTGAAATTTATAAAACAAATTTGCACAAAACTATCATTAATGAATTTCTCTGCAACATGTTAATATTTTACAGACAGTTTAAAAAATTTAATCATTCTCAAAAAATATAGTTTACCAAAACAGTAACTGCCAGTAAGTAAGAGTGGGTTTTGGTAAATACATTTTAAATAATGATTAAACATGGCTACTACAATTTAGGTAAATATTAATGAAGATGTTTCAAAACAATTGCAAATGGATTTTGAACACTGCAAAATGGAAACTATTTTGAAATTGAGCAGAACACAGTTTTCTTGTTTTCAGCCTGCTCTAAGATGGAGCCAATCTTACAAAGAGAATGAGATGGCTAGCAGCTTCCCCAAGGGAGAAGTTTGCTACTAATGGATATGGTCATGTTGGAGTAGAAGTTAGTGGGCTCTGGTGCCACTGTGGGAACCAAGCAATCACTTTGTCCAATTACTGTTTCACTTCAGGTGTAGGGTAGCCTGGGCAGCATTGTTCTACCCAGTGTAACCAAAGTGGAGACCATCCTTATACCAGTCCACAATACAGCAAAAATCTTAATACTCAGAGACCAGTGACTAAATCAACACTATTTAGTCCATTTAGGGTTACCATACATCCAGATTTTCCCGTACATGTCCGACTTTTTGGTTTTTAAATGGCTGTCCGGGAGGAATTTGTAAAAATCTAAAAAGGTCCAGGATTTCCCTCCCAATGCAGAGCGCAACGTGGCTGACAGGACGGACAGGCCAGATTGAGCCACTTGCATTAGGGCCTCCAGCAGCCAAAGCCCCTCCCCTGCTCCCCTGCAGCCTCAGCACTCTGCACCGGAGATTGAGCCAGACATGCTGCTCTGAGTGGCACGATAAGGGGGCCGAGGTGGAGAAGCGGCAGGAGTCCTGGGGGGCAGTCAAAGAACAGGAAGCAAGGGGGGATTAGATGGGTCAGGGGTTCTGGGGGAGGGAAGGCAATCAGGGGACAGGTAGTGGTTGGATAGACCTGGGAGTCCTGGGGGCTCTGTCAGGGGGTGGGGGTGTGGAGAGGGGTCAGGGCAATCAGGGGACAGGTAGGGCGTGGAGTCCTAGGGGGGCAGTTAGGGTAGGAGGAGGTTTAGGAGGGGGCAGTCTGGGATAAGAAGCAGGGGGGTTTAGATAGGAGGTGGGGTCCTGGGGGGCCGTTAGGGGCAGGATGGTAACAGCTAATTAGACACACACCCAATCTACCTCTAGGACTTCAACTTCCAGAGGTGGAATGGCAAACACTCTTGAAGACACCCTTTCAAATATGTAATTGTCTTTTTTAAAGAAAGGGTTTCATTGTTGTTCATACACCAAAAGGCCCATTGTGGATTTTTTTAAAAAACCCACAGATGAATTCCTTTTTATAAGTGCCTCCTGACCAGCTATGTTACAAAGATCCTGATGGCTGGTTAAGGGCATGACATTTTTGAGAATGCAGAGATTTTAGAACTCTATTAGCTGGCCTCCACCTGTGTATTGATGTGCTCCCACCTTATATAAAATTGTGTAACTCCAATCTATTCCTGTCCAAACTGAAATTGTATGCAGAGAGAACTTCTTTGTGCTTTCTTACCTTGTTTTGCTCAGATGTGTACTGTATTTTTAGAGTTTCCATAGCTCTGAGCATGGTTTGTACGGCAGTAAATATGTTCTGATAAACCAGTTTTGTGAAGCTTTTCCTATCTTCATCTGTGTAACCTGACCCATGAATAATCCTCATCTGTTTAATAAAGGTACTCTTTCCACTTTCTCCTGTGCCTGCAAGAAAACACAGTATGAACACATGAGTAAACCACTGTCCCAATGATCTGAGGTAGTTCTTTTTATAAAATCTCTCTAAAGCATCTTGCAAAGTTACAGCATAAAATCATTATAACAAGAACAATTGAAGTCTGTGTGTGTGTGCGCGTGCAGTCTTAATTGACTGGAAACTGCAACAGAGTGAAATTGATACCAGCTGTACCTCTGTGGAGCTTCAGCTTCAAGAACTTGTTCTGCATAGTCTATATAAATACTGCTACAAATGGGAGAAATCAGTACTCCTTCCCTAGTGATCAAATGTGACTAATAAAAAGAGGTTTCAATGGTCAGCTTCATTTTGCAGGATTTTTCCTGGGCAACAACTGAAAACAGTGAAAGATAGAGTACATACAGTATAGCAAGACTTTCATATTAAAAACAAATCTTGGTGACTCTGTCCTTCTACCATCTTATCTATGGCCCCAATCCTGCAAAGTACACTTGAGAAAATGGATCTACCAGTTACAAACAGGGAGGACGCTGTGCATTTCTAAATTACTTGTTTTTCCACAGACTGATTAATTCAGTCTTTTGTGTCATATAGATTTTGTGTTGGATATAAAAGATAGCCAAAAAAGGTGTGTGGGGCAATTTAAGAATTATTTTCTAGCAAAACCAACTCAACAGCCCTATAATTAGCTACTAAGACTCACCAAAATGATGAATCAATGTTCACACTCTGAAGAAGTTTTTAATTGATAATCAGTGACAAAACATGGGAAAAAATATAAAGGCATGCTCAAACTCGTTGGATAAAATTTGCATACCGGTAAGTTTGTGCATGTTTGCTCCAGTTAATCTTTATAGGAAATGAGAAAGTGTGTATGATTTACATAGGAGGCTGCAACTGTGATGCAACTAATTTACATGAAAAGAAATGAGATAACATTAGGTTTTTGAGGGTTGGAAGCACATTTGACTTTTAAAAGTCCCTTTTAATGAGAACACTGACAGCCACGGTGGAGTTCAAGTTATGTGAGTGAAGAGGTTAAATAGCCAACATGAAGGCTGAGATTACAAAATTTTCCATTGGGACACGTTTGCATATTTTCCACATTCAAAGTAGAGAGAAAATTAAGGGCCAAATTATGATTTTTGCCTGCACCAGTGTAAATCAGAAATAATCCTACAGAAGTCAATGGAGTTAAACTGCTGCATAGAAAGAGCATAGTTAAACTCTAACTGCATAATTTAAATTTCCCCAGTGCAATTCTATAGTAATACCAAACCCTTTAACATTCCTCTTAGATCATAATTCACCTCCATCTCATCCTTACATTAAGATGGATGGTAACTGCTCCACTCCTTACTTTTCCCATGTATTCCAATCACTGCACTGAGCTCCAGCTTTATTTATCTAACTGATATTTACTGAATTGTAGATTTGAATCCTTCTGCGCCCACAATAGTATCAGGTGGGAAAGCACGTAGTTAGAGTGTTGACGACATGGATTACCAAAGGCAATTCCTTTTGAGAAGACGTGATAGGTTTCATTTATTATTGTATATTATTTATTACATGCCTATAAAAACATCTCCTATAAAGAACTTGCAGTCTAAAACAAGCAATATTCCATACTCCCACTGTGTGAAGAAGAGCAGAGGGGAGAGAATCTGCCCAGTGCTCATATTTGGAATAGACTCAAACTGTTTTCTTCAAGCTGGCATGTAGCCATTCATTTTAACTAACGATTGGCCACAAGACACTTCTGGCTCAGTGATGGTATGCTGTGACAAACGCACAAGGATAGGTGGGTGCATTTACAATATAAACTCCATGAAGGGCCACATCCTGCTATCAATGTTCATGCCCAACTAGGAGACCAGATCACAATAGTAAAATATCAGGACACACTGGGGTGCTACAGGCAATGATAAATATGTAAAGGTTTACAGAGGAAGATTCACTTAGATGTGCATTCACACACACCAATTGGCAGTACTGGGCAAGTTGTAAGCAGTGATGTAGGGCAGCTCTGTTATTTTTCACCTTACAGCAAGGTCGTACTTGTTTCTGAATTCTGCCTTGTGGTATATATTATTCTCTTTAAAAACAAATAAACAAAAATACTATGATGAGCAATGAGAATGGAGAGGAACAAAATCCAAGCACTAAACTAATCAGAATCACATAAGAACAATACAGCTTCCATAGAGGGTCAGACCATGCCAACTTACCCAGTATTTAATCTCTGACAGTGGCCTGTACCAAAGCTTCAGGGGCTGTGAATAAAACAAGGCGATCATGGCCTAATAATTTTATCAGAAGCCCCCCCGGCTTTTGTATTGTGAGAGAGGGTTAAAAACACTTTGCGACTGATATTTTTTCCACACCATTCCTGACTCTATAGTATATTCTTCTTAATTGTCTCTTTTTGATGCTGAACAGCCATAATCTTTGCAGTCTGTCCTCATATGGAAGCTATTCCATATCCTTGACTAGCTCTGAAGCTTGTCCAGCTCCACCATATCTTTTTTGACATAGGGTAACTAGAACTGGAAACAGTATTCAAGGTATGGAGGCACCATGCATTTATATCATGCCATAAACCTGTCACCCAGAGGGTCATGACAGATGGAATGAGAACTTTCACAGTAGCTTTAACCAGACTATGGAACTCAGTCCCAAATGAAATAAGAATGACTGCAGACCTCACTCTGTTCAAAACACATCTCTTTGACTTGGTGTTCTCTCTCTCTCTCATACATATACCAGGCACACAACCTCTAAGTAAATATTTCTCAAAAGAAAGAAAGAAAAATAAATTCTGTAGTGTAGACATGGGCTACACTATGGTTTTTTTGCTGGCACAGCTGTGGCAAGCAGAGATCACATCTCTTCACACCCGCTGACCAACGCAGCCATACTGCCGACAGCTTGCTATACAGACCTGAGCCAAGCATAATGGATGCAAATATTTCCATGTGAGTATGCAGACTGCCAGGAATGTTTTTGCGAGTGGGACCAGCCCTTCATCTCAGTGAGGTGTTAACTCCCATCCCTATGATGGTAATTTGAATATCAATATGTTTAACTGCTTCATTCCTCATGTCAAGCCTTAGCGGTACAGTGATCCCATTTTAATTATATTGAGCTATTTTAAAGTGGTAGAGTCACCTTAATGCGCACACCATTATAGTCCCTTGGCTATGTCGACACTATACTTCTAAGGCAGGGGTCTCCAAACTACGGCCTATTTGGGGTGGGGGGGGGCAGATCTGGCCCACGGCTTTGATTTGTCCGACCCTCCAGCTGAGCAGGCAGGTGGAGATGTGCCACCGCCCCCAGTGCGAGCTGCTGCCAGTGGCCCCATGTGCAGAGGGGTGACTGCTCCCGCGGCAGCGGCCAGAAGAGCAAAGGGGGGGGATTTTGCATATATTTATTTTTTTTGACAGTCGCTTTGGCCCGCGAAGCCCCTTCAAAAAAAAATAAAAAAAAATCTAATATGGCCCTCTTTGGAGACCCCTGCTCTAAGGCATAGGATCGCTCATCCCACCATGATCCTCTTCTGCCAACAATTACTACATGATTCCCGGGGGTGGGTGGGTGCAAAGTTTGAGCTCCGCTGCCCTGGATGGGTGGGGGGAGGGGCCAAAGCCCAAGCACTTTAGCCCAAGGCAGGGGGCCTGTAACCTGAGCCTTGCCACCCAGGGCTGAAGGCCCCAGCCCTGGGTATGGGGCTCAGGTTTCTGCACTGGATTCCAGCAAGGCTAACACCAACCCTGATGCCCCCATTAAAATGAGGGTTGGGGGGGAGAGCAGGGTCTGACCCACAGTTTGAGACCAGCTGCTCTAAGGGTATGTCGCCACTACAATTACACACCCGTGGCTGAGCTCAGGCTGACTGAGGCGAAGGCATCCAGTGAAGGGACTGTTTAATTGCAGTGCAGACATGCCGGCTTCAGCCGCAGCTCTAGGCCCCTGCCACTTTGCAGGGTGCGAAGGTCTGGGCTCCAGCCTGAACAGCTACACAGTCCCTTAACGCAAGCTCCTCAAGCCCAAGCCAGCTGCCACATGGCTGCTGCAGGGCTCTAACTGCAGCGTAGACCTACCCGAACAGCACGGCTCTGTGGTCAGGGCCACGAAGCGGGCTGAGCTGTCGGAGGGGATCTGCAGGATTGTCTCAAGTGCCTGCATGGCAGCGTCCCCTGAGCAAGGTAAGCCTAGGAAGGGCGGGTTGGGGGGTGTGGGGGAGTGGAGTCACAGCTCTGCTGCAGTCAGCGTGGCTCTTTCTGTTGCCACATAGCGTCACTTGGGGCCTACCCCAATGCGCACACAGCTCTGGCAGAGCACAGCCCACCTCTCCTCGGCCGCAGTTAGCTTGTGTTCACATGGAGGACATGGCCATGAGGTGGGGGTGGAGGGGTGTTTCCCGCAATTGATACTAGCCATGAGCAGGGGGCATCAGTCACCATTCTGAACAAAATGCACTCCCCCACATCCACATCTTGCCAGGGTTGGGGAGGGCAAGACAGCTTATGAGAGCCCACACAGCATAGGCATTGGGGGATTGTGTGGCTGTCTAAAGGCAAGGGAAGCAGCAGGATTAGAGAGTGGAGCTCTCCCAAGAACATAGAGGTTTTATATATGTGAATGGGTGGGGAGAAAGCTTCCCCTCACTTTCAGATTAGCAGCCATGTTCGTCTGTATCCATAAAAAGAACAGGAGTACTTGTGGCACCTTAGAGACTAACAAATTTATTTCAGTGTAAGCTTCCGTAGGCTATAGCCCACTTCATCGGATGCAGTGCAATTCTGTCTGGAGCAGGCCCAAGACCATAGAAGATAGTATGGACATGGAGCGCATGGGCCCCTGCCCCCCCCACAGACTTTCCTCACATCATGCCCCCCACTCCCCCAGCCAGGCCCCTCCCACCTGCCAACAGCTATCCTTGCAGGTATGGCACGGCTGCGTGGGCCCAAGCAGCTCCCACAGTGGAAGCGTGCGTGAGGACTCAGTTTGGGGGAGGAGCGGCGCATGGGACCAGGGTTGGCAGGCAGGGGCCCATCAGGGATGCTCTAGGAGCGGTGCACTCCCCCTCCACCCCCTGATCCCACGTGACTGGTGCTTGCACGTGGCATCTGGTGCAGGCTCCAGCTCCTGGCAGGGGCCAGCACTTTGTTCCTTCTGCTCCCCCTATTCCCCAGGCAGGAACAGTGCTCCTCCCAGCTCTGCCACCCCGCCACAGCAGCTGCTAGTTCCCAGAGCTGTGCTTCTCTCTCAAGTGGTGGGCCTGCAGCGGGTAAATGCCAGGGCGCACATGGCAGTGTGGGGCAGCTGCCTCTGGGAGTGAAGCATGTGGAAGGGCTGCACTCTAGGCGGAGAACAGGCGTGGGTGGAACCAGACCTTGCTTGTGAACTCCATAGGCCCATCTTTAACATGCGATCAACCCCCCTGCAGCTAACTGTTGTTTTAATATATTTGAACTTCAGCAGCTTGCACAAATTACTCCAAGAGACGCCTTAAAAATGACCGACACTTGCAAATTACTGATCAGGTGACCACATAAGAAGCACGTATTGGGCTCTGACTTTTTGTGGCGTACTAACAAATGGTCTGTCGGCTTTCTTTAAAAAGTTAGCGCTGGTATTGAGACGTCACTGCATTACTTTCTGCTCCTGCATCTGAGATGTGAGCATTGAGGAACCCTGCAGTATGTATACAAACTTAGATTTTTTGAAGTGCAAGCTTGCTGGTTTGCATATACTAACTTCTAATAAGTACTGAAAGGAAAAAGGTTTTAATATACAATAAATAAATAAGCAATATTATAGTTTAAATATTACATGTAACTTAACCGATCTTTTACTTAATCTTTCTGACTAGGGTAAGCATTGAAATGAAAAATTAAATTTATTTTCACAATGCTGAATATGGTTTGGTTATCCCAAATAGAGCTGACAACAGAAGAGGGATAATGGTACTTGCACAACCGTTTGTAGTTGTAGCTGTTTAAAAATCAAAGCAAGAAAATGATTAAATTTTGCAGTTGATAGACATTTTATGTAAGACAAGCTTAAAAAAATATCAATATTAAGTGCTAAATTTTTTTCGCCTTTCCTGGAGTTTTACTACTTAATTGTCCTTATATTTGAAGTGTGTCAAAGACTGGAGATTGAGCTCTTGGATGTAGCTAAAATCAATCATGTAATATGAAGACTATAAAATTGTGATAAGTGAAAGCCAAATTAAATCACATGATAGCAGAGATCTGGATACTTAAGTTTGCTTAGTCATTCTTGTGATAGTTCCTATACGTTGTCTCCTGTTCAGAAGACTATACAATCATTACAAGAGCAGTGATTCACTTACTAAACGAAACATAAATTTAATGGAGCCAACTGTAGGTTACTCAGTCATTGATATAAGAAAGCCCACACTGAAAAGTACTGTCAAGGGGATCTGTACAGTCTGTGAAATTGATGGACAATTTTGCTGCAATCCTAACAGTGGGAAAAGGGGTTTACTGTGTTACTGTGGGATAAGAGAGCCATTCTTATTCATAAATAAATACTTCTAGCAGTTAAGATTTCACATACAAAAGCAAGAAAGTAAAGTTAGGCCAATTGCATGACTGCTTCTCCACCACACTTCAGCACTGTCACAATCACCATATGCTGCAGGGAACACCTATTTTTTTTTTTTTTTTTTTTAACTCTGCTCGCGTATGGCAGGATGACAGCCTTCCAATATTACTATGGAAGGTTTTTTCTGAAGTATTCAGCATCCTTGGCACCATTTTTCATAATTTAAATTATAAGTTATTAATAAATGCATAATAAACTTTTTAAAAGTAGCCCATCCCTTAAATTAATGCTAAAAGGTCAATTTAAAAAAATTGCCACATGAGACTAGAAAATTATGACACAAAATAAAATTCCTAAGGGTCTGATATTTAAATAAACCCCAGGATAACAGTGATTTGAAAAATGTCAGGAAGTTCCATCTGTTCTCAACAGATTGAGTTGTAAAGCAGTAGAAGGTGTTGTATATTTTTCATAGTAAACAGACTGATTCCCTGTACAGGAACGCCTCACTTAAAGTTGTCCTGGTTAACGGTGTTTCGTTGCTGATCAAGTAGGGAACATGCCCATTTAAAGATGTGCAATGATCCATCCTAACGTTGTTTGGCAGCTGCCTGCTTCGTTCCCTGCTTGCAGGCAGAGCAGACCGCTGCAGTTAGCTGGTGGGAGCTTGGAACCAGGGTGTTCTGGCAGCCCCCCCATCAGCTCCCCACTCTCTTAAGTTCCCTGTGCAGCAGCTGCTCAGCAGGCTATCAGCTGTCTCTCTCCTCCCTCCCCCACTGCCATGTGCTACTCCTGCCCTCTGCCTGGGGGCTGCTCCCCAAGCCTCCTGCTTACTGTGTACAGGAGAAGAGGGCAAAGAGGGTAGGGGCTAATGTCAGGGTGTCCCTCTGCTCCTGCACCCTGCTTACCCCATCTTCCATAGGGGAGGGGGACGCACCACACCACATCTAATTAACAAGGCAGTGTACTTAAAGGGGAAATGCGCATAATCTCTGTGTCTGCCCTTCCTCCTTTCCTGCTGCCTTATAGAGTGTGAGAGTTAACCCTTGAGGGCTCAGTTCATCGGTAGTAAGGCATTCCCTGGGAAATATCCCATCGTCTGACTTCACCACCTCAACCAAGCTTCGTCATCCTCATTGCTGTGTACCAGTATTAAATTGTTTGTTTAAAACTTATACTGTGTGTGTGTGTATATATATATATATAATATAATATAGTCTTTTGTCTGGTGAAAAATGTTTCCCTGGAACCTAACCCTCCCCACCCCACATTTACATTAATTCTTATGGGACAATTGGATTCGCTTAAAGTCGCATTTTTCAGGAACATAACTGCAACGTTAAGTGAGGAGTTCTTGTATTTAATAAAAAATGAAACCAAGCCTTGATAATAACTCCTTCATTAGGGTTGTGGAGTGTACATCATTGGGAATTGAGATTGTATCTTTGTCTAAAAGATACTCAAGTTGAACTATGGATTACAAAATTCCGGAAAGTTCTTTTGCCTGTGTTATGCAGGAGGTCAGATTTAGATGAGCACCATGATCCCTTCTATAGTTATAGTTTGTACTGCAGTGGTGACCAGAGACCCCAATTGCCATAAAACTGACCCTGGCCCCACGTGTTTCCAGATTAAATACAGATATGCTAATTTACATAATTTTTCCCTCAATAGATGGGAAGAGGTGAACTAGATAAAACAGAACCTTCTCTGTATGTTTAGAAGAATAAGATCATAATGAACTACACGTGAACTATAGCTACTGCTATACACAACATAAATCACTGAGTAGCCTTTCAGATACTGTTGTCTCAAGTAGGTGTAGAGAGGTTATTTTACCTCTGTATTTATCACTGGTACTACTGTTTCTGTGTTGTTTTGGGATCCACAAATCAAGAGAGATATCAATAAACTGGGGAAGGTTCAGAGAAGAGCCAGGAGAATGATTTTAAAAAAGTTAGAAAACATGTCAAAGTGATTATGGGGCAGCTCAATCTGTTTGATTTAACAAAGACAAAGTTAAGGCGTTATTTGATTACTTTCTAAAAGTACCTACATGGGGAACAAAGATTAAAGGGCCCTTCTATATAGCAGAGAAGGTATAATATCATCCAGTGGCTGGAAGTTGAAGCTAGGCAAATTTGAACAGGAAATGAGGGGTCATGTTGGATTTTCCATCATTAACTTTAAAATAAAATTGGATGTCTTTCTAAGAGATCTGCTCTAGGAATTATTTTATGGAAGTTCTATGGTGTGTGCTATCCAGGACATCAGATTACATGATCACAATGGTTCCTTATAGATTCTGTGGCCATAAATTACATGGCTTCCTGATAAAAACTCAGCTGCTACTCTCAGCTGTTGAAAGGCTACTAGCAGCTCTTCTGAGCTGCTAATGAAGCCTCTTGCCACAATGGGATAGGACAGGCAGATCAGACATACAAAACAGTTGCTGTTAGTCAGCAAAAATACAGCAGAACCATTATCCCTGGTTTTTGTTATGTGAAGGATAAAAAACTGTTCCCTATTCATTTTCTCCACACTAGTCATGACTTTATAGACCTTTTATCAAATCTCCCCTTAGTTGTCTTACCTTCTAAGCTGAATGGTCCCAGTCCTTTTAATCTCTCCTCACACAGAGGATGTTCCCATACCCTTAATCATTTTTGTTGCCCTCTACTTTTTTCAGTTCTAATCTTTTTGGAGACAGTGCAACCAGAATTGTATGCAATATTGAATGAAACAAGCAATAGCTTTAATCAGATCTTATAAGATACTGGTCTCACTTGCATCACAAATGCCTGGCTAGAACTCCTGTCTGGACCAGACAGCTTTCCCCAGCCAGTTAATTGGTACAGTGTAAGTCTAGTGAGAACAAGAGGTAAAGTGGCTGTGCTGTTTTCATCTTTTGAAGTCCATGTCCTTGGGATATCCATTACCAGATGGACTCATCTGACCCACTAGATCAGTTTGATCTTAGTCACTATGGTTTTGGGGGATGATGGAATTATACAAATATATAACTAAACATTATAAAACCTTGTTTTGTTCAATGCATCATATAGCATAAAATTCAGTTTGGTTACTATTGCTCATTACTCAAAATTAGTAATGCAGGTCATATATAACTGCAGTCTGCTGCTAATTAAATAAGCCTCTGGCAGTTTCACTGCAGAAAGATAACCAAGAAACAAATCTTTACTTAGTCTTAAGGGGTAAAAATACTGTCAAAATAGCGAATGAATTTAAGATGTATTTGAAAGTAAAGGTTTCTCTTAACAGTTTTACAACTTAAGAATGGTGGTTCAACTTTTCATAAAGGATAATATATTTCACTTCTTGCATAGGTCGGTTTGGGCACTTCATAGTCCATGGCATTGGACTATGAAGGGACTATGGGTTCCCTTCATAGTCTAATGCCACGTTATAGAAACGGAGGCACTGGACTATGAAGGGAACCCTATTAAAGTCACACTGGCACCTTTGTAAATGTCAGTACAGCCTACGGTAAGGACAAACCTGTATATTATTACTGATACTTTGGTGTCAAGTGATAATCTCAGCTAAGAAACCACTAACAAAGTAGAAATAGTAAAGCAAATTCTTGTTTCTAACTTCAGGAGTTAAAATGAGAACTTTTTTTGAAAACTTCTATTTCAATTGTGGGTCTCTTGTCAGTTCATTCGACATGAGCATAATGGTCATATTTAGTTGGGAAACATGGAAGAATTTTTAACTTTATAAAGCCTACATTTTAATTAAAATATGGGAGGAAAATTACTCAGTTTTAGGTTTCTTAAATCTCTTAATGGACGCATATTTTGTGCTAAGCTGGATCTGAGTGGGTTTCCTTAATTTAGAGCAGGGGTGGGCAAACTTTTTGGCCTGAGGGCCACACTGGGGTTCAAAATTGTGTGGAGGGCTGGGTAGGGAAGGCTGTGCCTCCCCAAACAGCCTGACCCCACTCCCTATCTGACCCCCCCATTCACTTCCTGCCACTTCCCGCCCCGACTGCCCCCTGAAGACACCCGACCCATCCAACCCTCCCTGCTCCTTGTCCCTTGAATGCCCCCTCCGGAGACCTCCCCACTCTAACTACCCCCCAAGGACCCCACCCCCGATCTAGGCCCCCCTGCTCTTATTTCCCTAACTGCCTCCTCTTGAGACTCCCCTCCCCAACCACCACCCCTCGGGATCCCCCACCTAACCCCCCCCCCCGCCCGCTTACCGTGCTCAACCGGGCGCTCCATCCCGAGCGCTCGGCCCGGCAGCCTGGCCCAGGAGCGTGGGGCCCCACGGATTGCTGCGTTCAGCCTGGCACCCCAGCCTGGGAGCGCTCGGCCCCGCGGTGCCCCATGCTCAGCCCTGTGTCCCAATTTTTGCCACTGGACAACCTATTTTGACATCTATATGAGTGATTTATAATTACTGTTTTGAGCAGCGGTTATGTCTGAAACAACAACACCTCGATTCAACAGGTGCGTTCTACAAAAACACAAGCAATGCAGTGACCGCTTCCTACATTGTTGCATACAAAGTTGCACAGGCCAAACAGCCTCACACCATTGTAGAGCAGCTTGTGCTCCCTGGCGCACAAGAGATGGTGCAGCTAGTTCTTGGCGAGGAAGCAGCAAGGAAGCTGAATGATGTATCTGTCTCTAACGGCACAATATTGAGACGGATAAATGAGAGATCACAGAACATCAGTGAACAAGTTGTGGATGAAATGAAGAAGTCTCCATTGTTTGCCATACAATTGGATGAATCGACTGACGTCACATTGTGATGTCAGCTATTGGCGTTCACACGATAGATGGTTGAGGGAGACTTCAAAGATGAGTTTCTTTTTTGTAAGACTCTTGATGCCTCCACAAAGGCTCAGGATGTGATGGAAATTGTTAACAATTTCTTTAAGTGCATGGTCTGGATTGGACAAATCTTATGGGTGTCACCTCTGATGGTAAACCTGCCATGCCTGGCTCTAGATCAGGCTTCCAAATGTTGGTGAAACCGTTTACCATGAGAGTGCACTGAGTTCATTGCTTCATTCATAGGGAAACTTTGGCATCAAAAACATTGCCTGATCAACTCAACACCATTTCCAAAGGGCTGATGAAGTGGTGAATTACATCAAATCATCAGCTCTCAACCCAGGCTGTTGAAAAGATTTTGCCAGGACATGGGTTCTGACTTTGATGTGCTGCTGTTCTACACTTCTGTATGGTGGTTGTCAGCAGGGAACATACTCAAAGTTTTCCAATTGAGAGAGGAGTTGGATTTATTTCTCCAGACTCAAGGGAAAGAGGAATTCCAAAATGTGCTGATGCACTCAAATTTAGAATTTGCGTATCTTGTTGATATTTTTGGGATCTTGAACAACTGAATCTTCAGCTGCAAGGGAAAGGTACAAATCTGTTCTCTAATCAAAGCATCACCAAGGCTTTTATTGACAAATTGGAACTCTGGATCGTAAGAGTTGAAGGCAATAATTTGGTTCAATTTCCATATGTGGATGTCATCTTGGGAAAAAGGAAGCCATTCAGACACAAATTCTCCATCATTTACAGAGCTATGAGACAAATTCCAATGATACTTTCCAGAGGTGGACAGGACAAATGATGGATTATCTTTCATCAGGAATCCATTCACAACAGATGTTAATAGTGTTCCATAGGATCTGCAGGAAGAATTTTTGGATCTGAACAGTGATTTTGCAACCCAAGACATGTACCAGCAGTCTACCACAGAGAAATTTTGGGCCAGCATGACCAGGAGTTACCCAAATCTGTCAGCACATGCAGTCAGATTTCTTTTGCCATTTGCATCAACTTATGAGTGAGACAGGATTTTTGTGTTTTTTGCACATTAAGTTGAAACAGAGGAATCTGCTCGCAGTGGAAAGCGATATTAGTTGTGCATTATCAAGTACCACTCCAAAACACTGAAAAGTTTGTTAGTGAGAAGAGAATCCAAACATCTAGCAATAAATAAATTTCAACCCAAGATGTATCTGCTCTTTTTAATCATGTCTCAACAACAACAAAAAATAAGAGGTGGTCAACGAAAATGTTTTGATTGGCCTGGTGGTCTGTGGACTGAAACGAGTTGAGAACCACTGACATAATAGTATGTCCTACCTTATTTTCTATCCCTTTCCTTAAACTGTAGTTCCTAACATTTTGTTAGCCTTTTAGACAGCTGCACTGAGCAGTTTTCTGAGAAAAGAACTATTTACTGTGACTCCACGATCTCCTTCTTGGGTAGTAATAGCTAATTTAGAACCTATTGCTTATATGTATAGTTGAAATTATTTTTAGCAATGTGCATTACTTTGCGCTTACCAACACTGAATTTCATCTGCCCCCCATGCCAGAACTTTTATGAATATGTTAAACAGCATAGGCCCCAATACAGATTCTTGGGGGAACACTGCTGTTCACCATTCTCCATGGCGAAAACCAACTATTCCTACCCTTTGTTTCCCATCTTTCAACCAGTTACTGATCCATTAAAGGCTTTTCCCTCTTAACCCATAGCTATTTAGTTTCCTTAAGGGCCTTTGGTGAGGGACCTTGCCAAAGGCTTTTTGAAAATCCAAGTGCACTATATTGACTGGATCACCTTTACCCCATGCTAGTTGACTCCCTCAAAGAATTCTAATAGATTGGTGAGACATGACTCCTCTTTACAAAAGCCAGTCTTACAAAAGACACTTCACCAATAAACTGTGATTATCAATGTGTCTGATAATTCTGTTCTTTGCTATGGTTTCAATCCGTTTGCCCACTTCTGAGGTTAGCTCACCAATCTGTAATTGCCAGAATATCCTCTAGAGCCCTTTTAAAAAAATGTTGGCATTACATTAGCTATCTTCCAATCGTCTGGTATCGAGACTGAGTAAAGTGATACATTACATACCACAGTTAGTGATTTGGAAATTGCGTAACTGAGTTATTTCAGAACTCTTGGGTGAATACTATTTGGTCCTGGTGACCATTTAGTTTATCAATATGTTCTAAAACCTCTTCTAGTGAGGAATCAATTTGGGATAGTACCTCAGATTTGTTGTCCAAAAAGTTTGGCTCTAATGTTGATCTCTCTCTCTCACACATGCACCACGCGCGCTCACACACACACACCCCCTCTGCAGTGAAGACCAATACAAAGATTTAATTTAGCTTCTCTGCAATGGCCTTGTTTTTCCTTGAGTGCTCCTTTAACATCTTTGTCATCGAGTGGCTCTACTGCCTGTTTGGCAGGCTTTCTGCTTCTGATGGATTTATATTTTTTACTGCTCATTTTTGCATCTTAAGCAAGTTACTTCTCTAATTCTTTCTTGGCCTACTTCATTATACTTTTACACTTTACTTGCCAGAGTCTGCGCTCCTTTCTATTTTCCAATTAGGATTTGACTTCCAAATTTTAAAAGGATGCTTTTTTGCCTCAAACTATATCTATTACTCTGCTGTTTAGCCATAGTGGCATTCTTTTAGTCCTCCAACTGTCTTCTTTTGATTTGTGGGATATATTTTGTCTGAGCCTCTCATGGTTTTTAAGTAGTCTCCATACTCGTTACAGGCATTTTACCCTTGTGATTGCTCTTTTTAATTTCCATTTCCTTTTTAATCTTGTTTTTGTGTAGCTCCCAATTTGAAGTTAAATGTTACTGTCATGGCCTTTTTTTGGCTTTCCTCCCCCATAAGGATACTAAATTTAATTACACCATGGTCACTATTACCATATGAAACAGTTCAGTTACTTCTTGGATCAGATCCTGTACTCCACTTGGGATTAAATCAAGAACTACCTCTCCCCTCCTGGGTTCAAAGATTAGTTGTCCTAAGTAGTAGTAATTTATGATGCCTAGAAATTTTTATGTGCATTATGCTCCAAGGTGACATTGATCCCATTAATATGAGGATAATTGAATCACCCATTTTTATTGCATTTTCTGGTTTTGTAGTCTCTAACCTTGTTTCATACTTCACAATTATTGTCACCATCATAGTCAAATGGTAGTAGTATATTCCTACTGCTATACTCTTATTATTCAATCATGGCTAGGGCCCTACCAAATTCAAAGCCATGAAAAATGCATCATGGATTATGAAATCTGGTCTCTTCCTGTGAAAGCTGGTCTTTTGTGTGTTTTTTCCCTATACTATACAAATTTCATGGGGGTAGACCAGCATTTCTCAAACTGGGGATCCCGACCCAAAAAAGGATGCGAGGGGGAGAGACAGTTATTGTAGAGGGTAGCAGTATTGCCTCCTTTACTTCTGCGCTGCCTTCAAAGGTAGGTAGCTGAAGAGTGATGGCTGCTGGCCAGGCACCCAGCTCTGAACACAGCACCAAGCTCAGAAGG
This sequence comes from Dermatemys mawii, assembly GCA_007922305.1. Taxonomy (NCBI): domain Eukaryota; kingdom Metazoa; phylum Chordata; order Testudines; family Dermatemydidae; genus Dermatemys; species Dermatemys mawii. The sequence continues at coordinate 14,736,890 of ML677339.1, read as the reverse complement.
CGGCCCCCCCATCAATAGCAACGCAGCAATACCATACAATGCTACACTTACCTCAATGCTGTTGCCTTCAGAGTTGGGTCAGGATCCTTAAACCATGACATTTCAGGTTTAAATAGATGAAATCATGAAATTTACAATTTAAAAAAATTCTATGACCCTGAAATTGGCCAAAATGGACCGTGAATTTGGTAAGGCCCTACTAATGGTATAGAGTGCCTGTGGTACTTAAGTGCCTGTGGTACTTAAAGTGTAAAGATTTTCACTTTAGTTGATACTGTCCTTTTTTAAAACAAACAAACAAAAAAAAAAACCTTATAGTGCCATTCCCCCACCAGCTTCACCTACTCTGTCATTCCTATATATTTTATACTCTGGTATCACTGTGTCTCATTGATTATCCTCATTTCACTAAGTTTTCACAATGCCTATTGTAGCAATATCCTCATTCAGGGCCTTCCCTAGCGGGGGCCGCAGTACCCAGGACACGAGCTCAGAGTTTCTAATCTACTGGTGGGTTTTTCCCTGGCTCTGCCACCTGGCAAGCCCCACCTCTGCTCTGCTTCTTCCCACCCCACCCCTCTCTTCCCACTCTACCTTGTCCCCACCCAGTTCCACCTCCCCAGCCCTCTCTCCTCTTCCTCCCCTCCCCAGCACTTCCAGACACTGCAAAACATCTGATCTGCAGCAGGTGGTAGGCGCTGGGAGAGAGGGGAAGGCACTGATTGGCACGGCCTGCTGCAAGCAGGAAGGACCCAGGGGTGGGAGAGGTTCTGGTAGGGGGGTTCCACTTTTCCCCTCCCCACCTGCCTGCCGCTTGCCTTCCCATTTGCCTCCTCACCCCGCTTGCCCGCCCGCCTCTCACGATAAAGCGTGATACCCTCAAAACTGCGGGGCCTAGGGTGGTTGCCCTGATTCGCTGTACTCAAAGGACAGCTCTGTCCTCATTTAATGCCATATAAAAGATTGTCACCCATCTACATTGTGGAGGGATTGATAACTACAGTGTTAAGTAAGGAGTTCCTGTAGTAGTTACGTTCCTGAAAAATGCAACTAAGTGAAACGATGTTAAACGAATCCAATTTCCCCATAATAGTTAATGTAAAGGGGGTGGGTAAGGTTTCAGGAATTTTTTTTTTTTTTTTTTGCCATATAGTACAGTACTATTGTTGAGAGGTGCCTCTCATCTTACCCCACACAGGCACAGCCCACTGGCACGGCAGACAATGAGGCAGGCAAGGAGGTTGAAGGTGCGGTACGCTAGGAGAAGCGCTTTGCGCAGCTGCACCTTCTGCTATTCTGCGAGCACCAGGGATGGGGCGGGGCTCAACCCTCAGCCTGCCCACTCCACTCCTTTCCCCATCCCCCACCCTTGACCCACCTCTTCTCTCCCCCGCCAATCCCACTTCATTTCACAGGCTGCTTCATCACTCCTCCCTCCTAACTCTGCAAGCCAGCTGATTGCTATGGGCAGGAGGCAGAAGAGGGAGGGGGAGTCTGCTCAACTGAGTCCTCACTCCTACCCCCTTCCCTCCTAAGCCCCACAAGCCAGCTAATTGCCCCGGCAGGAGGTAGGGGATAGGAGCAAGGACTCAGCACGCAGGCTCCCCTGCCCACGGCAATCAGCTGGTTTGCGGTGTTCAGGAGGCAGGGGACCTGCACATGGAGTCTTCGCTCCTACCCCGTCCCTCCTGCCTCTTAAACGCCATCTGATTGCTGCGGTCGAGGGGAGGAGGGGAAAGGCGCTGATCTGCGGCAGGGGCAGGAGACGGCGTGTGGACAGGGGGAATGTAGGGAGGCTGTCTGCTGTGGAAAAAGCAGGCAGCCAAACATTAGAAGGGAGCATTGCTCAACTTTAAACAAGCATGTTCCCTAACTGATCAGCAATGTAACAATGAAACGTTAACTGGGATGACTTTAAGCGAGGAGTTCCTGTACACAGGTTTAGGTCAGTTTTTCAGCCGCAGTAGGAATAAAATAATTTTATTTCTCTTTTAATGATGGAAACTAGTCTCCAAGTGCACTTTGACTCTTCTTCAGGAGACAACTGAATTTGCTAGGTCATCTTTTAGATAAAGAACTTGCACCTTTTTCTACAGAGAATAAAAATTCATCTAATTTTAACAAAGAGAGAAAAAGGGTCAGACACTAAGGGTTTTTTGACACTAAGTATGGCTTCTAGTGGCACAACCACTAGAAACTCCATCTTACATCTCAGGCAGAGGCTAGTTTTGAAATTTAAAAATTACATTGAACAGAAGTAAATCTTTTTAATTATCCTACAATGAGTGCAGGTCAAGAGAAGCCAATGTATCTGTCAGAACTCAAATTAACTTCAGTTCTTGGACACTGTTCACCTTCCCTCCCCCAGTTCCATTCTTTGAAAGCCCCAGTTAGGTTTCTCAAAGGAGAAAACAAAGACGAACCACCACCCTTGATACCAAACAATTCCCATAGTTCACCTGTGCTACCAATGTGTTATATTACATCTTGTTCACTCAGACAGCAGCCCCATTTTAAGGAATAAGCACAAAATGGAAGCTCAAACTAAAATCTGCTCCCTTAACTTTGAACTTCTTGACTTTGAATACCAAATTTGTCAGTCTTAATAGTAGATTAATGCAAATTTTCAGCATGAAATTTACTCTTTAAAAATAAATTAAAAAGACAACTACTTGGGACAGCTATGAAGATTTAAATAAAAGCTCTTGTTTGTACATAAGAAAAAAGAACTAAGATGCAATTTCCTAATCGAAATGCTTTTGCTGGGATGTTCAACACTATACTGCCAATAGCAATTTAAGCACTTGTTTGTATTTATAAGAGGAAGTACAGTAGAAGCTCCAGCAAGCAGAAGAAACTAATAAAAGCTTGATCAAGGCTGACATAGTCCATCTATTGGTGGGCAATCTGTAATACACCTTTGTCTAAATACAGTGTGTACACTAGCCACTACTGAAAGAAGTTGTATAAGCACTTGAGCATAGCTGATACAATGCCTTTACTGGGGAAAGTAGTGAAGTCGCTCCTTTAGCATAAATGGTTAGAGGAACATATGTTAGGCCTTGAATTCTATTTCCTATATTGCGTGTATGTGGTTAGCTAACAATCTTTGTGTATATACTTGAATGTTATCAGAGGAATATTTCTTATGCTAACAAGAAAGGCCTAAGCAACACTTTCTCCACCCTTTTCCTTCCCCACACTTTGGGGAGGGGGAAAAAAAAAAAGACTTCAGACTGAAATTAACACAAAACAAAACAAAACAAAACCATCACCCTAAAGAATTTCAGCTTTAGTAAGAATGAAGAAAAACTCACAGGTGTTAATGCATGCCTGAAATCTGCCCAAGACTTTGTTCACATTTGACTTCTAAATCGGATATATGCAAAATGCCAAAGAACACGATGGTTAACTTTGATTATGGAAATTATGCTCCTTTCTATCAAAGGACAAACAAACAGAGATTTGAAAGAAGGTTCATTTACATGTACTTCATTCTCAATAACAGCAACCTTGTTACAGTACAGCTTTAAAAACTGACAGATTTAAGATTGTTTTGTTTTGTTTTGTTGAGAGTGGCCATCTGGCCATATCTGTGTGGGCAATCTATTACTGAACACTACATCATCAGCATGGAGTATGTAAACATTAGGTCATTCATAAAAATGGCAGTAGCCAGAATTAGCTGTCATTGTATACTAAAGCTTTCATTTTCTACCGCTAATTGCTAAGGAAATTAGGTAATGAAAGATTAATGTTTTGAGTATTGGGTTATGTGAGACAGTAACTATGTCATGAATTTAAATACAGAATGCAGAGAAAGGCAATCTAAACCACAAACAAATTATGACAATGAGCTGTCTCAAAATACGCGCCTACAGATATCACGGACAATGCTTACATGGTCTGAAAAAAGCACAAGGTCTTTCATTTTCTACAATCATGAAAATACCATATCACATCTGCCTTACTCTCATCCCCTGTCCATTCTGCACCCTATCCTCTGCCTCACCTCTATTTCCCCTGCAGCTCCAAGGATTCTTTATCCCACCCTGCAAGCCTGTGGGGGCATGCAACAGAGCCCCCTTCCCATATTCCAGCCAGGTGCTGCAGGGAAAGAGGATGAGCAGAGGAGCCCTCTTGTTGCTCAAAATTGAGGAAGAAGGAGCAGAGTGGCCCTAGGCTGCTGGGTTTTTTTTCGCTCCCTCCTTCCCCTTCCATCCTGTGAGAATGGTATTGGCTCCTGAGGGGAGGGACAATGAAAAAAAGAGCTCTGGCTGCCTCCTGCACAGCCCTGATTGGTTGCTCATACCCCAAGCGGTGGGAAGTGGGGAAAGCAGTCTGAAGTGCAGCAGCCTCTCAGCAAGCCAGCTGGAGTTGTAGAAATGTCATTTGCTGGGTTTGCAGGCCCTTATGACCAGACACAGGTTAAGCAGTGTGTGTGTGTGAACTCTGGGCATGTATTTGCATCAAAATATAACATCACAGCCATCAACAAATGTAAGGACTGCAAGGATGCATATGCCCCATCGAGGCAGCATTCTCCTCATGCTCAAAAAACAACCACAAACTTTTCGAAAAGATCTTGTTGCCACTTCATGTTCTTACTTCATTCTTATGTACCCCCAAAATAATGAGGGAAAGGTGATGCAGCAAGAAATACAGCCTAGAAAAAAATAAACAGTACAATAAATACCAACCCCAGCTCACACAAGCCCTTTTTATTCTATGCGTACAAGTGTTTTGCTCACTGCAATAAGGGAAGCCCAGCATCACTGGAAGTTAGTCTATGAATCCAACCGTTAGACCAGGGGTCTCAAACTCCCGGTCCAAGGGCCATTTATAGCCTGTGAATCTCCCCAATGTGCCCCATGGGGCTCCAGCAGTTTTGGGGCCAGGTCTCTCCCTTGGCCCCACCTGTCACACCCAGGTGCTCGGGCCCCAGAAGCATCTGCCTGCTCACTCCAGTGGCACTGATCCCTCCCAGAACCTGCACCCCCTCCCCATATACCCCCTCCCACTCCCAAATTCCCTCCCAGAGCCTGCACCCCCTCTCCCTTCCCACATCCCCCGCAGCCAAACAGAGGTGATAAAGCCTATCAAACACCAAACTGGGAAGATAGATGATGCCATAAGTTGCCATTATGGCGGATAATGCTTTGATAGGAACTGTTCGTGGGAGAACAGTGGCAGAGGGAAATGGAATCACCAGAGACATACATAACTTCAAACTTCTGTGTGGCCTAGTGTTGTGGCATGACATACTGTTTGAAATAAATGTAAGCAAGAGACTCCAAGGTGTTTACCTTGATAAATCTGGAGCAATGGAACAACTGGACAAAGCAAAGTCATACCTATAGTCTTACTGATCAGATCAGGAATTTCAAAATGTTCTGAAGAGGAACTTCACACAAACTATTTTCCCACTCATTTAAGAATACAAGAGCCACCAAACAAGGCATTGTGATTACAAGGCACGGGATGATCCCATAAGAGACCCCAAACAACAATTCAAAGTTGAATTCTTTAACCAGGTGCTAGATTGTCCAATACAGTGAGCTGAAGAATATTTCATGTAGCTCAATGAACACAGCAGTGTATTTGGGATGTTGTATGATATTCCCTATCTCCTCACCATACCTGAAGATGACCTATACCAGCAATGCAGGGCACTATAAACAATGTTGACATATGATGCCACATGCGATATTGCAAACTGAAAGCCTTTTCAAGATACATTTCAGCAGGATCAACTCCAAAGGCTGTTCTGGAATACATGTGAACAAATAAGATGACCACTCTCTTTCCAAATGCTTTTGTTGCTCTGCTCATACTTCTAACACTTCCTGTAAGAACTGCCAGTGGAGAACGCAACTCCTCCAAGCTGAAGTTAATAAAAGCACTTCTACGCTCCACAATGACACAGGAGAGGATGGTCGGCCTTGCAACCATCTCAATAAAGCATAAGCTGGTCCAGACTGTGGACATCAGGAAGCAGTTCAAATCTTTTCAACCAAAAAGGCATGGAAAGCACCACTTTGATTATTCATAAACATGCCAGTGTTCACTATGCAGACAAGAAAAGTTACATTTCCTGTTCAGGTGTTAGAAAGTTTAGCGTTACTTAAAATTTTTGAACAAGGCATTTTAAGTTGTTAGTTCTCCTTTATTGGGGTAGGCAGCAGAGCAGTATCATGACAGGAGAACAGGAAGAAGGCAGAACTGAGACCTTTCAAAGTTTTGGCCCAAGCGAGAGGACATGGGGGTGTCATCTGAGCTCCCCGCCTCAGGTGCCAAAATGTTGTGGGCCAGCCCTGGTAACTACAGAGTCAAAGGTAAACTCTTATTGTAGATTAAGACCTAGCACAGATTGTGGTTGGATCCAGTTTCTTCTTAGGATCAAGAACTTTTCTTTTGACCACACTATTTGCAGAAGTCAGAACCTTCTAAAATCTGCAGATTAAATACTGCCAACTCATCATGGCATGTGGCTTGTTAGCTCCAGAGGATATAACTGGTGAGCATGACTGCCTATTCAGAAGGAACTGCAACAGAGATAAGATCATGCAGAAAAACTTTAGGCACTGTCAGGCTTGCGGAAAAAACATAACCTGAGGCCTATGTTCTATTACTATTTTTCAGTTGCCAATCCAAGCCCCAGGAAAGTGTCAAGTTTGACTTTATACAGCAGCAGACACAGACGTTATTTGGAGTAGAGTGGGAGGACCACCTGCTCACAGTGTCTTAAATGGAACTTTATCCAAAGCCAATTAAAAATTTAAGTGAGGCTTGCTTGTTCTCTGCCAAGCACTATTCTGTGAACACTTTCTAAAAATTACCCTACAAAACGTGCACTGGTTTGTCTTGCTCAACTAATCTAAATGTGTTCATAAGCAATCTCTAATGATTTTCTCTACTATTTTCCCACCAAGTTCAATTGCCAGGATCAACCTTAGCTCCTTCATGAAAGATGAAAGGTAAAATACTTAAAAGCACCTAAGTGATTTATGAGCCTAAGTCCAATTGACTTTATATAAGATGTAGGCTTTTATGTCCCTAAATCACTTCTGAAAATTTTACCAGGAAGCAATTCATCTGTAAATCTCATCTTGTATGATCCATAATAAATTGTTCAAACACAAACTATTCACGTTATTGACTTTACTCTTATCATTCCAGTAGGTTTTGTTGCTTCACTGGTTTTTTGTTATTCTGTGACTCTACAATCACTTACTTGTGAATCCAGTTCTCACTTTCCTCATTCTCCCTCAGTCCACTCAAATCTGAGCATATCACCTCTGATTCTTGAGCACAGAAGTCCAGGGATCAAAATGATTCCCTATGTGGGTATTGTGCTGCAGGTGTGTAAGTGTGCAAAAAGGGCCAGATTTAGCCACTGCTGTGGTTGTGCTTTCTTCCAGTGCTGGAAAAAAAGACCCCTTCCCCAGTATGCCATTGCTTTAGGAAACATCGGTATATTTGTCATGGGTCATTAAGTACAACTTTGAGAAGTCACAAAACACTATTTCAGCAAGAGGATACCGAAGTACATGCAGAAGCTACAACAACTTGTCAGCTCATTTATCCAACTGCCGATGACATAATAAATATGGAATCAGAAATGTTACTCTGTAGCCAATGCAGATTAATAAAAGAATGTTTTGGTTGTGTTTGTTTTGTAAATTACCTTTGGCTCTTGCCCGCTTAAGACTCACATTGTTACAAAACAAACAGGAAAATCAGTGAGAAATACAGACCTTAAAAATCAGTTGGACAGCCAGCATGGGGATGATTTGACTTTTTTATGAGTTAAATAAGTGTCCATCTGCCAAATACTACAAAAAGCAGAGGAAAAATCATAACCCCCCACCCCTGCCCTTGTCCCACTCAGTGTTGATTCAGTACACACCATGCTGTCATATCACAACACCAGCAACCCTGTTGGAACATGAAGCCATCCCATTCAAAATTAGCTAAACCACCTTCTCTCACACACAGTTTTGAATGATTATTTATATTAGTTTACATCCCACATCTCATATATAATTTGGAATAGGTGAACAGAACCATTCAGGCGACCTTCAAACTGCAAATATGAATGTCATTTTACTTTGATTCTCCACCTTTGCAATTTCCTCATCCACAAGCAGCCCAGAATCTTCCACATCCAACAAGCCCTGGTTACCCCTCACATATCTGTAGCTGTATATACCAGGGAGAAAGGCAGATCAGCAGCCTTCCCTATACACCTTCCTGTCTAAAGAAAAGTGAAAAAGAAGGGATATTCAGCATTTTCATATCACCATCAGGGGACACCTGCCAAGTCCCTGCTCTATCATCCTGCATCTCTGAGAACAGAGTTAGTTCCTCTCTCCCGCTAATTCACACACACACACACACCCCCCAAGGTTTTGTAACCAATATGATTGTCATGTTTCACCATGAGGCAATTCACAACTGTATAGAGCATACTGTTATATGAGAGATTATAATGCTATATTAAGAGGCTACTATTTCAAAATCGTGCAATATTCACAGGGAGATTTTACAGCCTGGATTCTGTATATATTGCAACAGCACACTCTGTCTTTGCTCTCAGTGTTTACTTTGCTTTTAAAACATCTGCTCTGTAGCCAGGAAAGAATAATGTACAAACCACAGATAAACAGAATTGCACATTAACAAGTAAAAAAGCATAGGCAGGTTGAAGTATACTTTATATACACTGCAACTGGTATGGGCTGTCTCCTATCTCTAAAGGACAACAGTTTATGTAATAGCATCAAACATTGTTTCCCACTGCTTTACATCTCAAATGAGAAAAGGTACATCCAGCAACACAGTGTCTGCTAATAGTGTTGGAGCATTGTTTGAATACTGATTCAGAGAGGAGAGAAAAACCACCTACAGAATTGCTAGCATAACTTCCTGGAGCAACCAAATTTTCCTTGGGAAGTTTCTCATCTACATTCTAACCAGGTCAGGCTGCACTGTGCTAGGGAGATCTGATAAGATCATAGGCCAATTTGTATAGCCGCATGTAAATATGTACACTGTCCTCTATGCCTTCTATATTTTGGTGCATGCAAAAAAAATCTATTTTCTAGAGAGTTCTGTTGGATAGGGTCCAAAAACCATAAAATTTATTCACCCAATTTCTGCTGAACCTTCAGACGTTCACTTAACTGGCAGCAAGTAAGTTAAAAACAAATGTATTACCCGATCAAAAGGACTGGGGAGATCCTCGCACAGCAAGATTGTGAATTAAAAAAAAAAAAAGGTTCTGCAGTTACTGTTAATTCAGTTCAAATGTGTTTTACTACAACAAAAAAAGACTGAGTAAATTATTAACTATGAACAAGCATTAACTAATAGTGATTTTAAACAATTACCCTCTGCAATTTTTAATGAAACCTTTTGTAAGTTAAACTTTCTTCTAAAACACGTATGTTTTAGCCTAAGAAGTGCCAAAACTCAAACAGTAAATAAGGAATGAAAGAAGTTATCTAGAGGGTGTCAGGTTAATCTACTGGTAAGTTAGAGCTAAAGAAAGATTGCCTTGTAACCTAGTTTTAGTGAATACAAACAGAAGTTTTCCCCCGTCAATCTATCCTTTGCAGTAAGAGTATGGGAATATTATACTTTGAGCTAGAGGATCCACTCTCTCAGGGAGTTTTACATTTACAGGCCCACAGATTAAATCAATATTTGGATTTTTGTCAATGAGCAATATTTATTTTTTTATGTTTCCTCAATAGAGTATTACAACATCCTAACAGTTAACACTCTTGACTCCACTGAGGTCACCAAGGGCTAAATTTGTCTGGCAGAAAATCATCTGCATCCTACCAACCAGACTACAGGCACTACATAAGGAACTAAAACAAGATCCTACAATGAAAGGAAAAGTTTAATGAAACCAAAAAGATGATAGCTGTGACCTAACTGTAATATCTGCTTCCTAGGTACACGACCTCTTCAAAGGAAAACAGGAAAGCAAATAATGAAAGAGATCTCTATAGCCAAGGAACATGGTATTCTAATAGATCCTAACTTTAAAAGTGAATGACAGAACAGCAAAGCTTTTGTTCTTTGTTTTAACTGAAAGTCAGCTAAATATAGAGATGATTGCCCTTGTTTTAAGATGTTCCTTAGAGCAATGTAATTAAAAAGTTATGTGTTGCACTTTTGTGCAAAATACTTTTAATGCCAAATACTTTAAAAATCTTGTTTCTATAAAACCAGTAGACCTCATTTTAGCTCTCAAGCAAAATTCTCTAATTACCTATGAAATGCCTCATATTTATTTTTTTTTAAATAAAAAGGAATATATCTGCCAATGAGGGCACAGCTGGCCAACTGCAGGCTGCACTACCGGTGAACTCATGAGAGCAAGCTTTACATGAATCCAACTGGTATTTCTACATTTTCAGCCTATGGGGATTTTCAGTGACTAGCTTTTCTCTACTCCTTTCCTCCTCCAAGCAAATACCAGAATGGTTAACATTCAGAAGTCTGCTGCTCAGTGTTTGCACCATCAAGACTTTACCTGGAGCTCTTTCTAATAGCAAGGATATTGGCATACATTTCTCTATGCAGCCCTGCTCTATTCTCTTTCAATTTTAATGCAAGAATAAAGCTGTTAGCCCTGGTACACTAGCCAAATTCCATTCTAGATAACTGCATTTAGCACACCCAATGTCTTCCTGTAATTTCAAATCAATCTTCTTCACTTTCTGTCTTGAACAGTGATCCAGCATTACTGGCTTAAAAAACGCAAATCTGTTTAATGAAAAAACAAAAGCTTCAAAAACTAACTTATTGAGAGAACTGACCTTCCAAATTCAACCCTCATATAGAGGGTGCAATGGGTTCTGTGTACATTTACACCAATGAAGTATTGAGTCGCTGAAGAATTGGGAATTGTGCTGCTGTGAACTGGAAAGAGAGGTACTTACATTATCTACATATTCCTGTTACTTCCTCCTGCTTTATTTTAAACGAGGCCTGCACAACACGCGGCCCGGGGGCCACATGCGGCCCGCACAGGCTCACTGTGCGGCCCGTGGGGAGTGAGTAGGGGTGGGGCAGGCCAAGTGGTGGTGTGAGGGGAAGCAGATGGGGGTGGGGCGAGGGCAGGGCTTTTCGGCCTTCAACTGGGTTTTTTTCCAGTAATATGGCCCTCGCTGCTTTCCGAGTTGTGCAGGCCTGTTTTAAACCCTACAGTCAGTTAATTTTCCCTGCCATAGCTCCTTTTCATCCTCTTGGTGGGTAAGTTACTGTGAAGGATGTCACCCTTCTGAATAAGCCCTCCTGAAATTAACCACTGGTAATCATATAACAGGCAACGTAATCACACACATTCATAGACTATTACTAATAGCCTAGTAGTCTAATTTCAGGAGGACTTACTGGCATGTCCGCAGGAAAGGGGACTATTGCTGCAGACTGCCCTATTCACCTATGCTTACTAAGTCAATGAAGGTGGCTTTCCTTCTGAAGTTTACTCACCATACAGGAATCAACTGCTTGACTGATAACCACAGAGGAAGGCCCTATCTTGTATTCTCAGGGGGCCTTCAGGTGGGAACTGGAACAAAACTTGGGACTGGATATTATCACAGTCCCTGAAGCACATAGGAGAAGCAAGGATTGAGGAAAACAGACTGAACCACAGTCCCCAGAAGCAAGGATGTCTGCAAAAATGTAGGCTTACCTAAACTTTAAGTAAAACAGCTACAGATGTAGGCTGTTTGGGCTGTAAAGAACCCCAGGCTTTGTTCTGCTTTGTTCCCGCTGCTGAGATTAAACAATATTTGTTTTAAAATGGCTGCTTTGGGTCACAGTATTCATCTACTGGTCACAACTCCTGAAGGGAGCACAAGAACGGAGTCAAAGGTACAGTTAGCCCTGACCCAGAGGTTCTCAAATTGGGGGAGTGCTCCCCTCAAGGGATCCAGGATCTATTCTAGGGAGCATGAGAAGCTTTAGCTGGGGGCGGGGGAAACTTACTGTGCAATATTCAGAAAGGTGACAGTATGATATTGCCATTCTTCCTTCTGCGCTACTGCTGGCAGCAATATTGCCTTCAGAGCTCGGCACCTGACCAGCAGCCACCGCTCTCTGCTCTGCCTTCAGAGCTGGGCAGCCAGAGAACAGCGGCTGCTGACTGAGCCGCCGGGGCACAGGATGGGGTGTACACTACTCCGGACACTAAGAAGGGGGACACAATCAAGTAAATTTGAGAACTACTGCCCTGAATCGTTACTGTTCACTCATTTTGCACATCTCCTGAATGTTAATTCAGTTATTTGCTATTTGCATCCAATATGTAATTTATGTGCCTAACTTGATCAATAATCCACAGTGCAACATTTTTACTTGCATTTCTGAAATCTTAGTTAAAAATCTACAATATATACACATACAGATGTGCATAGGGCCCACCTCCTCAACCACAGATTATAGATCTGTTCAGAACGTTGCATAAAATATCCTTTAGTTACAAACCGATTGACAAAAATAGCTGTAAATGTTGAGTTCATACAGAAACTGGACTGTAAATATGATTTGGAAATCTATCAAGGGGATTTTGAATTGGCAAGATATTAAACACTCTGATCAGTTCAAAAGAGAAGTCACAAAAATCTTTTCCCATTTTTCTGAACTAGCTGCTCCACCAGTTTTCTTTTATATTTATTAATCAGACTGATTTTTCCCTTTTGTTAGCTTTGTAGTAGGCTGGCACCTTCTGAACCATATTCCATTTCTCTTTGAAAGAGGCAATACTTTTCAGTGCTACTCCTGTGCTTTTAATCTACCCCATTATGAAACTAAATCCACATTACCTTGTGTCTGTATCATTTCACTTATGAACAAAAAACAAACACTTTAACTGATTGCTTTTCCCAGTACAGGGATTCACATTTCTATAAAAGAAACACCTTAAGTTAAATTCTTACTTGATTTTAATGTTTAAAATGGCATTTCATAAGCACCTGATTAATTAAGGTATTAGCAAGTACTGCAGGTTACATTTCATGATTCTGCAACATTTAACTTCACAATGCAACAGAAGATTACTTGATACGCTAATACTTGGTTTATACATCATTACAAATTTGCATTGTTAAAACATATTGGCTGGTACATTCTTTGTATTAAACGTCTTATTTAAGGATTTAAATGGCAGTGATGATGAGTGCTGCAAAAACTGCTGGCAAAAGGATTCATTTTCTTTTTAGTTTAGTAAACAATCATTCTAAATTCAAACCTGTAAAATCTGTGAAGCTGCATGAAGATTGTGCTGTTAGAGGTATTCATCCTCTAACTGCTGAATCTGGGTTCAGACAAATCTCCTAAAGGAAAGATACTGATTCCAGTTACACCAGTCTAACTGAGAGTTTATTTTAGCCCCAAAGCATCTGTTATTTCAAAGATATACGACAGCTGCGCTCTCCTGCTAGAACCTCCAAACAAGCTAAAGAGTCAGGCTCACCAAAAATCATGAGATTATGTAAAAAATAATAGATTTGGTGTTCTTTTTATTTGCCTTCTGTTTTTGTTTGTTTGTTTTGAGCCTTTAGGGTGCAGTTCACATTTTAAAGATTTCTCCACAGCCATCAGGGCTACAAACTTACTTTTTCTTTAATAATTAAGGCTGAAATCACCATCTATCCACTTGACTCCGGGAGCTGGGGCTTTAAGCAAAACCATAATTGTCATGAGGCTCATGATAAAATCATGAGAGTTGGCAACACCGGTCATGGTGTCAGATAAGAACTTCTTTTCTCTTCAGTGCTGCAGAGATTTTGGAACTTTGTTGATTCTCTGGCATAGAGGTGCCAACCTTTCAGAAGTGGTGTGCAAAATCTTCATTTACTCACTCTAAGGTTTCCCATGCCAGTAATACATTTTAACGTTTTTAGAAGGTCTCTTTCTACAAGTCTATAAAATATAACTAAACTACTGTTGTATGTAAAGTAAATAAGGTTTTTAAAATGTTTAAGCCGCCTCATTTAATATTAAATTAAAATGCAGAGCTTCCCAGACCAGTGGCCGGGACCAGGGCAGTGTGAGTGCCACTGAAAATCAGTTTGCATGCCTCGTTGGCACGCATGCCATAGGTTGCCTAACCCTGATCTAGCAAGGGAGAATTTTTAGTGAATGGGAGAGAAAGAGATGGGGCAACTATCCCCAAATGGCTCCTGACTAGCCACTGACTGTGCACACAGTATTATTTTGGTTACTCCATCTTCCTCAGTCCCTCCCCACCCTGCTTGTTTGTCTCATCCACCTGCAATGTCATGCATAGTAGTTAAAAAGTAAAACTAAGGGACCCCACTTCAATCCTAACAGTGATAACTAGATAGGTGAACCAACTTGGAGACAGTTTAGAAAGAACAGAAAGAATTCAATGTTGTTTTCTCAACAATTATTTCCAAAGGAAGTAGAAATGATTTGACTAAGACCCATTATAATACAGCTATTACAAGAGGGGAAGGTGGTCAATTAATATACAAAAAGAGCCAGCAAAACTGTTCTGCAAAAATGGGATAAATCCTACCATATGAGACAAGATTTTCTGTAATTTTTCTGTAGGAAAAATGCTGAATCTCCTATTTAGTTGAAACTCCCGTCACAAGAATTTCTGACTGCATATCTACAGCCTTGCTTATATTCACAGCTGTAAATATTATAGCACAAGCTTGCTAATCATTTTGTTGCAAAAGGATCTTTTTTGTTTAAAACTTGTGAGAAGTTCATTAGGTAAACAATTGTAATATACGGGCCAGGAAACAACCTACACATATCTCCAGACTCTACGCATGCATTACAGACAGACATTTTAAACACTAACTGTCCACGAGAGTTTGACAAGGATAAAAGTGACCTGTACCACAAGCAGCCATGCATACAATACTAATCTCTCCATCTCCATTGCTGTACTAGGCAAGATCAGGGCAGGAACCCTACAAAGGGGTGAATCCCTTGTATTTCTGCTGTGACAAAGAGAATAAGAAAAGTGGTGGTAAAGCTTCAGGAAGCACTCACTAATCTTTACGGTCCCAATCCAGACCCCACTGAAGCCAACAGGAACCTCTGAATTCCTTCAGCATATGCTGGAAGATGTCTTATATGAAATTTACTTCTGTGCAGTGGAGCTATTATAAAGGCTGCACTCCACTTTCATCCTACTTAAATCTTCAAAATATGGCTTTCAAGGGGTTAATCTGGTTCATAAGCTTATGGTGGCCTTCTGCTCACCATTCATTCCTTTCAACTGCTTAGGAATGTGTCCATATGTAATTCAATTTGAACTGGGGTATAAATTGCTATTTATAGTCACATACAACCACAGCCCCAGAACTGCAGTAAGCAAAGCTGATGCCTTCACCCTGCACAAGAAGGTAAAGATTGGCCATATGGATCCATGTTCCTCTCATACATTTGAGAATCTCAGAAAGGCAACAGAAAAAAAATTATTTTGAAGTAGCAGCCATAGTTACTCATCTGAACAAGAATTAGAACCTAAAGTACAAAATGAAAAGGAATAAGAACAAATTAGATTCTGCTGTCTGAGATCAATATCTTTTCTGATGAATTCAAGCAAGGTTGAATCTAGAATAAATAATTTCTCTCTGATAATAGCCTATTTCATTTATGATCATTCTCTAAAGTGCTTTAAATCAGTATTATTCTCGGGGGTGGGGGGGTGAGGCTTAGTCAATAGAACAAGCAGTAAGAGTCAGAAAGTCTGGGGCTCTTTTGTCTGCTCTGCCACAGATTTGCTGTGTGACCTTGGGCAAGTCACTATCCCTCTTCTTCACTATACAACGTTTGGGTGTAGGGAGTAAGGAGAGGAGAAGGGTGGTTGGGATGGAGAGGAGGGGTGCAAGAGGAGTACAAAAGTAACTCCAAATCTAAAATTAACATCTCTAAGCTTATCACTGTCATCAATAGATATTTTTGCTACAAGGGTTCTGAAATAAAAATGACTGAATACCACACATTTTTCTAATTGTTTTTGTGGTTTTTGTCCATAATGAACATAATAGGGGGGACTTTGCATTGAACTTCAATGTCATATTGAAACTTAGAGTTGGGACCTGAAGAAGAGGGAAATTAAGGCACAGTGACAGATCCACATAGGCAACTGTGTGACAGGGATTAATATCTTTTCTCTGACATAGGAGAGAAAGTTCTTTATTATTATTTCTATTATGGCAGAAAGGAACTCCAAACAATTTTGGATTTGGGCCCCACTATGCTAGGCAAATAACAGGACAATCCCTGTCCCCAAAGAGATTATAACCTAGATGTCAGACAGGATGCAACAAATGAACAATACAGATAGATAGAAAGTTCTGAGAAGAAGATTAAATAATGAAACAAATAGTTTATCACAAGAGCTGAAGTCTCAGTACTATCCTAACCAATGCCAATTTTTTATTAGGAATATTCTCTTCATTTCAAATACAGCATGAATTGTTGGCCTTTGCTAACGAAAGAGAGTTTAATAAAGGCTGCCTTTATTATTGGGTGCTTATTTGCCTTATTATAATTATGAGCAGAGATTAATGCTTTGCACAATGCAAACTAGAAAAAAGTAAGTCTGATCATTATTTTCTTTTTAAGTGTTAGCCCAACTATGAAAATGGGTCAGGGGAGGGGAAGGAATGATGATGTGGTACATGCTAATAAATTCAAGTAGTAGTGTTTTAATTTGTAGCAGTTCTTTAATATTTATTCCAGACAGTGTGTACAGACTGTTATTTCTGAAATGATTTTGTGTGTCAAAAGTTCTTCATCAAAAGATAGGCACGAGCAAAAATCATACCCTAACTGAGAAAAAAAATCAAACTTAAAAAGAGACATTAATTAGAGGAGCTCTTGAGTTGGTATTTAAACCACAGAAATGTAAGACATATGCATGGAAAATTTCTCTATTAAGGGTAACTTCATTTTACAAAATGTTCTCACACATACTTCCAACGAATTGTACTGGATCAATTTTTAATGTGGAATAGAGGCTCTCTATATAAATTAGATCAGATAAACTATGCCTGCTTAAATTTGCCAATGAAACCACTCCAATTTTTTATTTAAAACATAACATGAACCTAAGACTGTTAGAGCAGAAGCATTTAAATAATTTGGAATTCCTCAGTATAAACATCTATTCCTGGGATTTAATTAAATACGGTTTCATATTTAAGAATCAGTTGCTGGGTTCATCACAGAACTTTCGGACACAATTTTTTGGTAGACAGACACAGTACTATCTTAAAAGCAGATATAGTTCTCTACATTTATTCATCTTTCCTAAAATATTGGGGTTCAAACATCACTCAGGGTTCAAACAAGAAGGAAAAAACAATGATGAAAGCAAAGCTAAAAAAGTCCATTGTCACAGATCCTTTGGTTTTTGGTGGGGTTGGGGAGAGGGAGAATCAAATCTAAAGAGCATTATTAACTTAAATATGGCCTCAAAAGTTAAATGTTCTAAAAATAAGGTTTCATAAAATCTAAGACACCTGGAAATTATTCCTCAGGTTCCCCCCCCCCCCGCCCCAAATTCTAATAGAAACAGATTGTTTCTTTTTAGACAAAAAATATTGTGCTGAAGTGTTTGAAATCCAAGCATTGTAGCAGTAAGAACCCAAAAGTGAAACTGACTAAACAGAAGTTAAATTAATTTAAGTGAATTTCCAGTGTTAAAATTTTTTTTAAAATGTACAAATTAAACAAAGAACTTAACTTATTACAAACAAACTAGATTTTTAAAGTTCTCATGTTTAATATACAACATATTATTAGTAACATAAGGGAAGAAACCTATTTGCCTTTAACATATGATCTTAAGCAACAGTGTCTCAGCCAAATGTCCTTGTTCCTTCTTTGCACCATATGTAAGTGAAAACCTAGCAGATGGAAATGTTACAGGAAGTTATTTCAATATTTTTGATTCTCTAAATATCACTATCATCCTCACTGCATGGAAACAAGTGGTAGATACAATCAAATATTGTTTTGATTTGCACTGTTACATAACTTTCATCAAAATAAACTTATTGCTGAGGCTTCCAGACTTTTTCACATCAGGATGTCACAGGCAAACTCTCATAACTGGCCTTCAAATGTGTCTCAGAATCTTTAGCACTTATAGCCCCCAAACTTAAAACAATTTCCACAGGAATCAGTAGAATAGTGCACAGGTCGCTCTTGGTGTCAGAGAAAGGCTAGTTAGGCCTGGCCTATACCGGAGCGGGACGGGTTTGACCTAAGATACACAATTTCAGCTACGCAAATAACGTAGCTGAAGTCAGCATATCTTAGGTCGACTTACCTGGCCATCCACACAGCGGCGAGTCAACTTCGCTTCTGCCTCTCGCTGAGATGGAGTACAGGAGTCGACAGGAAGCGTGCTCGGGGATCAATTTATCACATCTACGCTAGTCACGATAAATCAATCCCCGATAGATCGATCGCTGCCCACCAATCTGGCAGGTAGCGTAGACGTACCTTAAGATAAAAATGATTCAATAATTCAGATTCAGTAGAAAATAAGATGTAGCTTGAAAATCCTCAGCAACTGTAGGGACTCCCACTCTGGGGCTAGACACCCCAAACAGGAAAAAAACTACGGGGCTCACATAAAAGTGACAGCTTATTCTTTTTTAAACTACTTCCAGATAAAATGATAAAATATTTATACATTTATCCGCATTTTACATGACTGTAAAGACAGAATTAATAGATGTGTGGCTATATTTGCATTCACACACACTTCTGGGTTGAGAACAAGCATGAGAAATGTCAGCACAAAAATTGTTTTGAAGAAGTCATTAAGCAACTGAAAATAGTAGTATATGGCTGTCCTCTCACCTATAAATATACTGTAATATTATCTGTTATGATATCTTGCATTTTAGCAAAACTATTCTACAGACTAAGAACTTAACATGGGGAATATGATGCCCTCTTTGTTGTATTGCCACACTTCAAGCAATACATTAAAAACAAAAACAGACAGCTGCTTAAAAACTTAACAGAGCATCCAAGAACATACATTAAAAGATACCACGCTTTTTTGGTCAAGTAATAACATATGCCAATGCCAACGTCAGCTACTAAATATCACTGTACAGTTGAGGAGGTCATAAACTGTTATAATAAGCCATAAATCCAGTGTCTATATTCAGCCCATGATTGTTTTGAGTCCTAGTGAAGTTATGAATTTAAGCTCTGAGGCTTGTCTTTTGAAAGCATTGTGCAGGTTTCCTTTGAGGAAGAGCACCGATCAGTCAGATATAGTGGTCACGTTGTGAAAAGTGTTCAGGGTGTATTTGTCTTTTATCAGTTTTCCTGTGTGAGTTCATTCGACAGCATAGTGCCTGTCTGGTTTTGCCCAGACAGTTGCTATTGGGGCATTTAGTACACTGGATGAGGTACAGCACATGTAATAGTTATGCATAGGACCCATAGATCTTGAAAGGTAGGGGATGTTGATCATTGTAGCAGTGGAGATATGTCTGCAGGTTTTGCCTCTGTTGTTCCGAAAAGGTCTCATGCCATTTTGAGTTGGCGTGTCCTGGTCTTGGGGGGAGCTTGCTTCTGATGACCTAGAAGAGGTTGGGGAGTTGTTTGAAGAAGGCAGAGTTCAGGAAAGATTTCTTTCAGCATGGAGTCTCCACAGAGTATGGCTGTAATTGTTTGATGATAGCCCATATGGATTCTGGTCTGTGGTGACACATGACAACCAGGGGCGTGCGGTCAGAGGGAGGTTTATTTCTGTATTGTCGCAGGTTCTTTGAGGGTATTTGGGTGGCCTATTCCATAATGCAATCTGTTCCACCATGTATTTAGCTGTGCACTCCGAATATATTTCCCCAGACGTGAAGAAGAGCTCTATCTAAGCTAGAAAGCCTGTCTCTCTCACCAACAAAAGCTGGCCCAATAAAAGATATAACCTCACCCACGTTGTCTCTCTAATATCCTGGGACAGACATAGCTACACCAACACTGCACACTATACAGAATAGAAATATAAATGAAGAGAGGAGTCTATGGGACCTGAGTTTTCATGTAGTTTTTCCCCACATGTTAAATAGAGACCTTAAACTGCAAGCTGATAGATCAGGCCTGCACAACATGCGGCCCAGGGGCCACAGGCGGCCCGCATGGGCTCACTGTGCGGCCCGCGGGGGGTCAGTAGGGGTGGGGCAGGCCAAGTGGTGGGGTGGGGGGCAGTGGATGGGGGCAGGGTAAGGGCGGGGCTTTTCGGCCTACAGCTGTGTGTTTTTTTTTGCAGTAAGATGGCCCTCGCTGCTTTCCGAGTTGTGCAGGCCTATGACAGATCAATGTTGTGACTGCTGAACATAAAAAGGTATTGCTTCTTGTTTACTATTCTTTCATTAAATTTCCTATAAGCATTAGTATTATTACAGTATACCATATTTTGATTATAGCAGACATAATTTTTCAGTGTTGTAAGTTGTAAGTGGTTGTAAGTGGTGGTTTACCTGGCTTACTCTCATTAATATCAGCTGAAAGAAAAGCATTTTGTACACAACCTAAAAGTGTGTTTCAAATGAAAATCTCAATCCTTTTAATCACTCGTTGAATAAAAGCACAGATTTCTTCATTCCTCCTAAAAACTAGACTGGAAATAGACTTAGATTTGTGAAATTGCTTGTTAGGTATAGTTGATATCTGATCATAAATATTAGGCATTAGTAACAATTTTGTATTTTTTTTATTTCTAAAAAGTCATATGTTTTCCTATTTAAATATTATTGACAGCAAACCTCAGACCTATTTTCCAAAAGCAGATATGAGTGTTGCACCTTTTAATCCTAAGTGTTGTTAAGCAAACTAAATTTAAATGCATTAAATACTTAAATAAATTTAAATGAAGTGATAATACACAAATATATTAAAACAAAACTAAAGCTGAAAGTAAAATAGCCAACTGAAGTTACAGGCTAGCAAACAATATACGATGTATCCTGCATGCAAAAAATATATCCACATCCTTTGAAAAACAAATTCAAAATTATTATCCATCTATTTTT
This sequence comes from Dermatemys mawii, assembly GCA_007922305.1. Taxonomy (NCBI): domain Eukaryota; kingdom Metazoa; phylum Chordata; order Testudines; family Dermatemydidae; genus Dermatemys; species Dermatemys mawii. The sequence continues at coordinate 14,715,813 of ML677339.1, read as the reverse complement.
TGATTGGTGCAAATGAAGCTGATCCCTTTGGGTAGGTATCCATGTTATAGAGATAAAATAATTAAACACAGGATATTTACCATGTTAGGAAATGGCAAATTGAATGTCAAATGTCACTTTCTAAACAAAAAACAAAGAGAATCTTTAAATGCAATAATGAAGCAACAAGTAATTTGTATAATCAAATAAGAAATTGTCTAACCTGTTTTCCTTAGCGAGAAATCATTCCTGGAATTGATTTCTAATTAAATAAATATTCTTAGAGAACAAAAGAGATAAAAGTACAAAAGATTAACCCTGATGATTATCTTTAAATTACAACCAAATGGGTTCCCATTGTAATGTGCTATCTTTTTAAATGGACATGCTGTTTGATAGGAATTTGTTTGTTCACATTCACCATCTGCACTCCTCTGGTTTTAAGTACAAGATTAATATTTTCTTATGAGGCTCTCTTATTCAAAGGGAAACCAAGTATCAATCTGTCATGGATCAAATCCTGGATCATTTATTTGACTTTGAAATTGCATGAACCAGTTAGTAATTATGTTTTTCTGCATATTTGATGAAGGAAAAAGCACACACAATGAAACAGGGCAGTCTCATTTATCTGCTCCAAGTCCAGCAAATACTAACAGATATAAAAAGTAGGTTTAATGACAACTAAGGATGCAGGAGGCCCACCAAACCTATCCAAATAGTTGAAAGCATGGAAACAATTTAAAGAAATATCCAGCATTCCTTGCCACCTTCAATATCACCTATAATACTGTTGAATGTTTTATGGAGCATTGCAGAGTATTATCATTTCCATTTCCAACACATACCAAAAAGCAATATATACCTAACTTCATCCAGTGCAGTTTGTTATGTAAAAAAACAAACAAACCAAAAAAAACCCAGCTCACTCTGTTATGCTCATACTCTCTTGTTTCCACAAACTTGACTGTCACATAGTCCATTCATTTTGGAAAGTTATTCTGATTTAACACCATGTGTGAAAGAGTTGGATTAAGTTGGGACATGTGTTTGTTATTGCTTTTTGGAGCAATTTGTTGGCAATCAAAATCAGACTACTGCCTTTGTACAGCTTGCACAGCAGGGGTTAATTACTCAGTGGAAGCGAAGCTTAGGAAATCCTTCCACCAAGAGCGTGACACCATTTTTTGGTAAACAGGCCCAGAGTATGCCTGTTGCTTCAAAATTCTGGTCTCCAGTGTGGCAGCCCTCATATCGAAATCAGATTTTAATCTTGCTCAGTACCCAGCAGCACCCACTGCGAAAGAAAGATGTGGAACACAAGATTCTTAAGAACAATGGGAGTTGTTGCATGTTGAGCACTTTCAAATATCTGGCCCTTAAATTTTAGTTTGGCATTAGCAAGAAATATATTCTCAATTTAATTTATTCTCCTGTTGATATTATTAGACCCATAGGATAGCACATACCAAGAAACAAGAACATTTTGTTAAGCATTAGCGTGAAGACAAGCAAAAGAGAATAAGCTTTAAAGCTTAACAGACAATAACTTTCATATTTTATATAGAAAATTATTATAATCCCATTTCTCAGGTTCTCTCCCTTTCAAAGTAATAAGAAGCCAATTTAGCTATGGAGCACTCACAACTGTTGAACACATTGTCAAGTAAAGCCATATTACCATATTCTGCAACTTCAAATTTTACACTGACACAGGAAGCTGGTATTAACCTTGCATTTCTTGGTAAGGTGGGAGAGGGTGGGATAAGGAGGAGGCAAATTTCTTATGTACTGTCTTTTTTTTACAACAGCCATACAAAATAATCTCTCACACTATTACACAACTGGGCACATAAAAGATACCTTGGAAGTACAGTGCGGCACAAAGAGCTGCCTGCAGGAACAACAAAAGTACAATATTATCTTAAAGGAAAACTGAAGTGCTATGATTTAATTGCTTGTTGTTACAGAGATGTTTACTAATGATGCAATCTGAGAGGTGACAAATGTCTTCAACATGTCTCTTTCTCCCTACTTCTCTCCCTATTCCCTCCCCCACCTTAAAAAAATTTCATGTCTTCCACATTCAAGGACAGTTTCAAATAGCTCAAGAATTAAAATTTCCCCACCTGTCCTCCTAGATCATTTTTAGTTTTATCCTACAATTTTTAGTGAATGTCATTGATTAACTTTTCAGACTGATTCTTCCATGCAGTGGTATCTCCCAGAAACCTGCTAGTTTAATCTTAATAAGCCATCAAATGACACTGAATGTGCTAGATATGGGGAATAACTGAATTTTCAACCACAGGACAGTGAAGACAAAGAAAGGTTAATGGTGCACTGCATTGTGATTTAGCCACCATGCAGCCAAACCGTCATACATCATACTGGAAATTATCAGAACTTTGTTTATTCCTTATATTATCTTTAAAATACTTTAAACTGCATGTTTCAAAAATCTCAAGACCAAGATTTAAGATATGCTATTTATAGAGATGCTCTTTTATATAGCAAATTGCATATAAGTGAGAATGAATTGATGGATTCTCCAAAACCTGAAGTCTTTAAATGGAGATTGCACATCTTATGCTCTAGTTTAATCAGAAGTTATGGAGTTGATAAAGGTATTACTGGGTGAAAAATCTATGACATGAGTTATGCAGAAAGGCAAAACAGACTGTCATAATTGTCCCTTCTGGGCTTTAAATCTGTGAATTCATGAAAATTGTTTGTGTTGTCCAGGAATCATTCCACAGACAGCCATGAAAAAAAAATCAGTGCCTCAATGTTAAATGTAGCTAGTTTTATATTTTCCCAAAGAACACACAATCTCCTGTCTAGTTCAACAATATTCCACACAAAGGTGTGCATTAGTAGACTAATAATTCAATTCTTGGATAGTTGCAATCACTTGTGCTCATTCTTCACAATGCATCTTAAGCATGGAGTAGCCAGGTAATACATTTACAGCTTACTAATGCACAGATCTGGTGTAGTTTTACTGTTTTTAGAATTGGTTTGTAACAACATAAGTGAATGCATGTAGGGCTAAAAGATTATCTTGTGGCTAAAACATAGGACTAGGAGTAAAGAAACCTACGATTAATTTCCAGAATGGATTGGAATTCAAAATGGGGGTACAAGTTAAGGAGTTCTACAGAGGATGGGTTGTTGACAATCTAGCACACTGCAGCCCGTCAACGGGGGAAGAGACAGCACTCACCCATCCCACCAGGATCATCTCTAGAGAACTCAGCATCAAGGATCCCTCCATTTATAGTTTATCTTTGTTTTAAAAAATGAAAAGATTATTCTTTGTATTTTGGTGCCCCAAGGAGTTGCCTATCTAAATTATGTCCAAATTGAGCTTAGTGCAAATTAATGCCTTTTAGAATTAAATTTTGCACAGCTAGGGAAGAAAAAGAACAATGCCCCTGTACAGCTACTTTTCTGGCTTTACAATTTGCTCCTAAAATATTCACAAGAGAAATGCAGTCAATATATTGTGATAAATTGATAACATCACTTTTTAAGCTTTGCATTTGTATTTTGTGAAGTGAGGAGCCATTGCTCATTCATGGCACGGGGGAAAAGTATGATCCACAGAATATCCCCAAGCTAAATTACAAAAAAGGGAGCAAACTCTCAAAAACAGGTATCTATCCCAAATACATGCAGAAATAAACAGAGAAAGAGAAAATATATTACTTGAAGCAAGCAAGTAGTCCTACAAGTAACAGTCAAAGTTCTTTCTGGAGACATATCTCTAGAATGCTGTGGAAAGCCCAAGGCATTTTGTTTCCTTCCTTGTTTTGGAGTTGGCACCTTGGGTCCCACCCCTGTAAGCACTTATGTATATGAATAACTTTACAGAACTCAGTAGGCTTAATGTCTTCAAAATGATTATTCACTTGTACAAGATTACTCACATGTTTTAAGTTTTTTCAGAATCTGCCTGCAGTTTATAGCTAATATTCTTGATGGTAGTGAAACAGGCTATTTCCCTCTGGGCTGGTTATTGCCAAACAGGCACAAATTATTGCTGTCAATTTTATCCATTTATCACCCTTACCATTGGGGGGAGGGGGGGTATTTTAAAAACTGTCCTTTCCTCATCTTTAACGTGTACAAAAAGTTACCTGCTACAGTCAATTTAAAATTGTTGGATGTATGCCCAACAGTAATAGTATGAAGAAATACAACTCCAGTCCCAAAGCAACATTACAACCCTACTTTCCCATAAATTCTGGTTCTGTAGTATGTCTACTTGTGAAACACTGTCGAATGCAGAAACACAATAAAATAAAGTCTGTTAAGATAAAAACAGTTTTGGGCACCTCCGTGTGTGTATCTTTATTCCCTTGTTGCATGTTGTAACTCTCCTATTCATTCATTCAGTCCTATTTCCTCTTTTTAAAAAATCTTATTTCCTTTCCTTTGTTTCCCTCCCCTGTTCACTAAAAGAAAAAAGAAAGAATATTATTCCTTTTTTACTTTATGGAACCATCTTTTCCACCTTTTACCCCTGTTTTCATCATCTCTGACCTTCCTGTTTCTCTCATTCTGATCTCTCCCCTTACTGGTTTCTTTATCTGCTTCTAATGCCCCATCCCTTTGCTCCTTGTCCACCTAGGATGTGGACCTGCAATCTGATCCATATGGGTGGACCCACGCACAGCCTCATTGACTTCTATGGGTGTCTGTACTGGTATGAGGAATTTGCCCACGAGGAGCTAATTGCAGGATTAAGGCCATAGTCGGCTCCCGTGACATCGGTCTCTATGCCTGCACACACCTTGACCCAAGACCCACATCTTTTTGGCCCAAGACCCACATCTGGGAATAGAAACTGTATGGTGGGCCACACATACTCACAAAATTGGGGTTGTGGTGTGGGCAGGGGTGAGGGCTCTGGTTGGGGCTGCTGGCTCCGGGGTGGGGTCAGAAATAAAAAGTTCAGGGTATGGGAGGGGGTTCCGGGTTGGGATGGGGAGTGGCATGCCGGGGGAGGGAAAGAAGGTGGGGGGAAGGGCTCTGGGCCGGGGATGAGGAGTTTGGGGTGTAGGAGGGTGCTCTGGGATGGAACCAAGGGGTTCAGAGGGCAGGAAGGGGACTCCTGGCTGGGGTAGGGGATTGGGGTGCGGGAAGGTGTTCAGGTTCCGGCTGGGGGTGTGGCTCTGGGATGGGGCCAGGGATGAGGAGTTTGGGATGCAGGACAGTGCTCCGGGATGGAATCGAGGGGCTGGGAAGGGGATCAGAGGTGGAGCAGCGGGGTTGCGGCATGAGGAGAAGCTCAGGTGTGCAGGCTCCAGGTGGTGCTTACCTCAAACCACTCTCGGAAGCAGCACCAGGCGGTTCTGCATGCTGCCCCATCCTCAGAGAACGTGCCTGCAGCTCCCATTGGAGCCTCAGAGGGGCCCATTGGAGTGGGACCACTAGAGCATGTAGGAACTGGACGGGAGCCAGGCCGCAGCTTCTGTGAACAGTGTAGAGCAGCCCTCAACCCTGCTCCCCAACTGGAGCGCCAGACCAGGGCAAGTTCCAGACCCCACTCTCCAGCAGGAGCTCGAGGCTGGCTTAAAACGGCTGAAAGGCTGGATCCGGGGACTGGACTAGATGACCTCTTGAGGTCCCTTCCAGTCCTATGTTTCTATATAAAATAATCTTTTAATGTTCCCATAAATGCTGTTTAAGAATTATATACTGTGTATATAAAATACTTATATGGCTCTGTCGTTGTAGCATCTTAGCATCTCACAGTCTTCAATGTCTTTACCCTCACAATACTGCTGTAAGGCAAGAAAGTACTATTACTGAAGCACAGGGTATCTAAGGCCTGGGTCTGCAAAGGACTCAGTGTTGCAGTGCCTAACTTTTAGGCATCTAGAAAATAACTTGAGAAACAATGAGATCCACAAAGCCTGAGTTAGGTTCCTTGGCTCCCTATACAATTAATAGGACAGAGAGGCACCTAAGAATAGGATCCAGAAAAGCCAGCATGCTAGGCAGGGAGTAACCTAAACAGGGCAATGGGAGATGCCAGCTAGAGGGTATGCCATAAGCCCCACTGTTTTCACAAATTTTGATGCCTAAATCTGGGCTGCAGGGAGGCACTTCTCTCTGCTTGCAATTCCAGCATGGAAAAAACATGGACACCAGACTATTTGGGGAACATTAAAGAAGACAAAATACTTTGTTGTTCTGCTTCCCTTTTCTTCCACCCACCCCCAAAGAAGATGAATCATGCAAGTGGATTCCTCCCATCAGCTGAGTTTGCAGCTCAGAGCACTGGGGAGAGGAGGAGAGAATGAAAACCCCTAACAAGAAGGAACTGTAACTGTTTGGACTGTGGGAGAAAGGTTTTCTAGGCATAAGCAAGAGAACCCTAATGCTTAGCCTAGGTTAGCCTTAAAGGACACATAGAGCTTGCTTATTATAGACACTACTATTGCTTTTTGAAATTTAAGATTGTAACTCATTTGTGTATGTATGTTTACCTGCTTTAACCTTATAAATAACTCATTTTCTTTTAAACAGATCTGTATATAGTTCATTAGAGGACTGGCTACAGCATTATCTTTGGTGTGTGATCTAAGGTGCAACTGATCTGGGGTAAATCACTGGTCCTTAGGAACTGTGATAACTTGAATATTACTGTGATTCTTCATGTAAGGGACCATCTACCATAAATGTAGGCTTACCCGAGTGGCGAGACAGATTTTGGAGTACTCAAAGAGACTATCTGTGATTCCACATTAAGGCTGTTATCGTGCACAAAAGGTTTACACTTGCTACTTGGCTGGTAAAATCTAGATATAGAAATCACAACTAATTTGGGAATTGTACCCTGCTTCTCAGGTTGATACTCACGCTGCTGAGCCACTTCAGGACAGCTTGACCAGGCCGACATAGTGAAAATGTGTATATAGTGCTTATGTTCTTCTAAAAATGGAGAAATACCTTGACTAGTACAGTCAACTAAAAATTGCATCTCTTGTATTTGTGAAAATGTTTACCTCATTGTTATGTGTAATGTCTAAGATTACAATAACCAAGGCTACAAGAACATTTCAATTTTTTCAGTTTTACATTACATGGGATTTTCAAAAGCACTCAATGTTTGCCTACTCAAAACCTTCTTTTTTTCCATCGAAGTACAGCCAATGGCGAGCACTTTTGAAAATCGCACCCTTTGTACTTTGACACTATTTTCCCTGTAGACCAGGGGTAGGCAACCTATAGCACGGGTGTCAAAAGCGGCACGCAAGCTGATTTTCAGTGGCACTCACACTGCCCGGGTCCTGGCCATCGGTCTGGGAGGCTCTGCATTTTAATTTAATTTTAAATGAAGCTTCTTAAACATTTTAAAAACCTTATTTACCTTACAAACAACAATAATTTAGTTATATATTAAAGACTTCTAGAAAGAGGCCTTCTAAAAACATTAGGATGTATTACTGGTATGTGAAACCTTAAATTAAAGTGAATAAATGAAGATTCGGCACACCACTTTTGAAAGGCTGCCGACCCCTGCTATAGACTGTTTTGTTTTTGTTGGGGGTCTTTCACAGCAACTGATGAGAAACGTGGAAAAATTTGATCTTAAAACAACAAGAAGCAGCAGGGTAACCTGGGGACAGGTGTAGTTGTCCAAAACCAAATTCATTTTTAAAAACTACATTTCTAAAACTGAAAACTTGAACAGTGTAATAGATTTGTGAATTTTAAGGCCAGAAGGTATCATTATGATAAATAAGTCTGACTTCCTACATAACTCAGGCCCACAGAATTTCACTCAGTAACTCCTGCTTCAAGCCTGTAGCATCAGGCTGAGCTAAAGCATGTATTTTAGAAAAATATTTCAAAAGTCTTGATGTGAACACTAAGTGATGAAACCCCAGGTTTCTAGATAAGTTGTTACAATGGTAAATTACCTTCCATTAAAATCTGCATCTTATTTACAGTTGGAATTTCTCTAGCTTCAACCTCCATCCATTGGATCTTGTTATGCCTTTGTCAGATATATTCCATAATATACCAGGAGTCTGCAACTACTATGTCTCGTGTTCTCTACGAATTAAGTTTGGCCCTAACATAGTCAATATATTTCACAGGTTTACATTTAAACAACCAACCAAAAATGCCTGTGCAGCATGTCCAGTTGAAACATGGCAATATCATGAAAGTGCACAAAAACGTGAAACTGGACTAGACTAGGAACAACAATGAAGCTTGTCACTTTGGAAAATATAAATAAACATCACAACTAAATTTGATCTTTAGACTATTCCATACTCATCTTCATCAAAGATATTGTTTGCAACACAGATATGGACCTTTTTTTTAATTTGTGTTTTTTAATATTTCTCTCTCACACACACACACTTGCTACCACCGATATTTTTCCTTTGCTTGTAACTCCCTCGTCTGAGTACCTACAATACAGACATATAATATTGCTTGGGGCAGCAAAAAGTTTAGTTTACCGTTTACATGACAGATCAAGGATATCTTTTTGTAAAGAAAGGACAGGTGAGATCTCCCCAGGAGGAAGCAGAGGTAGTGGAAAACCTGCCAAGCCTGACTCACTGAAAAGGCACACTCTTTCATCGGATATAAAATTTATAAAAAATGTGAGAGTTTGCTCTGTTTAGATTTGCTCTGAGCAGGGACAAATGAAACACTGGCATTTTGTCTTCATTCAAGCTCCCACTGCCCTAGCGGTACGTATCAGGGTTCACACGGCTGGTAGTATAACAGTGGGAAGCTGGAGGCAGAGGCCGTGCAAACAGAGGTCAAGCTCTGGGAGAAGTACTATCTTTATTCTTTCTTCTGTGCTATCTCATTGCACTACAGAGAGACCCAGAAGGGGTCTTTAGATAAGTCAGACCTCCTATATATCACAGGCCATTATGTTTCACCCATTTACCCTGCATTCAATCTAATACACTTGTTTTGTTAAAGCCTATTTTCCAGAAAGGCATCCAGTATTTGAAGTCTTCAGAAAATGGAGAATCTACGATTTCTCTTGGTAGTTTGTTTCAATGGTTAATCACCCTTACTGTTCTTAAAAGCTTCCCACTGTTATACTACTAGTGACTACTGATACATTACCACCAGGGCAGTGGGAGCTTGAATGAAGATAAAATGCCAGTGTTTCATTTGCCCTGCTCAGAGCAAATCTGAACAAGTAGGTAAAAAGGCTTGCCACTGTCAGCACTTTGTCTCTACTAGAAGTCCCACCAACACCACCACCAATGGAGCTGCACCACTGCTAATGCAGCCATGGCAAATTTTAAGAAAAAAGCCAAGTGTAGACAAACAGAAATGGGCTCAGAATTGTGTAAGGGAGAACTCTTCACCTCCCCACACAGCCATGTGTCCTTGAAGGAAAACTGCAGAGAAGACCCAGGCAGAGACTCCAACCACTATGGGCAGAAGCTGCCAAAAGCCAGGACCTCAAAACTGCCTACAGTTTTGATTGAACTTTGTGACTCCCTGATGACTGGCTGTTTGTGAGGGAGAGGGAAGGCAAGGCTAGAGAAATCTCTTCAGCTTCACTCCACATCTACCCTCTTCTCCCCCTCCAGTCCTCTTCCACCTTCTTCTCTTCGCCCTTCTTTCTATTCAGCTGATCCTCTCCTAACTACTGTCCTCATCCCAGAGAAACCCACAGAACTAACATGTTTGTCAGCACCACATTGTTCACTGCCCTTGTGTGTTCTACCTCTTCCCCCACTTGCTGTCCATCTTGTCTGTTTAGATTATATGTTTTTTGAACAAGAAAACCATCTACTTCTCTGTGCAGTACCCTACACAACATGGCCCCATTCTTGTTTGGCCCTTAGGCATGAGTGTAGTAAACATGATTTCAAGAGTAAAGCTGCTCCAGGCATCTCTCCAGAGCAATGTTTACATACAGACTGGACTAGGCAACCACTCGCTCCCTGCTCTTCACAGATAGTTTATTGACATAATACTATTCAAGTGTTTGTGAAGTGAAAGAATGACTGAAATCTCAAGTGTGCGTGAGAAGCAATGGGTCATTTATCTGCCATGGGTTGGGTTTCATTCTGTGTTGAGGGGTTTTATTTTCGGTAAATGCACATCTTAAAAAAGAGTTTGAGTGTAATCGTCCCAACACCACACCCTACAATAGTGTTACTGTCGTAGTCAAGGGCTTTCCTGATTTTTTTTAAAACTTGTTTTACAAAATGGATACCTGTGGCCCTGCGGGCACAAGGAAACTCAGTCCTGTCATCCACCTCTGGAGAAGCGCCACAGGGAGAGACAGCAGCAGAAGCTATAGGTTAGTCTTAGCCTACACACGTATTTTTTTCTCTCCAACTCCATGCCATTGCTGTGACCGAGGCCATTTCTCCAGTGGCTGCACCAGTACGGAAAAGGTTCAAGCAGCTCCCGACATTATTATCTAGAGCTTCTCCGAGTAGCAAACAGGGTGGTAACTAAAATACCAGTGCTTCTTTGTTGCATGCATCCATCCGATGAAGTGGGTATTAGCCCACGAAAGCTTATGCTTCAATACTTTAGTTAGTCTTTATGGCGCAACAGGACTCTCTGTCGCTTCTTCCACACCAACACTCCCACCCACTGTCCTTCTTACCAACAGCAGAGATGTCCTGGTGAGCAGGGTCAGGTCTCAGTTTCGCGGCTGTAAATGTACTTTAGCTGCCTCGCTCGCTGTATTTTCCATTGCCAGGTTACCAAACCAAATGAAACCCTCAAACACCCCAAAGGGAGAACGTCCCTGTCGCTGAATGGCCCTGCTCCAGACGAAATGTTCGGAGGGGCTGACAGACAGACACAGGCACCGACCCAGAAACAACTGGCCCAACTTTGACATTGTGACTTAGAATTTCGGGAAACGCTGCCAAGTTTTGTTATTAGCAGGAGCCAGCTGCCGCCTCCCCCCCTCCCCCAGCCGGGGAGCTCCTCTCTCCCCCCAGTGGAAAGGCTCCGGACGGGTATTGTTATACAACCATGCCAGGGCATGAGCACAGGAGGGAGATGGATAGAGAACCGCGCACCAACGGAGCCCTCGGGTTCCCCATCCCGGCACGGCCCCGCAGGCCCGGTGCGGAGTAACCGGGCTAGGCTGGAGGGGGAAGAGGCGAGGAGACGGCCACTCACCCAGCAGCAGCAGCTTGAGCTCCCTGCGCGCGTCCCGCTTGTCCCTGCGCAGCTGCCGCTCAATCTCCGCGCTGATCCGCTGCGACTCTTTCTCCTCCGCGGATAAGCAACATCCGGCCATGGTCAGCGCTGCAGGCGAGGAGGAAGGCGCGCTCCTCTCCCGGCTCTGCCCGGCAGGGGAACCGCCGCCCGCCCGCACCTGGTCCTCTGCGGGCACTGGCGGGGTTGCGCCTCTCGCCAGCCCCGGATCCCCGCGCCACCAGCCGGCGCAAGGGCGGCGGAGCAGACGAGTCCCGCGCAGGGAGGTGGGCGCCGCGGCCGCGTCCCCAGGGGGTGTCTCTCCGCCTCCCGCGGGAGCGCTAAGCCGCGCACGGTGGGTTGGACTCTCCTGCCCCCCCCCCGGCACTGGGCTCAGAGGCAGGGAGGAGGGGGCGGCGCGAGGGGGGTGGGGCAGGTGTTTTTGTATCTCGTTGCTCCTCCTGTCGTGGGTTAATATTTGCAAATGCGCCTCCGCGTGTCACGGGAGACGGGCGGCGATGGTGGGGGGGAGGAAATCGCGCCCCCCGTTTGCGGCTCCTTGTCTGGAGAGGAAAACGGGCGGAGAGGGAGGAGCCGCCGCCCGCCTGGCCTCCTCTCGGCAGTGCCTGCTGCGGGAGACGTGGAGGAGGCGCGGCCTCTTGCGAGCTCGGGCCCACTGGCGGCGCGACTCCCGCAGGGGGCTGGAGCAAATGGCGCCTGGTCTTTAATAACACTGTAATAAACCGATACTGTTTAAAAGGCTGCGGGCGGGGGAGGGGAGTTAGTGCCTTAAACCCCCCCAGCCCCTCTGCTGGCCCGTGAGAGGTCGGTGTATCTGTCTGTCTGTCCGCACATAACCCGGCCCCGGCTGCTCCTCTGCAGGCGAACCGCCCCGCGCGCCCCGTTTCCCCCCTCAATTGAAATATCCCTGTTCCCCCAGGGGAGCGGCTGCCGCCTCCACCCAGCCGTGGGGGAGCCAGTCCTACACCTGGCGGGGAGCGCAAACCAGGCGCGAGCTGCTGGGCTGTAGGGGGCTCGCGCCTCGGGAACGAAACAAAACTTGTTTCGCTTGTCAGCCTCTGTCTGCTCGCACGTCCCTCGCCTGGAATCATAACCTAGAGGTTAATCAGTTCCAGCGATCTCACTGGAATGAGTGCAGACCTGTTTGTTGAAGCTGAGACAATCCGAGATACATACTGTCATGCTGCCAATTTACATGGAGATGGGAGGGGGGGTGTGCTCGCCTTTAAACTACAGGGCAGGCTGACTCACTGAGGGACGCACTACAGACTAGAGGAGGAAGAAAGCTCAAGTGGACGAGGGATTCGCTTGTTTCAGGAGTTTAACACTTTCACTAACTTTAGGAGAATGATTCCACGTTTCTAGTGCATTAATGAAGTCAGCTGACCCCAGTTTGCTGGGGGAAGGGATTAGATACCCAGACGGAGTGATGTATTTAGCAATCTGGTGTATGCTGGGGGTGAGGTAGAGAGAAAGTTTTGTAGCAAAGAAGGTCTGATAGGTGAGGTTTGACATTTGTTATTCTCCCATTTAAAAATGACACTTGTATAAAAAGGTGTAGTATTATATCTCCCAACATTGTGTTACTCCCTCCCCCCATCTTTTTTTCTCCAAAAGAAAAATCACAATAAGTGAAACTATTTGATCTTTTGGTTGCAGCTCTTCATTTCTGAGGCATTGTACAATTAGTCACATTTCTCTCTTTGGCTTACATACTTATCTTGTATTTAGCTGTACAAATATTACCTTCCATGTTGGGAGGTATGAAACAATTTTATGGTCAAGCCTTATCTGCCCTGGAAACATTAGTCCACCAACTGTGGTGTAAACTGTGAGTAAAACAGGGGTCAGATCTTTTTATACTGTCATGAAAACCTATTTTAACAACAGTGTTAGAGACCTGAATCCTATATATACTAGTAGCTTAGCACCAGTGAGTTCTCAGTTGGGGTCTCCAGTTGCTACTGTTAATAAGTAAAAATGAGCAGCTTTATGTTACAATAGTCCGCTTGCTGTTGCTTTAACATACAACAGTGACAAATTATGCTCCTGGGGGAATTCTGCACCACTGCACAATGCAGAATTTTGAAGAAATTAATGTGCAGACAATTTCGTTCCCCCTACCACAGAAATGGGCGGCAGTGCTGCTAGCCACCACGAGGTGGGGCCACTCGACTCAGCAGAGCCCAGGTTGCACATAGAAGACACTGCTGGCTGGGCGGGGGGGAGAGAGAACTAGAGGTTTCTGGCAGCTGCAGTGCCCACCATGCTCTGAGGAAGGAGAGGGCCGAGTCGGCATGCAGAAAACTCACTTCATCCCAGGCTTGCAAGATCAGACTGTTTCTCCCTCTGATGCCTGGGCTTGGGGAGATGGGTGCTGGGCAAGGGGGGCCAGCTGTGTTCTGGGCATGTGTACAGGTATCTGGGTTGGGGATCCTCATGGTTGCACTCTGGGGCAGAAGGGGGTTCAGGTGTATTGTCTGGAGGTGGGCTCCAGGGGTGAGGGGTTGTGAGTGTCTGGCTCCGCGGCTGGGTTCTGGGGGGAAAGACGGTGGCAGTGAAACAGGAACTGGGTTGTCATAAGGGTTTCTTTAAAGCTCTATACCTGGGGGGATTTTTATGTGTCTCTATTGTTACAGAAGTGACAAAGAGTCCGGTGGCACCTTAAAGACTAACTAAAGTTTTAGAGCATAAGCTTTCGTGGGCTAATACCCACTTTGTCGGATGCATGCAGTGGAAGTATCCAGGGGCAGGTATAAATAGGTAGGCAAGAACTAGGTGGGAGATAACAGGGTTAGTCCAATGAGGCTGAACCAGCTTGTTATCTCTAATCAGGGAGGGTGAGGTGTTCCTCTAGCAGCTGAACTGGAGGTGTGAATAGCAAGAGAAGAGAAGCTGCTTTTGTCCATAGCTAGCCACTCCTAATCTTTGTTCAATCCTTGATTGATAGTATCAAATTTGCAAATGAATTGCAGACTTTTAGTTAGTCTTAAAGGTGCCACAGACTCTTTGTCACTTCTGCAATTCCAGACTAACACGGCTACCCCTCTGATTCCTGTTGTTACAGACATACTTGCTAACAGGTATTTTGAAATAAATTACCAAAATAATTGCAACTGGCGTGATTATTTTGACAAATAAAATTTGCAGAATTTTAAAATATTGTCCGCAGAATTTTTGGGGGGGAGCACAGAATGCCCCAGAACGAAAATTATTGAGGTTCAAGTGTTATCCTCTCCTCCATGGGTGCAGAGGGCTCACCGCAGCAGAAATTATGTAATACCATTGCACAAAGGGGAAGGACTTTCGTGTGTTTCTAAGAGTGATTAAAAAAAATTTTTTTTGCAGAGGGAGCAAATATTTACTATGCATTAAAGAAGGAAGCCAGAAACTGACACAGTTGGGTGCCCTGCTGTGTACAGATACATATATTTGTCTGAACTTTTCTCTCTCCTAATTACTACTCTGTTCCTTGGTCTCTGTCTTCCTTCTCTTGGTTACATTTTTTATCTAACATTTCAGTAGATTTTCTCATTTTTTACCTCTCACCTTTCTGTTCTCTCCCGGCCACCAGCACATACACTTCATCTCTTTTAAGCAGAACACAAACCCAATAAGGATAGCTGAACTTTTGAACTTGCAACATTTGCTTAAATTCAATACCCAGGAGATGTTTCTTACAGTGTAGGCAGCTATGGACAGTGAAGCCATCATGAAAATAAGCAAATATTTATTTAAACAGGCACAAATGATTAAATTAAAAAGATTTCTTCTGCAGGATGTGGTTGACTTAAGTTTATGCTGTGAACAAACAAAATAATTTAAAAAATTTCAAGTTGGTGCACTAGTTAATAACAATTACCTCTAATCTCCTGGTTAAAATACCTGAGTGTTTAAGATTTAATAGCTAATGCTAAGTAAACACTGCGTCTTTTTAGGACTATTAACTTCTGATAATATCCCTTCTCAAATGAGCAGGATTTAAAGTAAGGAGACAAACTCCCTTACCTTTGCTTACCCTAGAGTTTCATACAAACAGTGATTATACTTTGAATAATATTATTCAGAATGCGTCAGCTGATCATTGCTACTGCAGGTAAATATTTGCCCTGTCCAACAACATTTGACAGCCAGTACGTACAGTTTGAGATAAGTGTCAGAGGATTAGTTTATTGTAAACTTTAGAGATGTGTACACAGTAGTATGATTCCCACCCTAACAACTTTAAAAATTCAAACCGTAAAGGTGTTCTAACATTGGGGCAAGGAATTATTGTATGCAAAGTTCCAATTCAAGGGGAAGAATTCCAAATGATCGGTAGCCTAAATTTAGTCTCTTATGCCCATGTTTAACTTTGTGCACATGACTTTGCCTCATTGAGTTCTCTCGAATTATTCACATGTATAAAGTTAAGAATTGACAGGGTCGGCTCCAGGCACCAGCATAGCAAGCACATGCCTGGGGCAGCACTCTGTAAGGGGCAGTATTCTGGCTGCGCCGTTCCCCTCTTTACTCCTCCAGCTGCACCGCAGCCCCGCCACCCCTCTCCTTAGCTCCTCTGGCTTCGCTGCGCCCTCCTTCACTCTCTGGCCACCCTTTTTTTTTTTGCCTGGGGCAGCAAAAAAGTTAGAGACGGCCCTGAGGTTTTCAGGATTGGGGCCTTGTTTATCTGGTTCTGTATCTGTAAAAGACTCTTTGGGGCAAGGGTTTACATCTACTACCCCATCTATGGAGGAAATATCATTTTCAGAAAAAGTGAAACCCAACCTCCTCACCAACACTCACCAATAACACAGACGGCCTCAACACCACAGTGGTGATCAAGGGAAGAAAGAAAGTGGGTTGGAGAAAGGAAACCCTTAAACCTCAGTTAAAGTAAGGCAGAGATTAGACTTCTTGTGATTTTGATTCTGATTTGTTTGGAAGAGTCAAGTTCTGTACAATGATAATGTCCCTGAGGATTTCTCAGCTATGAGGAAGAGCGAGTTCCTTACTCCTAAAGGATTACAGTGATCAGGGCAAATACACCTCTCACTCCCAGATATGGTTACATTTTGAAAAATCTCATCTGATCCCCATACAACCTGCAGTTATGAGGAGTGACTCCAGCTCGGTCTGTAGGAGGTCAGTTAGACAACGTGGCCTTGTATCACAAACCAGTTGTTTCTGGGATTTGCCAGTTATGGAACATGGTCATGTGCTGGAGCTCTCTTTCCTAAATACTGCAATTTTTTTAACTTTTTTTAACAGATAAACTGTTCTTCCCTTGGGATTGATCAGCCTGCAGCTGAGCAACGCCTGTTGTCCTTTAGGATTATGCAGCTCAGGTGGCTGTGGACATTTTATGCTAGAATGGGCCCTTAAGGCTTTATGTAAAGAAACTTTGTATCAATAGGAAGTCTGTGTGCAGATCAAGATCAGTATATACACACACCTCCTCAACAACCTGGCAGCATGACTCAAACTGTAGTACCAGGGCCACCTCTGTCTGCCCCAGACCTTCTTAAAGAATGATGCTCTAGCACGAGGGGGTTCTAGGAAAGGCCACTTCCTATTAATCTTCACAGAGTTACAGAGTACAGGTAGGAATGTCACACCTCTTACCATTACCAAATCAGGTCTGCTCATGCCCCCATCCCCTCGGTGGATGTCCAGACCACATGGAGAACTCTCAAGAAGATCCCAAGAGAGGGGTAATGTAAAAAAAAGAAGGATGATCCCACATTCTGTTTAGGGCAAGCAAAAGGGACCATGATCTGGTCCTTGGTTCTGAGTTAATTATATTTGAACTATCCACCTGGGAATGAAATTCTGCATTTAGATACACAGAACTCCCCAAAACTAAGCAAAATTGTATGTGTATTTCTGAGAGCAGACTCTAGGTCTGTTCTCCACCCTTCGCTACTTGCAGGGTACTTAAGTGTAATCACATATCATTATCAGAACTAAACATCTCTTTATTGTCCTTTTTAGAAAGCATCTCCAAGTTGTGTGTGTGGGAAAAAATGTTTACATATCATTGTGTAAAGAGGTGGACCATCTTAGGCAACCTTTTGTGGCCAGGTGTTGCACAGCAGTTGAACCCTACCTTTCTTTCCCCATCCTCCACTCAGCATCAATAAATCTTCTTGAACAGAATGGGGCTTTGAGAAACAAAAGCAAATTAATCAAAATAACTCTGTCTTCTTTAATGGAAGTCTAGGGAAGGAGCACTTGGAATACCAGTTCCAAGGTTCTTATTTCAGGACCCTGATTAAAATCCAAACCAAAGTCCCTGTACCAGGCCAAGCTACCCTCCATGGAGGGAGATTACCCCTCTTGCAGACTATTCAGGTTCTCTTCTCCTCCCCACTTGCTCACACTGCTCTTCCTACTTGAACAGGTCACCAAAGTGAAGCAGGGAGTCTCCATAACTGCACCCAAACTGTTCTGTTTGTGAGCCTCAGGACGGTCCTTAAAGGGCTAGTATACACCTTACATACTAACTCTAGGGTTTGCTGATTGACTAATTTCTCAACTGGTGGGGTGTGACACCTGAAAAGACACAAAAAGCAATCAAGGTGTTGAACATTTTATTCCAATCTAAGGAAAAGATAACCTCTCTCCCTTTCTACCAACAAACTCTTAGCCTTCAAGGTCACATATTCTTTTTTAGCCTGTTGCAACCCACACAAAATATAAAAAATCTTGTAAATTTATCATCACTGATACTTTGATAGTAGATGTAGTGAGATCACAAATACTGTTTCTTCAAATAAGGGGTCACTAACCTGAAAGGCTCCTCTATAGCAACCAGGAAAGAATGAAATATGTACTGTATTTCAGTGTTAGGTCAAGATCTAAAGGAAAGCTGTATTGGAATTCACTTCTACTTACTTTGTAATTCCTGAACTTCTTAAACAACTTGGCTACAGAAAGGTAATTGATGGAATGAAAAAAACAAACAAAAAAACCCCTCATGCCTAACAGAATGAAGAAACATGACAATTCAGAGTCTGGAATAAATATAATGCATTGCTCTCTGAACAGGAGTCTAAACTAAGTTAAACTTGCTGTAAGAGCTCATGATGAGTTTAGTGGAGCCAGATGGCCCAGTCTCCGAGTCTTTGAGCCTGGGAAAAGTGTGGACTTTTGGGGCCCAGCACTCTAAAAGGCTGTATAAATGCTGGAGACCTAGCACAGACCCTATAAATTCATGACACACAATCTTGCTATACACTGTTCCCTCTTTATAAAACTCTGAAACACCCCTATTCATCTTCATCTCCAGAGTCCATTCTTAATTCCTTCTTTTGAAACATGCTCTTTATAACACCAAATACTTGTCTTCCAATAGCAAAGGCAGCAGTAGAATGGTATTAGAAATTACTGTTGTGGACACAGCAGAAAAATGGGGACAGACGCATGCATGGAACTCAACTGCAGGCCACAATTTTTATTAAAGTTTAACACAAGGGAGAGACATTACCAGCCCATCGTCCATATTTCCTATTCTGGCATTTAGTTGGCTGCAGTGGGGAAAGGGGGGGTTACAGGGCTCCTTACCATATAACCAATGGTGTGGGATAGGCTGGCCTCAGCCTACACTTCCAGGACTCAGTTCTCTCTGAGGGCTTGTCAACACTACAGCCTAAGACAATATAACTTACATCACTCAGAGGTGTGAAAAAGCCTCTTCCCATGCAATGCATGTTTTGCACTGTCCCCACAGGCACTATGTCAGCAGGAGATGTTCCCTCATCGACATAGCTTCTGTTTCTCGCTGAAGTGGATCAATTATGCCGACTGGAGAGCACTCTCCTGTCGGCATAGTATGTCTTCACTAGATGTGGTGCAGCTTCACCGACGTAGCACTGTAGTGTAGACTTGCCCTGAGTCCTAACCCCCTCTTATCTGCGAAGGGGCAGAGGGTGAAGCAGGGTGGGCTATTGGAACAGAGCCAAATGAACTCCACATGGTCCTCACATTGGGCTAAAAAAATTCTGGGGGCTCAGAAATGTTGGCCAGTCAGCATGTCTCTCCCCCAGCTGGCCAATGTGTGTCAGGCAGTCCCAAGGAATGGGCTACCTATTTTCCCTTGGCAAGTGTCTCCTTCCCTTGCCGCTGGGACTGTCCCCCTTTCACTGCTGGCCCTGTTGATGTGGGTGGGTGGCATTTTTATGATTCAGACAGAAAACAAGGAACATTTTGAAAAATAGGGCTCTGATTCTCCACTGCATAGTCATAGATATATGAGAATAATAGGTATAAACTATTAGCACTGCTCCAAGTGAAGAATTCCAGTTTGGTGGCATTTTACATCCACTTTCTACAGGATTAATTTCTATGGCTACAATGCAGTCAAGAACCAGACTCTTAAATATTATGTGTACTTCCAAATCAGGATATTAAAGTGAATTATACTCTACAGTAACTCAAGATCTTGTATGACTAAACGGCTTTTCTTCAGAATGAGTGTTTTAGTTTCTGTTTGTATTGTTATTTTACACAGTGATAAAGTTTCACTTCAGCTGACTTCTTTATTGTCTTTGGCAGTCTGTGTATTTTGTGAATTTCACTGCTGAGTAACTCCCAGTAGCTACATTCCTTAAAAGGAATTGGCTCAGAGAAATTTTCTTACTGGCCCAAACAAGTTTGAAAGGTTTAATGACCCCAAAATATTGGTGCAGCAAAAAATAGCCTACATCCAGTCATCTTCAAAATACACATTACCTCCAGGTTTATCCCTGAGTTGAACAGAAGAATTTGGGTAAGAGGGTGCCTGTCAAAGTACTGTAACATTAAAATAATATAGTCAAATGAAAAATCTGTAGAACAAAATGATGTTTTAAATAAAATAATCATAATTCAATAAATATCAGTGGCTATTTGTAATAGAATTACCTTGGAAATGAGCAATAGCAGTACATAGTTAATTTTGGTAGAGTTATTTCTGATACTTTTATCATCACAATCAAATATCATCAATTTTATTGTATGTTAGGAGAAACCTAATCTTTGCAACATGGAGTAATCTTCTCCCTTGTCCATAAATAAATTACAAAAAATAAAAAAAAATATTGAGATCCAAGAGAAACTGCTGTTAGCCCATCTCATTAGAGGAATGGGAAAGAAGAGAGGACGACTAACAAATGATGACATAATGAAGGTTAGGAAAATATTAAATGATCTGCTCCTATAAAAGTGAAAAGGAGATAAGCCTCTTCTTAACCCCCTCACTGCTAAAGGCTTGTCCACATATGGATTTATTTAGGAACATCTATTCTGGAATAACTCCATGTGTGATCACTTTAACTGCCTTGTTCCTGTTAAAAGTCACTGAAGTGCATCTCACAAATTGTTACAAAGAGTGCAGGAATGAAGGAGTTAAACCACCATGTGTGTTCCATTCAGTAAAACCCAAGTCATTTTGTTTGCAGGAGAAAAAAACATTTTTTATTATTACAGTGACTAATCATTAATATTATATAAGTATGTTCAACAACTGTGTAAGAATGGAAACCACAGCCAGCTACAGGCATCTCTGGTAATAATGGTGGGTCCAAATGGCTATCTTTAAGGTGACTCAATTTCAATTTTATTTTTAGACTTTATTACTCTTACACAGTAATCGTAATCCTTGGGCACCTACTCTGGAAGGTAATTGCTGATCTAATCTTGTCCCATCTTTTGGCTGACAAAGGTTTTGTGGGTCTGCATGTCTATCAAGGTGACCTAGGTGCTGAAATAGTTGGAGATGATTCTTTCAGAAATGTACTTAAATTCACACTATTCCAATGTTTGGGTTGTTAACTGAGTCACTTGACAGGCTCCCTCATTGGCTCATTGGGTGAGACTCTGAGTTCAGTGTAATCCAGGAAAGGGTATACTTGTATCCTCTTCTGCTTGAGACAAGCCACAAGAACAACAAGGACCTTTGTGGACACTGGAGGCACGGAGGAAACAAAATTAAACAATGGCCTGAGAATGTCTTCTTAGAGACCCTATCATGTCTATTTGCAAAAGATGCTCTATGAGCTTTGTCATTTTTTGCGGGGGTGTGTGTCTCTTTTGCAGATTTGAGTATACTGGAGAAAGGAGAAAACAGCAATTTGGAATCATTGAAAATACTATGATGTATCCTTGTTAAACCATACATCCAGGATCCATCTCTCCCATGTGGAGAGAGATCATTGTTCCTTGAATTGTAATAGTTTGTCCTCAGGTGTTGCTTATCAAAACTTTCCTGACTGTAGTCAGGCATTGTTTTTAATATTGGAATTTGCATTGCAGGAAGATTGGTCTCTGCCCTTTCTGGGTTTAGACTTGTTCCATTTGCTTTTGTTGTAATCTCACCTTCAGTACATAGAGGAGTAGCCACAAAAAGGATATGTAGACCGGCAGTAAGGTATGCTATCCCTTTTTCCTGGGATTAGCAGGATTCACTAAAGTCTTTTTTGATTTATCTGAATATTCCACCACCTCTTGTGTAATGGCTCCATAGATAGTCAACCTCCTGGATATTTCAAAGCTGATAACATGAGTTTGCCCTGTATATTGCCTTTCCAAGTTCATAACTAGAGGTGCCGTTTTGTCACTACTTTGGAGATCCTGGCATGTGCTGAAAACATCCAAACATCTCTTGTTGTGGCAACTAAGAGTGGTGAAGCCATTGAGATTTTCTTTAACTCCAAAATCACCTGGAATTATTTCTAAGCCTTTTCTTTCTTTTTTGGCAATCTGATTGCCAAACTGTCAGCCTAGGCCTATATTACTCTTACAAAACATGTTGCCATAGCAGAATCCCTCAGAGAGGAAGATGCAGCCTCAAACAGAGTGCAATGATATTTCTATTCTGCGGGTTCTTTTGGGAAAGATTGTTGCCTGGATGCCACTATTTTTTCCCTTCATGTTCACACTGTTGCCATAGCTTTGGCTGCAGCAATCCTGAAGCTTTAATTTATTCTCATTCAAAATATTCATAAACAATTCTGGTAAGCCTTTTCCAGTAGAGTCATCCACAGACTGAAAACAGATAATGTGTTCCTGTATTTGGACACAGCCATCCTGTTTGTCAGCAAATCTTACTATAAATGACATTTTTACTGTGACTAATGTTGGGAGTGCAGACAATTATTATGGCATAGTACTTTGCTTTGCTGAGCCACATCAATATGTTATCAAGCACCTTCCTTGTCATGAGGTCAATCAATTCATTTTGAATTGTTTTGCTGTAGTAATAGACTCATAGACATTAAGGTCAGAAGGGACCATTATGATCATCTTGTCTGACCTCCTGCACAATGCAGACCACAATCTCACTCACAGATTTCTGCCCCATATCCCTAAATGGCCCCCCTCAAGGACTGAACTCACAACACTGGGTTTAGCAGGCCAATGCTCAAGCCACTGAGCTATCTGTCCCCCCACCCCCATTATCCATAGCTTCTTTATAAACTACTTGACCTAGGTACTCATGCAGACACTCAATCATGTTTCCTTAATGCTGAGTTTCTTCATTAATAATGCACTGATTTTCTGCATTTATTCAGCTTGAGCCTGGACTTGACCTCCATCCATTGGAGTGGGCTGTAAAATGGTTGGGTGACGTTTCTTGTTGCTTCAGAGCATCAGTTTAGTTATGTCAGTAATTGTACTCAGAAAGTGAAAGCAATGATTTGACATGCTTGTGAAATATTGTGCAACAAAAACCAGAACATTCTGTCAGTTGATTTTGAGTAAACTAGCCAATGCTGATTCAGTTTCTCACCATTCTTGAGCACTCTTTTGCAGAGTGACTTTGACAAGTGTCACTTCTGCTCATTAACTGGAAACATCATATGCTTGATTTTGCTCGGCCCATTCAAAATTGTACAATCAGTATCAACACTGTTTAGGATCGCAGGCCATAAAGTAGGATCTAATATATCGATTTGCAATGTGAAATTTTTCTCACTGCTGTTTCTGTCTCCATGAGAGGTTGATTCTTCTTTCCATTTTTCTCCTTTTCATGTAAACCATATTTTTCTTGTCATTACTCTTTTTTTCATGTAAACTACATTCTTCTTTATCATCACTCTTCCTATGCTGCCAGGAAAACTGGATGATTCTCCATCACTTTCCTCACATTTCCATTCTTTATCTTCAGGTAAATCTGCTAATTCCTTAGTAATAGGACTTCCGTCAGTTAAACTTTGGTCCTCAATTTCTTCTGTACTGGGAGAATTGCGACTGTTTAAAGCCTGATCTATGTTGTTCTGTTTCAGATATTTTCCCATCAGATTTGCCCCTTGCTGCAGACTAGATTGCAGTTGAGCTTTTCACTTCCTATGCTGAGCTCCTGAAAACGTAGTAGGGAGAGAAAAGTCTATGTTCTGCAGTCTTAGAAAGTCATAAAACATTATGTGTTAAGTATGGCAAAGTAATAGTATTTCCTTTATATTGTCGTGTAGACAGGGGTTTGATACATATTTCTGGCATCTCGTTAAACATGTCCTTTATTAGTTGCTACTTACAGCCTTCAAGTCTTAAAACACAAGTACACTTTCACAATTACACAATAAAACAAGGTTCACAATATTGCAGCTGGGCTCTCACTTTGTTCTTATATCTCACTGACTGATTGGCAATACCCTGCTCCTTATGCTTATGCCCTCCATGAAGGCATGGCTGACAACATTCTACGAGGTTAAAGGAAAATGTAGTTATTGGAAAGTCTGGAAGTTTCCACAAGATTCTACAAATATTCAGAACATTCAAGGAGGTTAGTGAAAAATGAATCCAGATATGGAATACGTGAAACATTTTACTTCAGAAATTCTATTTTCCCTTTTGTCACTGACAACAAACACACCACCCTGAACCTGGCACCCTCCAAACCTGGCATCCCAGGCGGTCGCCTGCCTCTAAATCCGGTTCTGATTCAAATACTGCATCTTGAGGTAAATGAAGTTTATTTTTATGATAGAATGACTTATTTGCTTTTATTATAAATGTATACAAGTGCAATATCTGTAAACATTTACTGCATGCAATTATTCTTTTGTGAATAGCACTTTAAAAGGTAATTAGTAATTTATGTCGGACTACATCTAATTTATTGTCAATTTAATGCTTCTCTCAATTTCATCATCAATTTTTAACCGTTTGTCTACGATCATGGCTATAAAACATTTAGGAAAGAGGGCTATAGAAGAAAAGTAAATTTTCAATAACATTGTGGCAAATGTACTCCTCCATTTAAATTGTGCCCTCACTGAGGTTGCATATGGTTAGGCACAATTTGACCCATTGTATCTTTTGGTGACTTATATCATAACTAAACTGTTTCTATAAGATTTTGTCTTTCTGAGATATTTGCCCACAAAGTTAATTAGGGCAACTCCCTACTGAAAGGGGTTGCCCTAATTTCTGATCCTGTCTTATCCCTTGTTTTAAACCTATGCCTTGTTTTTTAAGTCCTTTCACTTTTGTAACCACTTCTGGAACTGATTTGATCTCTGCAAGACAGCCCTTCCTGATAACAATAAAAAAGAAAGAGGAGGAAATCAAGAAGATGAAGAAAAAAGGATCAGAGTAATGCAGAAATGGCTTCACCAACCACACACATAGAGCACCACTATAAAAATGTTTCCTAGGGGCTGCAAGGAAGCAGCTAATCAATATATTACACAAAACAGTGGAGGAAAGGAAATTTTTGAGAAAGACACAGGAACCAGTTCTTACAGTTTATGAAGAGTGCCACAGGTTCTTTAATGTGCCTTGGGAGAGAAGGCAAGCCCTACGTTTTTAAGGTCTGACCTAAAAAGCGCAGGAATTCATTATCATCTACCTCAAAAGGATGAAAAGTCTGATTTGAAAGCACCAGGATTTCAGTCTGGGGTTGCAGAGTACGTAGTTATTTCAAAGCTGAGACTTTCATGGCTTAGTCATCTCTTCTGGCATATCTTGGCATGTATAGGAATTTATTTAACATTCTTACTGCGTTAATATGCTACACATAGAGAATACATGCAGGATGTTGTGTGCTGATAGAGGCTTTGTTGTATGTGTTTTGGATGGTCCTGTTACTCACAAGCTGTCCAGATCATCCTAAATGAGTGCAGATAAAATCTTTATGCAGCGCCATCATGCATTCTGTATATATATATCATATATGTTACAGAAAAAAGTTTCTTAGAACTGTTTTAGCATTCTAAAAACTCTATAAGGGTACTTGTTCTTTTTACTCCACGCCTAAAACCAAGTGCCTTACTTGCCATCAGTCCAACTAATAATGTATTTCCAAAAATAGCCTAGTATACTTTTTCTGCATATAAATTTGCCACTCCTTTAAAATCTCAAAGCTCAGGCACTCACAGGACTAGAAATAATTTCCCCCTCCCAATAAAGTTTCAATTTTTAGCCCTGCAGGCCACAGACAAAGTCATGACATTTTGATTATAGAAAGGCTGACAATAGCCCATCCTGGGCCTCCAGCAGATGCAATTTTTGGCAAAATTTCATATTTTTGTGGAAAACTGAAATAATGCCATTTGTTTGAAGCTCCCTAAGTATTTCGAATGTTAAAGTAAGTTCAGGGAGATGGATTAGTGATCAGGTGATATGGTCATATGTATGTGATAAACTGCACTGATGAATGCTAAATTTATCAGACCGATATCACTACTATGTGCACTATATATAGTATAACTAAATATCACACATTACAGTAGTTTTCTTGCTGAAGTTATCCTTACCAGGGTGATATGAAGAATAATTTAATATTCATTTATACCTTCCCATCTCCTTACATTCTACTACATAAAATAAATAAATATAAAATTAGTGGCAATTCACTGAATACCTCAGTCAGGCAGATTATTGGAATTCTAAGAATCAGATTTAAACAGCCACATATTAGAGCAAAACTGATTTCTACAAATGGCCTGGAACTCTACTTCCTCTGCAATGGAAGTGTGAGTTACTGGTCACTGTTTAAGTATTAACCAGAGAATCTGAAAAGCAAAATGTACATATCACTCTGTTATGCTTGTCACCACTTAGACAATCAAAAAGATTATAAGAAACATGAGGAGTCCGGTGTCACCTTAAAAACAAACAGATTTATTTGGGCATAAGATTTTGTGAGTAAAAAACCCCCCTTCTTCAGATGAATGGAGTGAAAATTAGAAACAGAGGAATAAATATACTGGCACATGAAGAGAAGGGAATTACCTTACAAGTGGAGAACCAGTGTTGACATGGCCAGTTCAGTCAGGGGGATGGATGTGGTCTATTCCCAATAACAGATGAGGAGGTGTTAATACCAAAAGATGGAAAATTGCTTTTGTAGTGAGTCAGCCACTCCCAGTCTTTATTCAAGCCCAAATTAATGTTAAGTTTGCAGTTTCTCTTTGAAGTCTGTTTTTGAATTTTTTTTTGTTGTTGAAGTATGGCTACTTTTAAATCTGTTATTGAATGTCCAGGGAGACTGAAGTGTTTTCCTACTGGCTTTTGTACGTTACCATTCCTGATGTCCGATTTGTGTCCATTTATTCTTTTATGTAGAGACTGTCCGGTTTGGCCAATATACATGGCAGAGATGCATTGCTGGGACATGGTGGCACATATCACCTTAGTAGATGTGCAAGTGAATAAGCTCCTGATGGTGTGGTTGATGTCATTGGGTTCTCTGATGGTGTTTCTAGAGTAGATATGGAGACAGAGTAGGCAATGGGGTTTGTTACAGAAATTGGTTCCTGGTTAGTGTTTCTGTGGTGTGGTGTGTAGTTGCTGGTAAGTATTTGCTTCAGGTTGGGGGGCTGTCCGTAAGCGAGGACTGGCCTACCTCCCAAGGTCTGACAGAGTGAGGAATCATTTTCCAAGACAGGTTGTAGATCGTTGATGATGTGCTGGAGGTTTTAGCTGGAGGCTATCCATGACGGCTAGTGGCATTCTGTTATTTTCCTTGTCAGCCCTGTCCTATAGTAGGTGACTTCTGGGTACCCATCTCATTCTGTCAATGTTTCCTCACTTGCCCAGGTGGGTATTGTAGTTTTAAGAATGCTTGATAAAGCTCTTGTAGGCGTTTGTCTCTGCCTGAGGGATTGGAGCAAATGCAGTTGTACCTTAGGGCTTGGCTGTAGACAATGGAAAATGTGATGTGTTATGAATGGAAGCTGGAGGCATGTAGGTAAGTCTAACAGCCAGTAGATGACACCTCCTTATAAATTATTGGGAGTGGGCCACACTGACCCTGACTGAATTGGCTTTGTCAACACTTGTTCTTCCTTCTCTTCACATGCCAGTATATTTATACCTCCATCTGTAATTTTCACTCCATGCATCTGAAGAATTAGGGGTTTTTGCCCATAAAAGCTTATGCCCCCAAAAATCTGTTAGTCTTTGCAGTGCCACCGGACTCCTCGTTTTTTGTGTGGATACAAACACAGCTACTGCTCTGATATGAGAAACATGTCTGCTACTGCTGTACCACTGAAATTCAACCAACCCAATTTAAAAGAATTCATAATGAAGCCTAGCAGATTTTGTTAATTTTCTGGTAATAGGATGTTGGTCAAATAACTTATTTCTTTCCCTTATTGCCTCTTAAGTTTTTGTTTTACATAAGCTAACCAATCTTTAGTAATATCATCAAGAGATTTTCTCCATTGCAAAGAGACCAGTCTTAAAGGGTTTGAAATTTCTGCTTGTAATAGAGATATGCAAGAAGTTTCATGTTTAGAAATTACTGTATCTAATGAGGATAAAAGATATACAGTCTAAAAAGTAATCACTGGAATAAAAAGATTTATTCCAATGTTCATTATCATAAAAAGCATTCCAGAAGAATAATAAGCCAGAGTACTTCAAGAGAAGCAAACTTCAAGGAATGAAGATACTTTAGTACAAAAGTATGGCCAAAAATACTGTATTTTTAACCAACATGATCATTTGGGGGCAGTATTTACACATTAGTTCTTTTCAAAAACTAGTTCCCATCCCCAAACAGACAATACATGCATTTGAATGACACGGTAAGAACAGCAAGTATGATTTTTTAAATACTGTAAGTTAAAAATGTATCTGACAAAACCCCCTAAATATACAGGTCAAATAAGGACTACCTCCAGGTTGCTATGTGAAGAATCCAGCAACAGCTTGTAAATTAAAGAATCATTTAAAAAAACCAAACAATTCCTTACAATTAGATTTGTCTGGCTGATTTTATCTAATACTTTCCCCACCATCACAATTAATATTCAACTGAATAACTTCCCCCGCCCTTTTTTTTTTTTTTTTTTTTTAGAGATAAAGCTTATGTGAGAGTTATAGTATTTCCTTAAGCCAGAAAAGCACTCACTCAGTGGGATTTTACTTACACTTAAATGATATTTCTTTTTTGTTTGAGGTAACTCAAAATCATATGGTTGAACAAATGCTGTGTGAAGAGTGAGGAGGAAAAAACAGCAGTTTTGGACATACGGTTTTAAAGACCTGGTAGACAAGATCATTACTGAATTAACCACAGGACATGGATAGAGGACATAAATTATTAGTGCATGCGAAAGTGTAAAATGTATGGATTATGCCCAAAATGAGAACTGTTTTTACAAAAAAAAAAGATGTCTAAATGTACAAAATACGGCAGTTAACCTCATGCAATGAAACCACTTTAATTTTCTAATCAGATGGTGAAAACATGATGAAATCCCAAAGACACATGTAGACTATATAATTGTTTTTTAAACTAGAGGTAGGTCTTTGGTAGGCTATGTTAACATATTGTGCACACATCATTAGCTAAACAAATTAATGTAGTAATTAGTATCCAGGGTAACCCTTATATAGAGTTTCAAGAACAGCAGCACATATAATAAATTATTTGGGTACATTTTATTTTTTTCAAGTGGGTTAACATGTTTTTGTGTTTTCCTATTATTTCAATCTTTTGTGAGGAATGCAAAACAAGGGAAGGGTCATGAGAGTGAGTAATTTGAAGGTCATTTGCATCTTACAACCAAAAGCGGGGAGTCTAGCAGTATCTTAATATGCAGCCCTTTCCCCCCCCATTTAAAGTTTTTGCAAATCATGCAGTCAATTCTGACTGATATTCAGCATAAAAAGTCTCTTCTCAACTTTCAAACTTAAAAAAATTGATTCACAATCATGTGGCAGTATGATTAAAAAATTACAGTTCATACACCTTGACAATCAAAATAGTCTTAATTATAAAAAGTAAAACTGCCCTTATAGCTGTATTATCCTCTATACCTCAGGACAGTGCCAGTTAATTTGTGAAAAAGGCAAGTTTAAGGTTTTTGTAAAACACATATTACAGCTTTCTTGTGCTAGTAAACATCTAGTATACACAGGTTCCCAAGAAATTTTCTGTCCCTTCTCCCCCATTTATGACGTTCAACAAAATCACATTGTTTTGGCAAAGTTAAAAAGGTTTTTGGTTTTTTTTTGTTTTTTGCCCTCCGCTTCATGTTAGAGGCACAAACTTCTGCTCTATAAGGCATAGTAGAAACCATCAATTGACAAAAAAACCCCAAAAACAAAAAAAAAACCCAAAACAACCCCCCACAACCCAAAACCAGCAAAGGAATATACTGCAAGTAGGAACACCTGTGTCATTTAAAAAGGAAAATATGTTTTTGTAAACTGGTATACTGCAATGCTGTGTTAGGTGATTCATGAAAAGCTTGCCTTGGCCTTTTGAAGATTTTTTTTCCTGCCCCAGAACATGCTCAAATGATTTAAACATTTGCCACAGGTTCAACTTACCTAAAACATACCAGAAGTATCCCAGTGGCACACACTCTTGAAAAGTTTTGCAATCACAATGTAACAACAAAGCATGAGTAAACTTTTGGTTTTTGTTTTTATACAAAACTTAAAACCAACTCTCACCTCCCATTCCACCCCAAGCCCGTGCCCAAATAAAAAAAAAATCCAATAAAAACAAAATAAACCTCCTTTAGGCTCCATTGGCCTCTATTTGCCACAATTATATTTATATCACCATATCTGGGATGGTCAATCTATTCCCATCTTAAAAGAAGGGATATTATCATGTACCCCAGAGTCAACAGTGGAAAATCAGGAGCAATTTTATAATGCCATATATAACAAGACTAACTGTTCTGATCGTCCATTTAGAACCATCAGTGTCACTTTTTATCTTCTATATCTATCTGCTGTACCTTTATTAAATAAAATACCTTGATTCACTGGACACTGATTTTTGTTTTTGTTTTTTTAAAGTTTTTATAACTTTTTAAACACTATTCCATTGGACTTCTCTATTATATTCTGTCATATGGTGTTTTTAGGGAAGTGGTGATGTATAGCTGTTAGTACATTTGTACAACAGGCTGTAATAGTTTCTAAATTCACTTTTCTAATAAAAGCCATCAGAGAGGTAAGACTAACCTGCTGTGCGTTTTATATTTTATATATATATATATATAAAATATATTCCAATCCTAGACCATATGGCAAAAGTTCTTCCAATAAAGCTGGTTTCTACATCTATATAAAGCCCTGTCAAAACTCAAGCATTATTTTGAAAGTGAGTGACCTCTAGGTGTTGTTTTCAATTTACCTCTAATCAGGAATGTACAAATGATTTTACACAGCATGATGCTAGTACCGCTCTGTACTATAGTAAAGTATTTTGTTTTGTAAATAAAAAAAAATCCCTAGTCAGAAATAAACTGACAAAATTTACATTCTTCTCTCTTAAAAAAGTAAATAAAATAACATTATTTAAAATGTGAATTAGCTATAAGACATACAATACAATTACATAGATACATATCAATACAGCACATTCAATCTGCCAAAAAATTAATGATTACAAAGCCAATATGGATGTTGCCATATATATATATGTATGTATATACATCTATATATATATAGATGTATGTACAATGATTATAGCATTCATAATTGCACTATACCTACAACCAGTTTTAAATTACATGGTGTCTCGTGAGGGAGAAAAAAATACAACTTTTGTTATTATTGTTGTTTGGCATTGGGGGGCAAGTTAAAGAAGAACCACATTTCATTAGTATTTATTGTTAACTTTGGTACTCAATTAGTAAGCCATTCTTTTCTCCCCTCCCCTCTGCTGCTCTGATGGAACAATTTCTACATAAGTGCACTCTAGTGCTGCATGGTATTGCGGATAATCAGTCCAATTACATGTCAGACCTCTGAGTTCTCTGCAGCTTGCTAGCAGTCTTGTGACCTGTTAAAAAATGTTTTTCAACCCAACCTGCAGAATAGAGCCTCATAAATGTGTGTGCTGTCTTTGTTGTTTAAAAAAATTGCACATTTAGAGTTCAAAAGTAAGATCTTTGCTGTTTCATTTACATTAATAAATCTTTCTATGGAACACTGAGAGAGGCTACTTTGTATTAAGCCTATTAGATATCTGTCAATCAATTAACAAGCAACCATATCAAGACAGGGCCCTGAATGTAATTACTCATCAGTAATTTCATGTTTCACAACTAAAGGTGCCTTGATATTACTGCAGAAAATGTTCCCTGTACTCTCATACTATCTTTGACATAAGGACAGAGTAAAATTGTCTTTAAATTAGTGTAGACAATATGCATGTGCATGATGCACCCAACAGCATTTTCACTCATGCTGTTGTTTTTGGCATTGAAAATGGAACACTTTCTATTTAAAAAAGGGGGGAAACATATGAGCTAAAACTTTAATTCTTTATCATTTGGCAGTTGTCTCAATCAGGCCATTTCCCAATTAATCAATTTGGCATTTCAATTAGTATCTTACATTTCAAAGCTATTGGTTTTATAAAAAGCCACGGTTGGCAACATGAATTTTTTTTAATACAATAAAAATAATGTTTAAATTGTGGTCAAAAATATTTAAAAAGCTCTAACTAAAAAAAAAGAAAAAGAAAACCCCAAACCAAAACAAAAAATAAAACAAACAAAACCAACCTGAATAAACACTGTTTCAGGCTGCACCTGCTGGGGAAATGTAGTGTTTATGGCATTTGTGTTTGGCATCTATGATAAGAAAAAGAAAGAAAGAAAGAAAGAATACATGGCAATTAAAAAGAATTTCTATCATATTCCATGTCACCATTTTGCCTTTGTCATTTCATTACTGTCTTCTATGCTTCATTCTGATTTGCCACGTTATAGCTAAAGTTAAAATCCATGTTAGTACAACTGCTGTTTTTGATCCCAATATCCTAGCCCACAGTGTGAAGAAAGTTGCAAAATATCTATGTCAAGAATTTTAAAATCACAGTATCAATACTTTTGATCTTTCAGAAAAAGTACATACTGCAAAATTAGAATGACTGATGGCTTAAATTGCGATGATAGCATTTTCCTGATCAGATCACTGTAGAGAAAACAGTTTACCAATAAATGCAACTGGGAAAAAAGGCCATTGTACCTTTGAAAACAATAATAAAATGTAGTGGAGGAAAGGGGATAGAGTGAGAAAGAAAGAGTCAGGAAAGGGGAAACCAGCTTGATTTTCTCTCAATAGCAAAAAAACCCCTATCCTTTGTGAGTGCATGACTGAGAATTTAAAACACATTGAGTCACAAGGTTTTGCCTAAAAAAATGAGGAAACATGCTGTGAATGTATTTCAGCATCTTTTGTTTTTCCTCAATATAGTTTAAATAAAATCATAATATTTACTACAAACTCTGTGAACGTTCACAGAGTCCAGGCCGGCAATAAATTAGTATTATGCAAGTCGTTTTCACAGATAATACAGTCCCTCTTGAATATCTTCAATTGCCCGAAGGGAATTTTGGGGGGGCCTTACTAGGCACAGTTAGACCAGGTTGTACTCCTTCAGGTTTAACTGTAGGATAGTGTCCTTGACAGCAGCAAAGACGAAGCGGATATTCTCTGTGTCTGTAGCACATGTGAAGTGAGAGTAGATAATTTTGTCACTGTCTGGATTCAGGTCTACGAACATCTTCAAAATGAACTCTCGTGCCGCCTGTGCATCTCGCTGGGGTCCTGTTAGGTTAGAAAAGAAAGTTAGTTTTGCGAAAACTAATCAAATGCATGAGCTTCTTTTTTGTCAGAGAGAATCCTAGTATGTCTAACAGTGGGTGGAAGAAAGTTGTAGTCTGTGATACCTGCATAAGAGAAATAGGGAAAGATTATTTTATAAATCAACTCACACCATGCCCTTGCTCTTTTCTTCTCAGTAGGACCTTTTATAATAAAATTGAGGGGAATTTCAGAGATAAAATTATGCTTATGAGGACATAAGTATTTTCCACCCAATTATTCCCCTTCCCCACCAAGATACCTTATTAAATGGGAGAATGAAATGGACAATCTGTAACTACAAACGATAAACAAAACAGAAATCAATCCTTTTATAATTAATCTTTCAGTAATTTTAACAGGTTAACAAGGGTTGTGGTATTGTAATTCAGTGTACATGTTTTAACTAAAAATAACACTAGCTGATAATGAAATACAGTTGCTTTGTAGTCGATGCACTTCTGTTACAAAGTTGTTACATTACAAAAATTAATGATCTAACTAATCAATTGTTATCTAAATTACACACAATAATTATCCTATTAAATCAAAATTAAGGCTGCAATTCTCAGAAGGGCATGTAACCAGGCTGCATGTTCAGCTATATGCACATGAGGCAAATGGACCAAACATTCACTCCCAACTTGGAGTAGCCAATGTGCATCCATTGCACAGCCAGTATCTCAGGAATCGGCAGGAGTGGTCACCACGTGTTGCTGCTTTCCCAGACCACCACTTGTGAGTGTGCTCTAAAGTGTAGGGACCCCAGAGTGTCTCAGAGAAAAGGTCCCAAGATTTATTTTTTTTTACAATGAGCAAAGCAACATATTTTTTCACTAGCTTTGTCTTTAGATATGGCTGAACTATTTGGGCTGAAATTTTCCAGAAAAATTCATCTTTGGGCAGACACCTAGCATGGTTAATTTCAACTCAAACAGTTAAAAGTTTGTCAAAGTTATAAACAACTTGAAAAATGGATCTTATAACAAGAAGTGTTGGGACACCTTAGTAGGTGGGACTGACCTAGGCTTGAAAGAATTCTAAAAATAATTATTATTCAACTGTCAGCTTTCAAATAGATAAGACGATTATCAAACTTAAAATTATGCTGAATTGTTAATAACAACTATGGTCTGATCCTTGGGGTTGTTCTATAGGAGTGGAGCCATGCAACTGCACAAAACAATTTGCAGGACCACGACCTAAGTCTCCTAAATCATAAACTAGTGTTTTCCTAATCCTGGTCTTGAAAATTAGAGATATTATCTTTTTGAAGCCTCACCAAACTTGTAACCTAATCTGCTGTTCACTCTCTGATAAGGACAATGGAGCCTTTAGGTTAAGTACTCAGCCCTTCAGTCCACTCACCAAATGAACCTGGGAGTTTTCTTCCAATCCAAGCAAAGCCTCCACTCAGATACCTTAAATAACTTCACTTTCACCTCATGAAAACTTCCAGAATGTATATCCTGTGAGTTTCCTTAGCAACTGGTATGTGACCTGCATAATGTTCTCTGGAACAGGCACATTAAACCTTATATAAGTAACATAAAATCAGAATGAAGAAAACCCCATTATAAAAATGGAGTGGTGGAAGGGTGGGAGGAGTCAGAGAGATCTCTTTTAAGCACTGAAAGGACTTATGACATGTTCCCTACAAATATCCAATTCTTTAAAAAATGTTCTTTTGCACTGTAAAGCAAAGCTAAATGTAAATATGCAAGAAAATGTGTATATTTGGTGAAAAATTCATTGTGTTCAAAAACAGCTGCAAAATATCTTGAATTCCTAGAAAAAAGATCTACTTATAATTAGATCAGCAAACACACAGTTATAGACTAGGTTGAAATTAAGTCCACTGATAACATGAGACTATTTCCACAAAAATCTAAGCATTCTGAAGACGTAAAACCCTCATACACCATAAATCTAAAATCACAAATCACAAATACAGATACTCCCTGAGTTACGTAAACCCAATTCATGCAAATCCGAATTTACAGAAAAAGTTCTGTATGCTAGAAATAGGATGGGGGTGTGTGTGTGTGTGTGTGTGTGTGGTGTAATGGTCGGAGATTCGTTTCTGACTTATGCAAAGTTTGAGTTATGCAAGGCATTCTGGAATGGAACGCTTGCGTAAATCAGGGAGCATCTCTAATTTAGTATCACACATATACTGCTCCACTCGCCACAAACAATGGATGTATAGAGTAAAATCCTGACCTCAGTGAAGTCAATGGCAAAATTCCTATTGATTTTAATAGGATCAGGATTTCACCCATAGACTTTATACATTTTAGGGAAATCTTATTTAATATGATACATGGTTTGTAATTACTTACAGTGAAGCTGGTGAAAATCTACCTGATGTTCCATCTGTTTTCCTATAGCCATTATAAAAAATGCTACTAGGCTGTGGACTATTTGAAATCATTAGAAGTTCTCAAAATGCTTTTTTCATTTGTATTTTTTCTTTTTTTCATGTTCTTATATCTAGTACATTACAACCCCATCTTCCCAACCATCAGTTAATCATGTGATGCCATAAGTACATATTCAATTAACTCTGCAAACAACTGTTGATTATTATTGCATTACAAGCTTCTATGTACCATATAAACTAAATAAATTTCTAAGCAATACATACTGGGAAGATCTGCCTGTCTGCAATGTAGACAATGCTGTTTACCACATATAACCATAGTAGTGTAAATGCAATCAGTATCTGGAGCAAGAATTCTGGTGTTGCACTATTACTTACCATCATACTCTGGGAAATAGTCGACTAGATGGGAGTACATAATTTTCTCCTCTAGAAGATCTTTTTTATTTAAGAACAGAATGACCGAAGAGTTCTGGAACCATGGATATGTGATAATTGTCCTAAACAGTGCTTTGCTTTCCTCCATTCGGTTCTGGAAGAAAATAACCAAGAGAGAAAGGAAATAATGTGGTCACAAAATATGTTAGCTGTGTTTATTTTGCAAACTGAACCATTCCATCATATAAGTTTACTTGTTACCCCTTAGGGTTTTATAGCTTTGAATCACAATTTCTGTATAAACAGTTTGTTAAATCTGTAGGACGTTTCAGTTATGCAAGTTGAAGCTAATACTGGGGTAAGCAACCTATGGCACACAAGCTGATTTTCAGGGGCACTCACACTGTCCGGGTCCTGGCCACTGATCTGGGGGGACTGTGCATTTTAATTTAATTTTAAATGAAGCTTCTTAAACATTTTAAAAACCTTATTTACTTTATATACAACCACAGTTTAGTTATATATTTTAGACTTATAGAAAGAGACCTTCTAAAAATGTTAAAATGTATTACTGGCATGGGAAACCTTAAATTAGAATGAAGACTCAGCACATCACTTCTAAAAGTTTGCCGACCCTTGGGCTAATGTATATTTTTTTAAATGGGCCAAGGTAAAAGGTGTAATGGGAACTGACAAAGTCTGGCTATTTATGTGTACAGCAGTACACAAACCCACATTACTGGAAAGTGTGTGGACAGAAAGCCAAATGTACAAAAACAAAGCATAATAGCTGAGTTAAGGAGAGAACATTCTCCTTTGTTTTCAATTTCCTAGTTTTTGTTGGTTTAGCCAGCGTTTCAACCTTAATTGCTTAACCACTACTGAAACATAAGCTGGATTTGTATTACTATTTTCATATTCCTGAAATCTATAATTATGTCTGAAAGGACTTGTATATATTGCAAAATTTTATTGTGTTTTAATACAATTGAGAGAATTTAATTATCTGACACGATGCTGACTTTACTTAGTGGCAGTACAAACTGGGTTCTGCATTGTCTCAGCTAATTATGGTAAAACTTTTCTTCCTCCTCTCCTGTGAATAGTTCTACAGCATAACTCTTGCTGCTCACAGACTTGCACAGCGGTAGCAAGAGCATGATGAAAGTGAAAGAGGATTATTATAGTGTAGTCATTGTCTGCAAGGTTCTAAAGAGCAGCAATGAAAAAATCAGGAACCCTTCTAATTTTACCACTGCTTGGCTCTAAGCTCCAGCTTAGACACTGTAGCCGCATGTACAACAACAAAGATAATGCTTCATAGTTGGGTTTTATTTACTTGTGTGCTTTTGTAAATTTTACATTCAGTTCCTTTGAACATTTTTGTTAAAAAAAAAATCAATTCTGCAGAAACTGATAGGTTAGTCCTCTCATACCAGGGTAAGATTCCCATTGTGGATAAGCAACTGGAATTTTCGAAGCTCTGCAATAACTAATTAAATCTCACAACATATTTTTAAAACAGTAAATATGGGAAAGCTAAAGCACAGAAAGTGGGATCCACATATGTACTTAAAAGACTAAGTCCCATTTTTAGGCGCCATTGGGTTCCACAAAACTCACGCTCAGCTGCTGCCTAACCCCATAAGCACCTGAACTCACTCAGCACCTATATTTTTTCAGTAAAATTTCCCTAGGCGCCTATGTTCCTCCCTTTGGGGATGCACACGGCTGCCTCTCTTAAGGCATCTGGGCACCTATCTCCCACCTAAACCCTAGACTGATCCACACACCTGGAGATAGGCATTCGGCTGCCTACGTCACATGTGGGGCCTGAACTGGTAGGTATGATCAGAGGCTGCCTAACTCCATACAAAGTAGCTGGAGGGATGCAGGAGGAGGTGGCTACTTTTATAACTTTAGTCCAGTGTGTAGGGTACTCAATTCCCACTGAATTCAGTGGAACCAGGATTTCATGAAGAAAGTTCACGTGAGTCACTCAAGGTCACTATATCAAGACATTGGCATAGTTGGGCACAGAATCTAAATCATTAGACTGTCAAGTCTGTGCTTTAAACATTAGAACATGCTTCAACATTTTGTGTAGACAAGAGATTCTCAAACAGACGTGGCTCCACTAATTAGGTGCCTGGACCCTGGAGAAGATGCACGTGCAATGTGAGGTGGTGGTCTTAGAGGGAATAGGAGGTAGGCGGGATGGGGTAGCGGGGCGAGAAAAGAGGGTGATGGGAATTTGGGACATGCAGAGCCAGAGAAAGAGGTGGCTTTCCCCAGCTCCAAGGTTGCGGCTGCTGGGGCGAGAAAACCCCCCTTCCCAGCCTCAGCTCCATGGCTGCTGTGGCAGGGCAGAGGTCCTTCCCTCTTCCCAGCCTAGCTCAGGGGCTGCCATGGTTGTGGAGAAAGGAAGAGACCCCCACTCCTTCTCAGCCCCAGCTCAGGGGCTTCCAAGGCAGGGGAGGGTAGGCACATCCATCGCATTAGAAAGGTACAACTGCTGATATTAAAATGAGTTGTATGCTTTTATCTGTAGAACAAAAAAATTTAGTTATTAATTTTTTTTAATATAGTGCTTTTATCCAAAGCGCTTTATAATAGTTAGCTACCGGTACAAACAACATTTGGAAAGATTGTTAAGTGGTCCACTGAGACTCTGAGCAATTTTCAGGTTATCTGTGAAAAAAATGTTTGAGAACAATTGGTATAGACTTCTTGCCACAAACCTATGCCCACATCCATTTATAACCCACAACAGTAATTAAATTGAAATAGTTTTTATTTCCAGTTTGGCTTTCATAATTATTGAGCTGTATCATAACTTCATCTGACATCAGCAAACCATTTCTACATTTCTGAATCCCTACTTTTGATAACTTAAAGTTTTATTCCACTCCCCAAATCCCTAACTGAATTTGGCTTTTACAGACACAGTGTGAGTGTTATGGTGACCAGAGAGCAAGTATGAAAAATTCAGAGAGAGGGTGGGAGGTGGCAGGAGATTATATAAGACCCCAAAATTGGGACTGTCCCTATAAAATCTGGACATCTGGTCACCCTAGTGAGTGTAGATCTTCGTTTGTAGGCTAACAGCATGTTCTCCTTCCTCAGAAAATTAAAGAGCTATTGAAAACACTTTAAACCTTATGAATAACTAACAAAGTGCACAGGAAACATAGTGGCTTGAATTACTAATGCAAGCTTGATTATATGCCTTTTGCAGAACTCTTAATGGGAGTTGCAACGTTCTCATCTAGCTATCTGACTGTAATGAAGAAGTCTCTCTCTCTGATTTTCACAACACAGTGTTACACAGACAAAACATGGCAGTTTGCAGTGGCAGATTAGCCACTGGGCCAATAAGGCCTGTGCCCAGGAGCCGTGGCCAATTGGAGTGCCCCTGCATCCTGACCTGCTCTGCTCACTTGCTCGGTGCTTCTGCTGGGGAGCGACTCAGGACATGGGAGCTTCCTGCACTCCTCGGCAGGAGCGCTAGGTGGGCGGAGCACAGCAAGGCCCCGTGCCCCGATCTGACTCCCCAGCAGGAGCACTGGGTGGGGGGAGAGAGGGCAGGACAGGCCAAGCCCCTGTGCCCCAATCCAATTTCCCCAGCAGGGCTGTGAGGGGGACTGCAGGTGGAAGGCTTGGAAGGAGGCCCCCACTTGCTCTGGCCCAAGGCCCCACAAAAGCTAATTTGCCTCTGATTCTTGTTCCAAAAAAACCTCCAGAAATCTATGCTTGGCAAAGATAATTATTAGACAGATAACATGTTTTAATTTTCTTTTTCAAAAGGATGCTAAACAAGATGAAGTAGAAAAGGCACATAGCCTAAGTCAACAGTCAGATTTAAAACAGGTCTTTAATTAAAATTCATCTAACTCTACATATGCAAGTCTGCATTACTACAAATAGTGAAATTTCCTATGGGATACGTACAGTAAAGAAGCAACATCTCATTAATAAAAAGTATATACCATTCATTATAACATATGGTTATAAATTCCTTGAATATGAAAGGTGCCATATAGAGTCACCTTTTTTGTTCTTATAGGCTTATCAGTTACTGAAAAATTTGAAGTTTTGTATTTTACAGTCCCACACTATAAAGGTATGAAATTTTGATGTTATGCTTAGAACTCTGAGGGACACATTCTCTCTTCAGTTACACCACTGGAGTCAATGAATTTGCATAGGCGTAACTGAGGGTAAATTTCAGCCTAAGTGTGTAAAATGAGTTTTAGTTACTACACTGTAAAAAACTGCTTACAAAAATTTTACTAATTTATCAGATGAAAACAAACAGATAAATCATATACAAATAAAGAAGAAGAAAAAAGAAAGATGATAGGTGTTTTAATTTACATTATGAGCCAGATTTTCTTGTCTTACCAATGCACATCAGGAATAATGCCACTGAAATCAAGTGAGTTACACTGGTATAAAAGAGGTGTAAGAGGAGATGTGTGGTTTTTGTTTGCTGGTATCTAGGACTTTTAAGAGAAATGGATGGTGATTTACCAAAAAATAATCAAATACCATCAGTATTGGGCTTATCTCCTGAACGTACCTAGTTAGAAGACAGCAGAACGCAAACTGACTGGCACTTGCATGGGCACAAGGCAGATATCAGGTCCTCACTCTGCCCAACAGTGCTTAAGTTGCTGAGTCCTGTTTCCCTTCTGAATATGTGGACAGCTAAGAAAGACTGGCTCTCACTTCCCTAGCTGCAGTAGAGAAGGGAAAGACTTGCTCCACTCCTGTTTCTCATGACTGAGAGAGGGAGATCTCTTCGCTGAACCAAATGCACTCTGGTGACCTTTTGAAGTCACTTGCTATTGCCAGTGGTGCACAGTTCACAGGACCCCTTGCTTAGAGGGCTATTCAAAGAGTGCTCACTTAACTGCATGGAAAAATTCCGGAAAGCAAAGTTAGTAGCAATCACAACCAGCCCTGCCACATTCACTGCACAATAACTATAAGGTGCAGTAAAGAGCATCTATAGCACCTATCCAGAATTTTTAAAATACATCTATAAGCTAACATTTGACAGGCTAGCATGAGCACATCCTGTAGAACAGTTAGAAATAGAGAGAGAGTTTAAATTTCATGCGGGTCACATTCAGCTCAGTGTCTGTATTTCACTGGATCCGGATGGTGCAGCTGACAGGTTTTCTCAGTGATCTGAACTTGGATGAAAACTAGGTAGTTGCTGCTCAGCCCAGTTAAAAGAAAGGCAATACTTGTAGATTACCGGAAACCACTAAAGGAAATGGCAGAGGTAACATCTGCTTCTCGTCTGATGGAATCTGTCCATATTTTGGTACTTCAACTTTGCAATTTTGTGCATTCTCACTGAATCCTAAGTTATTTCTGGAAGTTCCCATAGTAACAATGACTAAGATTGGCTTTTTTCTTCTTCCCCATCTGCTCGTGGCAAAATGGATATTCCATTTTCCTTTACATGTGGATTGTTTTATAGTTATAATTAGAGCCCTACCAAATTCACCATCCATTTTGATAAATTTCACGGTCAGAGGATTTAAAAAGTTTGAAATTTCATGGATTCAGACATTTACATCTGAAATTTCATGGTGTTACAACTGTGAGGGCCCCAACTCCAAATCAGGTTGTGGGGAGGTCTGCAAGACTATTGTAGGGTGGGGTATTGCCATTACTTCTGCTCTGCTGCTGGCCACAGCACTGCCTTCAAAGCTGGGCAGACATAGAGCAGCAGCTGCTAGCCAGGCACCCAGCTCTGAAAGCAGCATCACTGTCAAAAGCAGTGCAGAAGTCAGGGTGAAAATACCGTACCATGCCACTCTGGCTTCCATGCTGCTGCTGGAGGCGGTGCTGCTTTCAGAGCTGGGCTCCCAGCCAGTAGATGTGACACTTCCTGCAGCCAGGAGAGGTTCCCGGAGGTGGGTCTCATCCAGCCCGTGGAGCAGCCTGTGCTGGGGAAGAAGTCGTCACATCCATCCCTGCCCAGCCAGGACTAGCAGCTGGACCCCAATGCACGGTTGGAGCCAGGGGCAGGGGTGTCCGCAGCCCTGTCCTGGGACCAGCATTCGGGGTTAAAGAGGCTTTGGATTTGCTGTCTGTATGGGTCGGGGAGAGTTCAGGGGTGACTGTGGCACACCCCCATTGGCCATGGCTCCCTGGGCGGTTTCCCATGTTGCCCACACATAGGGCCAGCCTTACCCCCCCAAAAGTGACAAACCCCCATACCATGCCACCCTCACTTCTGCCCTGCTGCTGGTAGTGGTGCTGCCTTCTAAACTGGGGGACCTCCGAGCAGCTGCCACTCTCCAGCCGTCCAGCTCCGAAGGCAATGCAGAAGTTTGGTTGGCAATACGCAACCCCCCTACAATAACCAGATTTAATGGTTTCTGATGAGTTTTTCACGGATATTTGCCATGGAACTTGATCTGGCCCTAATTATAATAATCACTGCTAGCCTGGACTATTGCAATGACCTCTGTGTGGGGATAAACCTCAAGTTCACTTGGAAACTTTAGATGATGATAAATGCAGCTGCCAGTTTGCTTAGTAGCACACACAGGTGCCGGCTTTTTCCTTTGCCCAGGGGTGCTCAACCCCTGCTCAGCCCTAGGCCCCACCCCTACGCCACCCATTCCCCCAAGCCTGCACTGCCATTCCTTCCCACTCCTGCTCTGCCCCCACTCCATCCCTTCCCCCAAGGACCCACCCCTGCCCTGCCTTTTCCTCCCCCCGGCTTCGCCTCTTACTGTCCAGTTCCACGCCCTCCCCTGAGCCTGCTCCATTTCTGCTCCTCACCCAATTCTCCCAGTGCCTCCTGCACACCGCAGAACAGCTGATTGCATTGGGCGGGAGGCACTGGGAGGGAGGAGGAGCCAATGGGCAGCAGGAGGAGCTGGAAGGGGCGAGGAAGAGGGGGAGTTGGCTGCCAGTGGATGCTAAGCACTTGCTAAGTTTTTTCCATGGGTGCTCCTGTGCTGAAGCAGCCTGGAAATTAGCACCTGTGGTAGTGCATCTCAAAGAGAGCATATTATAAACGTTACACTTGCTTTCAATTTGATCCCAGGTGAAATTCAAGGTCATGGTCTGGACTTAAGAAAGGTCTCAGAAATAGTTGCTTTGCATGGTTTCACCTAAAAAGTTGAGATCACCTGGGATGCTCAAGGTCATGCTGCTTCTAAAACAACTCACCCTTTGATCCAACAGAATCTAAGTCTGTTGACTTTTAGGGCATGCTGCAAAGTCTTTTTTCACATGACTTTTCTAAGGGGAGGAAGGAATGGGAGATTATGGACTGAGTGAGAAAGGTCAGAGGCTCCAATCCTGCAACTACCTAAGCATGTGCTTGGCTTACCCTTGGGTGTAATGTTAAGCATGTACCTATCTGTCTGCCAGGTCAAGTTGCAGGTGTGTTTGTGGGATGGAAAAGTGTTAGTGTTTATAATGGGTTAACTAGGAGTTATTGTATTATTTTATAAAATATCAATTATAAACACATCTAGAACACTGGATACATGTGGTTTTATGAATTGTAATAAATAAATGAATAATGAAAACCTAAGAGTGGGCAACCTAGGCTCATACATCACAACTAACAGGTAAATACAATTTCAGATCAATTTTTTCCACAGAGAGTTCATCTAATAGTGCTTGTACCCTGGTTTTCCTTTAAAAACAAAAGTACTTTCTATTGTAAGAACACAGATGGAAAACATTATTGCTCCATCCTGTAAACCTCACTTTAATTGCTGTATAATAATTTGTTACGAATAATTTGATTTTCAAACAAATACACGGAAAAGAAAAGGGGTGGGGGAACCACTCTGAAAGTATTATAGAAAACACTGACCATTTGTGACCATCATACATGTGGGAGTACTTTCTCTTTTTAATTAATTAATTTATTTGGTCATCTGTTAAGAATAATGCTCTTTATTTGCCTTGTATCCTCCACAGGCTTACATAATTATGTGGCCTATCTGACATTAAAAACTAAAATAATACAAAACACACTTTGTGCCAAGTTCCTGTTTGGAAGTTAAAAATTAAAACAA
This sequence comes from Dermatemys mawii, assembly GCA_007922305.1. Classification (NCBI taxonomy): domain Eukaryota; kingdom Metazoa; phylum Chordata; order Testudines; family Dermatemydidae; genus Dermatemys; species Dermatemys mawii. Next base: position 14,671,782 of record ML677339.1, on the reverse strand, counting down.
AAATAAAAAAGAGTTGACAAATTTGATAATGTGCGAGCTGTTTTCAAGCAGGACTCTTATATTAAAGGACTATAGAGGTGAGGAGTTTCTGAACCCTGCTTGCCACACCCAGTTCCAGATACGGCTGCAATCTTCCCCGCAAAAGACTGCCAATTCATGGTAAGTATTACAGTCACAGTGAAAAAGATGGGCTGGATTTTCACCAAACCAATCACACTTGTGCTGGCATTCCCTCGCCCGCATCCAGTCTTTCCTTCTGTTCCATGGCTGAAGACAGTTCTTATCTGGCAGGAGTACATCTCTAGCTGTCCATCATGCATATCTTTGTTTGCAGGCTATTTCTGGACAGTGTAAGCAAAATGTGGCTACCTGCTGAGCACTGTCACCCATGCTCCTGGAACTTGGCCAACAGAGGCAGCGACTGTAGTGCATTATGCCAAGGTTAGCCAGCTCCAGAATGGACTATTTTGATTCTGCAAACCTTCCAATCTCAGTTAACACTTGGAACAAAGGATTGCTTAAGATCAGATTTGGAATAACCTCTTGGCTATGGGCTAGCAACAGTAGGTTTAAATGAAACACATAATTTCTCCATATATGTGCATGCACAATGTATATATATATGTACATACACACTTACTGTACAAACCATGAGTCAGTGACTACTTAGAGAAGTAAGCACTACACCTAACTAGTGTTTACAAGATCATTTTGTCCTCTTCAATTGGATACAATAGATTTTACTTTCTTGTAGTCTTTTAATTCAACAAAGGTACCACAAGAGAACAAAGGTTTGGTTTTGAACACATCCCATATAAACAATGGTTATTCCCCAACCCCCCTCTTCCTTTGCTTACTTTGAGCCAGAACCTCGTATGGCGTAAATCAGCATACTTCTGCTGGAACTATGCCTATTTATACAGCTGAGGATGAGGCCCAACTTATGTGCTGTTACGGAGGAATAAAGTAAACAACAAATAGTGTGTGGTCTTTTTTAAAAAAATACTCTCAGATTACATACAAAGTTATGAGCATTGTGCCCAACCTCCAACGTGGATAATTATTAGAACTGTGCAAAACCTGCTGGTGTTTGGTTTGTGCTCCTGCTGGCAGCTTCTGTTTTGTAGGTACTTGGTTGAAGACCCCCAAGGAGCAAATCTGGTCACCTCTTCCATGGCTGCAGAAGGCCCCTTGGACGAGAACCAGTGTGGTGCTGCCGTTTGAGAGAGCAATCAGACCCATACACTCATGAGATTAAAAAAGTCACGATTTTTTTTTTTGTTTAAAAGTAATACATTGGGGTTCCTCTTATTTGCCTTCTTGGTTTTGAGCTTTTAGGACTTCATGTTTTCAAAGTTTTTTTCCATATGTATGAGAGCTGGAAAAGTTCCTGATTTTTTAAATACAAGATGAGAGTCTCACATAAGCCCATGATTACATGAACTGACACTTTTGTGAGATTTGCCACCAAATCAGAAGAATCAGTAAAAATTGAAGTTGTAAGGAAGGGTCACGCTATTACCATTTCCTGCCTTTTACCTATGTTACCTGCCTATTACCATTTCCTGCTCAAGCTTCTCGGTTCTTCCAGTTACCACGTGAATGCAGATGTTATTGACACAGTTAGCAGTGGAAATGGAGGAGTGTTGTCCAAGTTATCAAATTGGGTGGGAGACTCTTATAAGGAGGTTTCTCATGAAAGACCTATTTATTTGCCCATTCTGAAGGAACAGGACAAACCACACACATTCCTACTTCATCCCTCAAAAACATCCCCCAAAATGAGGAATCATACCAGTTGATTTTCCCAGAATACTATGGAGAGGATAATTTGCAGAGCACCATCTGCCCTCAGAAGACACAAGTAACTGGAGGCCTGTAAAAGGGAGGAAGGGTTTGGAGACTGACCAAACCCTCTCCAAGTTTCACTTCAGTTTTAAAATTCAAAGACAGGTTTCATGTAGTTTTGGGGGTTTGACGCAAAAGTTTTTCACAGCCCTTGTAATAATCTGCATGCCTCGATTTTCCTTACAGTATCACCTAGAAATATGTGGCAGAATTAGCTGCTGGCCTAAAGCCATTGAATTCTGACCCACTATTCTTCATTTCCTCTACTCAAGTGTTATGTAGTGTTGATATACATTAGTAAGTAGCTGCTGCATTTCATTCCACAGTTAGTTGCATTTCACTGATGGGGAAAATGACTCATTTAATTTGTAATGTACACTGGGATCCTTTTGAATAAAAAGTAAAATATAAATATGTCAATATCGCTTATTACCAAGTTTGAAGTGTATTGACATATTATGGAAGCATCATAAATTCTGACTGTAACGGTCAAGGAAACCCAAAATGGAGAGCCCCATAATTCAAGTTTTATAATAGCTTATAATACAAAGTTCCAACAATAAAATCCAGCTGAGAAAATTTTAGGAGTGAGGAGATAACACTTTGAATAAACCAACATTGTAAAACTTCTTAATTCATACTCACTTCTGTGTTTTATGGCTATTAACCACATTCACAATAGGGCTCAGTAGTCAACTTGTAGAAGCAGGATGTTGGTTACTACACTCACGAGCCCATCACATTGAAGGCATGTTGTGGAACTGATATACTGGGGCTATAGCAGAAAGGGAGACATTTTTCCTATTTACTGTTGCTGAATTGTGGAGTGGGGGATTGGAACAGATAAGAAGCTCACTCCCCTGAAAATCTGTTTTTAAAAAAATTTTAATAGAAGACTTATTGTGGAACAATTCTTGAAGAACCATTGGTGATGCTGGCCTCAGAAGAGCTCTTTGGTTTATGTACCTAGGCAGTGGTCACTGCTTACTAAAGTAGGGGGTAAAAATGGTAATTTCTCAGAATGAAAGGAAAAACATCCAGGGGACCTCATCTGCATCAGGTCTTTCTGAACTCATAGGTGATAAAGGTATAATCATAACTAGAGAAAGACAGTAAATGTCATTAACAAAATGTGGTCTTGGGCACGTTACGGGAAGGTTATTTGTATGAGGGAAGGTTCTCCTAATGCAACTTATTTTATTTTCATCATAAGCAGTGGTTCTCAAATTTCTGTACTGGTGACCCCTTTCACATACCAAGCCTCTGAGTGCAACCCTCCTTATAAATTAAAACACTTTTTTATACATTTAACACCACTATAAATGCTGGAGGCAAAGCAGAATTTGGGGTGGAGGCTGACAGCTCAGGACCCGCCATGTAATAACCTCATGACCCCCTGAGGGGTCCTGACCCCCAGTTTGAGAACCTCCTTCACAAAGCATAAATGACAATTACTTTTGTTAGCCATATTAGTGTTGAGTGTTGTCTATATTTAATACTAATAGTAATGAAATAACAAAAATATTGTAACTCTGTTAATTAAATCCAACTAGCCTTCTTCAATAACACATGAAGATACACTGATAAATTCCAAGCCTTTATAAAGCCATACTATATTTTTATATGGCATGGTTATAAAAAACAGACTTTTGGAAACTGTCCTGATCCTTCTGAAAGCAAACACTAATCTTGCTTGCTTGCCCAGAGCAGAGCTGATTTGGCAGCCCTTTTCCTCTGATTCAGGAGAGTCAGAGCATTATTGTGTATTCTCATTTATTGAATAATAAAATCCCTTATAAGGCAATCCATTGACTACTCTCTTCATAGGAATTGCTAAGTTACATGGTTTTAGGTTTATTTATTTAGAATACACTGTAATACGTATGGTATGACTTTTTTGCATTGTATTTGCTGTTTTTCAAGTATTTTACAATTTTCTTTGTTGGTTATGTTGCTGTGTGCTCCTTTCAGAACTGAGCTCAGCTTCAGGACGTAAGTAAAAGTAAAGATGGCTGCTGTTGGTTCTGTGTGCTATGGGGAGGGACCAATTCCTTGTCCTTGTAAGAAAGGTACAGAGGAAGGTGTTCCTTAATGCCCTTTTAAAACTGTCCATGGTTTACAAGAATTTTCAGAAGCCACGATGGATAACCAGCAACTGAAACCATCAATACCACACATCAACAGTCTGTGGCTTCTATTAAAAATAAAAGACCTCATATAAAACCTTTTATCTGCTATAATGTTTTCCAGAGGAGAGTGAGAAGTGAACTGGGGAGCAGAGAGAGACCTCTCAGACATCATGTGGATGAGAAATTATAGCATAAATTCCAACAGAAACTGAACTTTCCAGTATAATGTTGCAATGCAAATTCCCGAGCATGATGTGTATTATTACTGTTCTGTATTATTACTATGACTTTTTGTTAGTCTATCACTAAACAATTTAATATAATTACAATGAAGAACTAGAGCTCTATTATTGATGCAATAACTTTCTTCAGCTCCCAAAACAAATACTGGGGAAAGAGAAGAATCTCTCAGTTTCTCACACACAAAGAATTCCAATCTAACTTTAAGTATGTTAATGGAACAATTCCTCTGCTAAATGTTGGGCACATATGTAAGTGCGCTGCTGAACCAGGGTCTAAATCGCTCTGATAAACTGTTCTTTTCATAACAAAGTGAAAAAAATCTACAGCATGCATACTACTAGCTCTGAGTGGCCTCTCCCAGTTTGTGGCCTGCATGGAGAAAAGCCATACTGATTGCTCTGATTTACCCATTACGAAAATGTAGTAAATATATTTTACATTTTTATTCTGAAACCAGAACTTCTATTAATAATTATTCCCATCTCCTATGCTCCACAGCTTTATAGACAGATTTGGTTTCAGAATGATGATGAGTTCTACTAATTAGCACATGGTAAAGGAATGGCTATTAAATGAGAACAGGTACTTAAGAATGCGGTCAGCTTACTTAAAGGGGCAGTGTGCATCTCTCTCTCTTTCCCCCACACAAGGTGTGTGTCTGTCTGTCTGCTATGCTGTTTCCCTGCTGTAGAATGTGAGAGACTACATTAACAACGTGTTAATCCTTGAGGGCTCAGCAAAAAGCTAGTTCTCCATTTAGCCCTCTGACTCCTCCACCTCAACCAAGCTTCACAATCATCATCACTGTGTACCAGTACTAAATTGTTTGTTTAAAACTTTTACTGTGTGTGTGTATATATATATAAATATAATATAGTCTTTTTTTCTGGTGAAAAAAAATTCCCTGAAACCTAATCCCCCCATTTACATTAATTCTTATGGAGAAATTGGATTTGCTTAAAATCGTTTTGCTTAAAGTCGCATTTTTTAGGAACATAACTACAACAGTAAATGAGGAGTTCCTGTATTTGTCATTTCTTAGAAAAAATTACATATTACTTCTACAATTCCAGAAATAATAATTATATTAATGGTGTCATTTTAACCTCCTAATTTCACACAAATAGCCATTATTTGGCAACAAAGGGACAAATCCATGTGTGTCTTACATGTCTGGGGAGGGGCCAAAAAGCCGATTAAAAGCTGAAGGAAATAAATTGCTTATTCCCAATCAGAAAGACTTCATTTTTTAAACCAATAAGATGAGCACAATATTTACATGTACTAATATAGAATCAGTAGTGGAGTAAGATTTATTTAACACTTACACTAAATGTCTTTATGGTTGCCTAGATCGCCATCTACTGGGCAAATTATAAGTTACACAGCAAACAAAATCAGCTACAAGAGTATCAGATACTTGGTTTTCCCTTGAAGTATTTTAAATTTAATAGTAAATTTTAACAATTTTGGGGAGGTTACCAAGTTTTGTAGAGAACCTGGATTGTGTGTGTGTTTGTTCTGGTAAACTGAGTCATATCACAAATGAACAGATGAGCTTTGATATTAGAAGAGCTTCCAGAGCAGAATTATGAGAAGGCAAAGCAGAAAGAAGAAACACAATTAAAATGCAAGGGGACTATTCTGAACTTCTTCAGTTTAACTAACAGGAAAAAGATAGCTTACAAATATCAGTTAACCTGTGCTACCATAACACAGGGGTAAAAAGGAAACTGAGAAAACTGGCTGCTAACCTTACTCCATTCAGGTCTTTAGGGCAATTATGTTATTTTGTACTATGATGATCTCATGTGGTAAGCAGCAAAGTTTTTAATGTTGGGCTGTTTACCTGGATTAAGAGGGTTTTGGAAGAAGGCCTGGACTTTTGCTATAAAGAACAGTATTGTGAAGTGTCAGCGAGTTGTAGTGTTTTTAGTATGTTGAAGATACTCAGTTTTGTCACCATTTCATATGACGTAGAAGGTACTGTTGAGCCTCTTTTAGAGTGTTGAGAAGGATAGAAGGTCTACATTAATTCTGAGTGTCTTGCTTATCTTATTAGGAAATGCACCAATTACAAAAGAAGCTGCACTGAATGGCTACAGAAGTAGTCTCATCTAGTGCTTCTTTGCTAGAAATACAAATGGACTGTAATATGGGAAGTAAAATCAGGCAACAGGAGAGGGAGGGAACTGGGAAGTAAGTATGGAGGCTCCCTAGAGCTCCCCTCCACTATTTCAAAATATCGAAACAATGTACAGCTCTTAAGATTTGTCCCCACTATGAAATCTAAGCACACATATGCATATATTTAAATAAGAAACAAAGTCGGAAGACAATACCATTGTGACTGATGCTGTCATGAGTACTGTGATGAGCAGCTCATATCCAATAAGAGAATGCCTCAAGCACATACAGAGCTCAGGAAAGATCACTTTATTCTCTTCACTTGTCTTAAGTCTCGATGCAGACCAGTACCCCAAAATGGAGCAAATGGGGGTGTGAAAAATTGCTCTGTGCTATTTCAAACTGTATTTTTAAATCAGATCCAAAACAAAGGCAAATCTTGTCATGAATCTGAAATAGCTATAATTTAACTTGCACAATATTATACAAGTGTCCCTTCACCAGGTAGGACAGGCTCAAATACATTTGAAATTCATTAAACTTTAGTAGAGGGCTTCATAGTCTAAACAACTATCAAATCACATAACTACCAGAGCTGGTCAAAACATTTCTGTCAAAATGTTTCTTATATATCTATATAATAAATATAGCTCTCAAGTGATTAAAAAATGAATCACGATTAATTGCAGTTTTAATTGCACTGTTAAACAATAATAGAATAATATTAATTTAAATATTTTGGGGTTTTCTATATGGTTAATTATAGGCTTTGGGATGGGGGCTTGAGCCTGGCTCGGGGCTCTGGTTTCACTTGGGGCTTGGGGCATGTGGCTCCAGCCCTTCTGCTGCCTCTAGTGCTGCAGGCCAGCGCTTCAGCCCCCATGCCCGCTGATAACTCTTTCCCTGCCCAGAGGCATGCAATTAACGTGTTTAAAAAATTAACATGTTATTTTCTTTTCAGTTAATCACAGGTGTTAACTGCAATTAATTGACAGCCCTAATAATAAAGTTTTGCAACTAAATGAATTTTTTAAACAAAACTTGAATTTTTATTGATAACCAAAGTTCTCAGTTTTTAACAAAAACCGTTTTTATTTTTAATTTTTTTTTTACAAAAATAATATTTTTGTCACTTTTTTTCCCAGGAAACAATAAGATATTTTCTTGATCACCTCTAATAAGTACTACTGTGAAATGAACGTAGTAGTCTCTCATCTTCTTCCATAGGATAACTGTCTATAGGCCAAAATTGTCACCAATAGTGGCATCAATTGGAAACATTGTTGGAAGTCTCAGCAAAGGGGCCAGTGATCAGTGGCTAAGCTACCCTCTCACTTCTTTACTGGACCTTCCATATCAGAGCTGAGGGACAGTGTGAGGCTTCTACTTACACTAACCTTGTTCTGTGGCTTTATTCTCAAGCACTCTCAATCTATCATGTTTCACAAGCATTTAACTCACAAAATGTTTGTATGGACAGAAACAGAAACAAAAATGTGTGTGTATTGAGATAGAGGAATATAGCACATGCTACTGGCACAAAAGATAAGATGATATATTGGTGTTTTGGGGGATACAGTGGCTTCCCAGCTGCTGTATGCTCTTCCAAGGTTCAATCCTGTGAGCTACGGAGTGTTGAAAGAAGTGCAGACAACCAAAAGACTAATGCAGATGCTTCTAAAAACTTCAGAGAAAAGTGAAACATGGTCAACCATGAAGTAAACCTCCATGCCTGCACTGGAATTAGTAAAGGTGAGTATGGAGAAAGGGAGTGTGCTGGGGATTGAAGGCATGATACGGTCAAATCATGGTGATTAACAAGCACAATGAATGTGTGGGAACCATTTTCAGTATTCAAGACACTCCTGCTCTTTACCAGAGATCACAGAAGAAGTGAGGATAGAAGAAAGTGAGAGCATAGGCTGTCGAGGGGCCAACCACAGAAAGAAAATGCTTCTGATAGTTTCCTGTGTCTCTTTTAACCACTTGCACAATACTCCTGTTGTATTTTGGAATCAGTGTTCTTGCTGGCTCACCAGCTTCTAGCACCTGCTCCTCTTGGTTTTCACTACTTTATTGGATTAGATTGTGAACAACAAATCACCATACACTGGCACCTTACTGGTGGCTCAGCACTGTTCTCTTTCAGGATTATGCCCTTAATGAGGAACATAAAATTCAGAAAAAAAAGGGAAGACTGGATTGTGAGTGAGCCCAGAGGATCCAGAAGTCAATTAAAATATTAGTGTTTCAGAGCATGGCCTCTATAAAACACTAGAAGAATTTTGGACTCCAAAACCTTAAAGTCACCCAATGCCATGTCAGGCTTTTGATTAATCAAAATGATAATGTAACTGATGATGATGTAATAATTTGTCATTAGTTAATACATCATAGCTGAACATCACAGAACTATCATTATGTGAAAACATAATTATGCAGGCCAAAAAAGAATTTGAAGAACAACCAGCAAAAGACAGAAAAAGTAACAGCATTTTTTTTTAAGTACATCAGAAACAGAAAGTCTGTCACACAACCAGTTGGGCCACTGGATACTCGAGGAACTAAAGCAGCAACCAAGTAAAACAAGGCCGTTGTGGAGACGTTAACTGAATTCTATGCATCAGTCTTCACTGCAGAGGATGTGAGGGAGATAAATTAAACAGTAACAAGTCACCAGGACTAGAGGGTAGTCACCCAAGAGTTCTGAAGGGACTCAAATATGAAATTGCAGAACTAGTAACTATGATATGTAACCTGTCACTTAAATCAGCCTCTGCACCAGATGAGCAGAGGGTAGCAACTGTGACACAGATTTCTGAAAAAGGCTCCACAGGCAATTCTGGCAAGTACTGGGAGGTAACCCTAACTTCAGTACCAGGAAGGTTAATTGAAAGAACAGAATTATCAGACACATAGATGAACATGATATGTTGGGGGAAGAGTGAACACGGATTTTATAAAGGAAAGTCATGCCTCACCAATCTATTCCAAATTTTTGAGGCTGTCAGTTAACATATCGATAAGGGTGATCCTGGGAATGTAGTGTACTTGGACCTTTAGAAAGCCTTTGACAAAGTCATTCACCAAAATCTCTTAAACAAAGTAAAGAATCATGGGATAAGAGGGATGGATCAGTAACCGGTCAAAAGATAGGAAACAAAGGGTAGGAATAAATGGTCAGTTTTCACAGTGGAGAGAATTAAATAGTATGGTCCCCTAAGGACCTCTGCTGGGACCAAAACTGTTCAACATATTAATAAATGAACTGGGAAAAGAGTAAAAAGGAAAAAGAGTGGCAACATTTTCAGATGATAAAAAGTATTCAGGACAGTCAGTTAAGTCCAAAGCAGACTGCGAAGAGTTATACTGGTATATAAGCATTTTAAAAACTTGTTATTTTTTGGCTGTCCTCTATTGCATAACATGATAACACAGAAAGAGTAGAATTTCCACATTTCTCCATTTAGCATTATTGAAATTCCCAACCTGCTTATCAGAAGCAGAGATGGCAAATCAGAACTGACTAACTACATTAAAACAAGTAAAATATTAGAAAAACTTAAGTGTTCTTCTCTCTAATCCTCAGTTACAAATATGCATTTAAAATTCACATCTAAGTGTGTACTCTCTCTTTTCTTTATAAAGCAGATGAACTTTGACCATAATGAATTAAACTCATTTTTTTCATTTATTTTGTGTAGTAGATGCTCAGATGAGGCCACTAGAATTATTTTCAAATGCTATCTTCTATCATTGCATATATTGTTCTACCCAATTTCTCTGTAGCTTTTTCAGTCTATAATAATGGAATCAGGATGGTAAATCCAATATCTGCCTTTTCACATCTCAGATAAGAAATTTCATTCCATTTATCAAAACTCATGACCCCATTTATTTTGAGTGATATTATACAAAATTATTCTAGTTAGAATTAAGTGAGGTGTCCCAGAAGTATTAACCTATTTAGGGACATGGAAAGGATTTTCGTTAAGTATTAAAAAAAAAAAAAAAAAAACCCTCACAAAAATCAAACAGCAATTAACTGAAACCATCCAGCACTTCAATAATTAATATATTTAACAATATTTAAATGTGTTGCTGCCTACAAACTCCATACACTAACACTGTTCCCTCCTTTATCCATCCAATCCCCCTCTTTATAAGATAAATAGGAACAATTATCCATCCTGCACTGCTTCTGGATTACAGAAAATTAATAAAATTTAAAAGTTAACATATTTCCTGAACCAAATGTATTATAATATCCTACTCTATTTCCATATGTTTGCTCTTGTATGGTGTTTACTGCAGACCTATAGTATGTTTAACTTATATAATGGCAATATTTTACTTTTTAATGAATACCCATTTGCCAATTTATAGAGAGGAATCTATGTTCCTTTGTTGTCACCTATTTTTTACACTGTGCAACATTATAACAATGTATAATTATAACATTTATTATAATGTATAATATATAATTGTACAATTTAAAAAGTGTGTATCTGTCTAATGATAAATCTGTATATATGAATTATATGTACATACACACAAACATATACGTTTGTATGTGGTATAAAGGTTTTAATTATATAAATTTAAAATAGTTGCTTTACTTGCAAATAACAAAGCCATGAGTTATGCCACTAAAAAGAAACCGTTATACCTCACAAATATGTATTCTTTAATGACACATATGTTGCAGGAAATCTGTTTTGTAAATATTTTAAAGAGTTAAACATTTTATGGGGACTATTTTTGTGTCCCTCCACTTGTAAAGTCAGATGCCTTAATTACCAGGAGTCACATAGTATAGGGTTAAGAGGAGGCTATAAAAAATAAAAGAAGTATATGAAAATATATTCTCTCTATATAAAATATCTTATTATATAAAATATGATCTCTCAGGCTCTTCCAAGACTGTAAGTGATTGCCAGTTCTCACTGGGAATCTGGTAATTTTCCATACCAACTAGCATAAAAGCTAGCAGGCAGTAAGATATCAAACCTTAAATATCTGTAGGCATAAGAAAGTTGCAACTTGTCCAGGACTGAATCTAACCTATTCTTATTCTGAGCAAGAATAATTGTTCCAGTAAAAATTCCAAAATTGAGAGAAAAGAGAGAAAACATTTAGCTGGCAGGTTTTTTTGTTTTGTTTTTTAAACTGCAACTGTTTGAAGCCACTCAGACTTGTGGAATGTTAGAGGATCAGGGGAAAATTCGGTAGTGGGAGAGGGTAAATAAAGCGGTCAGTCATGTGTGTATGATAAATTACAGAATCATGTGATAAATTAATTTATCACAAATATCCACCTCCCAGCATGTGTGTGTATGTGTGTGTATATATTATATATACATGAACACACCAACCCCTTTATAACATATGAAATTAGTGGAATTTTATTTAATTTGTAATACTAATGCTGTGATTAGTATATTATATCTTCTGTGTCAAATTTCGCCCTCATTCAGATCAGTGAGTCTAAAGAAACTGCGGTTGTATTGAGCAACAGAATTTGAAACTTTTAAATGTCTCCTTCCTTCATCCTCTTTCCTACGGGCATTTAAGAAAGCAATAGAAATGCAGTTCTGCTAAATGTTGCTAGATCTTATCCCAGGTTTGAAAAGGAAAACAAGATATGCACAGTTTTCTCTTCTATATATTATGTATAATAGGATGCTTGACTGCACAAGCTAGATGCGATACTTAACCGGGAGAGATGACAGTAGGTTAAAGATAAGTGAGGACTGCTAGCTGAGTCATAATTAAGATGCAGACTGGCATCTGTTAATACTTTTCTTCAGGTATAAAACATTTCTCATCAATAGGCTGCAATTTTATGAAGTCTATCTAAACCAGAATAGCCTCACTGGCTACCGTCACATAGTGCACACCTACACCACAATTAAAAACTCATGGCTGGCCATGCTAAGGGGCTACTTAATTGCAATGTAGATATTTGGGCATGTGCTGGAGCCTGGGTTGCAGAACCATGTGAAAGGGAAGGGTACCAGAGCTTGGGCTGCAGCCTGATCCCAAATATCTGCACCATAGTTAAACAGCCCATTAGCCTAAGCCCTGCAAGCCTAAGTCAGCTGGCATAGGCTAACCGCGAGTGTGTAACTGAAAGCTTCAAGTGTCAGTAACAGCTAAGGCTGTTCTAATTCCCTACGCAGCACTTTCGTCTCCAAAATGCCTCGGTGGCCCTTGAAGACTAAGTCCTGTTGTGATTAATGAAACTAAAAATTTACTCCTATTGTAAGCTTACCTGTAAAAAGTATGTGTAAGTTCTTAAAATGTTTACAACTTTTTGCCTGCTTGGAAATTTAACTATAGGAAAATAGGTCAAGTTGTTTTCAATAATTAAATGTTATAAACAGGTGCAAGAAAACCAGACAGAGAAACTGGATTAGCCCAAACAAATAAGGCCCTGCTGATATGATTCAAAGACTGTTGAAATTATGCTTGCTAAAAACAGGAGATATGGAACCAGAAGTTAATGAATCAAAATTGGTATGTCAGATATTAGGCCTAATTGGTGGATGAAATAATGAGGATGAACTATGATACCCATTTTCCCCCTTTTTGGGTTTCTAAAAAGAAACTTGGGGAGGAAAATGCACTGCTCGCCTGTTCCACCTTGCATCCCAGTTCGGCATACTAGGGGTCAGGAACAACCTGGTAGAGTTCTGAGGAGAAAGATGTTCTGTTCCCAGTTCAGCTCATCTTGTCTCATCTCATCTTCCCTGATCCCAAAGTAGAGAAGAATAGACTAGACGTTTTTTTTCACTTGTGAGTCCTGAAAATCACCATAACATCATGACATCAAGTCCTCAGGGAATATCTAATTGCTGACACTGCAAAGGAACGTAAGATTCTGTTCTGTTCCCTTCCTTTTTTGTTGCTTCTCTCCTCCTATCCTCTTATTCTCTTGGATTCTCATCAAATCCTGAATCAACTTCACTGCATCACTGGTGGATTTTCGCCTTCCTCTGCAGCATGGGGCATGTTGGAGGATTCTCTGCACCTTGAAGTCTTTAAACCATGATTAGAGGACTTCAGTAGCTCAGACATAGGTGAGAGGTTTATTGCAGGAGTGGGTCGGTGAGATTCTCTGGCATGCGTTGTCCAGGAGGTCAGACTAGATGATCATAATGGTCCCTTTTGACCTTAAAGTCTATGATTTCCAGGATAGTCTTCATATTAAACATCTGAAACTTTGAATGGCTGGTCAAAATGAACTTCCTAACTTTTGGAGATTTGCCCCTCACCACTATATGTTTATTCCCTTAAATGCAAATGGAAAGTTGAAGCTGTTTAACACAAACTGATAATAAAGGTTAATTGACCTTAAATAGCTGGAGACTGAGATGCAGAACCAGCTTAAAGCTGGTATTCCCTGAAAAGGACTTCCTCTCCAGAAATAACTGCAGAAAAAAATGGATGCCTTGCTCAGTTGAAGAGGGATCTGGTTTGTTCGCAAGGTTGTTTAGGGGAAGTAGTCCCATAGAGAATGAAAACTTAGGTTCAGAGTACCAAGGGCATTCTATCTAGACCTGTTGTTCCTGAATATTTCTCCTCTGCATCTTATCCTCATCAGACAGGATTATACTATCGCTGTATTACCAAGAACAGATCAAGAAAGAGATGCTTTCCTTTTGCAGTGAGCAGAGGAAAGGCTTCAGAAATCTCTGTATTCCCTTCATTTTTTGGGTTGCTATAGTCTCCAAACAAACTGGACTCCTATTATGAATTTAGGGAACAGAGCCTCAAAAGGTGTACATTAGCATAGTGCTATTGACCTCAGTGACACTGTGCTGATTTACACGAACTGAAGATGCCTCACTTTAGGTATCTAAGTTTGAAAATTTTGTCCTGTGTTTTAAAAGGCAATTACATGCCTGAGGCCTCTAATTAAAATAATCATTTCCCTGTGGAACCTTCAGCCTAATCCACAGAACCTTCTGTCAAGGTTACCTTTGAGTCACTATGCAATAAACCTCTCTGTCCATAGAATAGGGGTGGTTTATTGCTTTAGTCTGCGTCCCTCTCTAGCTATTCCACACAGGGAAGGCCAGCCTCCATGCTCACCCTAATTTTCTCTCAAAGCCTTCTGTGGAGATATCCTTCCTCAGCTCATGCCCCAAACCTCTGGTTAGGTAGGACATCCTATGGAATTCTTGAAGTGTCCAAAGAACTATCAAAATTTACCTTTCCCAGAAAGAGGGGTTTAGGAAATCTAGGTCACTATTCTTCCTTTTTGAGAGGTTTCTGGAGGAAGAAGTATCTTCTAGAGATGTCCTGTCCTAATGGATCAGGTGCTGCATCAAACTCTAGTATTCGATAGATCAAGTAGCTCTCTTAATCTGCATGACTTCTCAGTTAGAGCAGCATTACTTCCCCAGATGACTGAGGGTTAGCTTCCGCGATGGAATTGTGAAGACCCCCACAATGTTGTGCTCTGTTCATGTCAGCTGAAATCCTTATGTGATATGTGCTGAGAGGAGAGGAATAGTCTGATTTACCTTCCAAGCATCCTCCTACCTCCTTTTTTCTTTCTCACACGTCTCCTTCTACTTCTGCCAAATCCCTTTTTGACTACAATAATAACTATAATGCACACGTTTTGTAAAATAAAATAAAAACATGTTGATGTGAAGTCTAGTTAAAGGAAAACAAACTTTGATCATAAACAGAATGAAAAGATCTATCTACTGTAGTACGTCAGTCTATTCCAGTCCTTCACTGATAACATTTTGTGAACATAAGAACAGAAGAATGGCCATACTGGGTCAGACCAAAGGTCCATCTAGCCCAGTACCCTGTCTTCCGACAGTGGCCAATGCCAGGTGCTTCAAAGGGAATCAGCAGAACAGGTAATCATCAAGTGATCCATTCCCTGTCGCCCATTCTCAGCTTCTGATAAACACCATCCTTGCCCATCCTGGCTAATAGCTATTGATGGACCTATCCTCCATGAATTTATCTAGTTCTTATTTGAACCTTGTCATAGTCTTGACTTTCACAACATCTTCTGGCAAAGAGTTCCAAAAGCTGACTGCCGTTTGTGTGAAGAAATACTTCCTTTTGTGTTCTTTTAAACCTGCTGCCTATTCATTCCATTTGGTGACCCCTAGTTGTTGTGTTATGAGGAGGAGTAAATAACACTTCCTTATTTACTTTCTCCACACCAGTCATGATTTTACAGACCTCTATCATCTCCCCACGTTAGTCGATTCTTTTCCAAGCTGAAAAGTACCTGTCTTATTAACTTCTCCTCATATGGAAGCTGTTCCATACTCCTAATGATTTTTGTTGCCCCTTTCTAAACTTTTTACAATTCCAATATATTTTTGAGGTGGTGTGACAATGCAGTATTCAGTATGTGTGAGTTAAATGTCTGAGTGCATACCAAAGCAATGAAATAGAAATACCTCTCTTTTATTAGGGATATACTTTTAGCTGGCTGATGTAATGGGAGCTTTTTCTAAAAAACAAAAGGGCGAATCTACAGGCTCTTGCTTAACTCTTGAAACTGGACTTTGTTAAGAGCTAACACTGAAAAAGAATCAAGTATAATTATAAGGTGAGTCTGGGGGGACACCAGACTTATTTTGTTATATCTATCATTTTCTGAAGTGATGTAACTTACATCTTTGCAGTCATGTAAATATTATGCTGATTCATTTAAAGTGACTAAATGAAAAAGACTGGCTAGGACAGTTCTGGCATCCTATCCCGTTTTGAAGGGTAACTGAAACAGTTTCTGTTTTTTAGAAAAGAAAATATTTCCAAATGTTAAATTACCTTATTAACCTGAAAAACTGTCACAAAGTTCAGCTAGTATAGGTGGTAACTGTTAAATTAACCATTGGTGTGTTTTGCCTGCTGAATCCATCCTTTATAATTAGGCTTGGAAGGATTTGATTTTTATGGGAAATGCTGGTAAACATTGATTTCACCATTCAAAGGCAAACCAATAAAAACATTTTTCTATTGATGATAACTGAAGTTAACAGAAAAATAAAGTAAGAAAAATGCTGCTTGATTTAAGGATATTTAGTTCGTATATTTTGTAGGATTGTCAAGTGATTAAAAAATTTAATCGAGATTAATCACGCTGTTAATAATAGAATATCATTCATTTAAAAATATTTTTGGATTTTTTTACATTTTCAAATATATTTATTTCAATTACAACACAGGACACAAAGTGTACAGTGATCACTTTATATTTATTTTTGATTACAAGTATTTGCACTGTAAAAAACCCAAAAGAAATAGTATTCTTCTATTCACCTAAGACAAGTACTCTAGTGCAATCTCTATCATGAAAATTGAACTTACAAATGTAGAATTAAGTAAAAAAACACCCCCTGCATTCATAAATAAAACACTGTCAAATTTTAGAGCCTGCAAGTCCTGCTTCCTAATTTTAGAGCACGCAGTCCTACTTCTTGTTCAGCCAATTGCTCAGATGAACGAGTTTGTTTACATTTACAGGACATAATGCTGCCCTCTTCTTATTTACAATGTTACCAGAAACTGAGAACAGGCATTTGCATGGCACTTTTGTAGCGGCATTGCAAGATATTTTCATGCCAGATACACAAAAATTCATATGTTGCTTCATGCTTCAACTACCATTCCAGGGGACATGCGTCCATGCTGATCAGTAACAATCCAAAGCAATGCGGACTGACGCATGTTCATTTTCATTATCTGAGTCAGAAGATTGATTTTCTTTTTTAGTGGTTCGGGTTCTGTAGTTTCCACATCGAAGTGTTGCTCTTTTAAGACTTCTGAAAGCATGTTCCACACCTCATCCTTCTCAGATTTTGGATAGCACTTCAGATTCTTAAACCTTTGGTCAAGTGCTGTAGCTAGCTTTAGAAATCTCACATTTTTGTCAACTCTGCAGTGAAAGTGATTTTAAAATGAACAACATGTGCCTGGTCATCATCCAAGACTGCTATAACATGAAATATATGGCAGAATATGGGTAAAACAGAGCGGGGGACATAAATTTCTTCCCCAAAGAGTTTAGTCACAAATTTAATTAAGGCTTTTTTTTTTTTTTTTTAACAAGCATCATCAGCATGAAAGCATGTCCTCTGGAACAGTGGCCAAAGCATAAGGGGCCTACGAATATCTAGGATATCTGGCATGTAAATACCTTGCAATGCCGCTACAAAAGTGCCATGCAAATGCCTGTTCTCAGTTTCTGGTAACATTGTAAATAAGAAGAGGGCAGCATTATGTCCTGTAAATGTAAACAAACATGTCTGTCATTGGCTGAGCAAGAAGTAGGACTGAGTGGACTTGTAGGCTCTAAAGTTTTACATTATTTTGTTTTTGAGTGTAGTTATATAACAAAAATCTACTTTTGTAAGTTGCACTTTCACAGCAAAGAGATACTACAGTACTTGTATGAGGTGAATTAAAAATACTATTTCTTTTATCATTTTTACAGTGAAAATATTTGATGTTATGATGTTAACAATCTGTGTTTTAATGGTTATAAAGTTTTAATTTGTTGAATCTCAACATTTACTGTCATAAAATAATTATTTTCTGAGACCTCTCATAATTTCCTGCAACTCTGAAAATTAAAATAGATAATAATAGAATAAAGTGCTGAAAAATAAACATTGATATTATCTGTCAAAATCATAAAAAGCTCATTCTGCCAACACTATTTGTAATACACCATTTTCTTCTTTTTGCTATTTCTTACAGTAACAGCTGCAAGAGAAAATATAACTCAGTGTAAATGTTATTCTAAGAAATATGGAAATGAAGCTGTTAGCCTCTCCCAGTTTTTTAGGATCTGGATTTACAACTGTAAACACACCTAGCAAATTCCATCATCAGGGCATTACATTTGGCATTCCAGGTAGTCGGAAATGTAAGATTCTTGTAACCACTCCAACCTTACAGACCCTACCTATAGGGCTCCATCAGAAACGTTAACTGCACAATAACTACAGTAACTCCTCACTCAAAGTCGTTCTGGTTAACATTGTTTCATTGTTACGTTGTTGATCAGTTAGGGAACATGCTTGTTTAAAGTTGTGCAATGGTCCCTTATAACGTTGTTTGGCAGCTGCCTGCTTTATCCACTGCTTGCAGGAAGAGCAGCCTGTTGGAGCTAGCTGATGGAGACTTGGAACCAGGGTGAACTGACAGCCCCCGCTAAGTTCCCTGTGCAGCAGCCACCCAGTAGGCTATCAATTGCTAGCAGTTCAGCTGTCCCTTCCCCCACTGCCATGTGCTGCTCCTGCCCTTTGCCTTGGAGCTTCTCCCAGAGCATCCTGCTTGCTGTGCGGGAGAGGGGAGAGAGGGGGGCTAATGTCAGGGTGGCCTCCTTCCCCCCTGCTCCTACACCCCGCTTACCCTATCTTCCATAGAGCAGGGGAGACACACGACAGGGCTCAGGAAGGAGGGAGCTTCCTCGTAGCAGCTGCTGTCTTAGCTTGCTGATTATCTTAAAAAGGCAAGGTACTTAAGTGTGGGGTCAGTGTACTTAAACGGGCTATGCGCATCTCTCGCACACACACAGAGTGTGCGTGCCTCTGTCTGCCATGCTGTCTCCTATCCCTCCATTTGTGCTGCCTTGTAGAATGTGAGGCTACATTAGGGTGACCAGACAGCAAACATGAAAAATTGGAACAGGGGTTGGGGGTAATAGCAGCCTATATAAGAAAAAGACCCCAAAATCGGGACTGGCCCTATAAAATTGGGACATCTGGTCACCCTAGGCTACATTAACAATGAGTGAACCCCTGAGGGCTCAGCCAATTGCTAGTTCATCATTTAACAGTAAGGCATCCTCTAGGAAATATCACATCCTCTGACTTTGCCACCTCAACCAAACTTCAGAATCATAATCATTGTGTACCAGTATTGAATTGTTTAAAACTTCTACTGTGTGTGCACGCGCGCATGTGTGTATGTGTGTGTATGTGTATTATATATATATATTCCTCAGTACATATAATATAGTCCTTTGTCTGGGGAAAAAAAAATCCCTGGAACCTAACCCCCCCTCCATTTACATTAATTGGGAAATTGGATTCACTTAACATTTTTTTGCTTAAAGTCACATTTTTCAGGAACATAACTACAATGTTAAGTGAGGAGTTACTGTACCATAAATAATTTTCTTGTAATCAACTAGATTCTACTGCAGCAAAAAGCTGCTTGGCTCCACAGATCATCCTTACAGGGGATCAGTTTGTACTATATCATTTGAAGATCAGCTTTTTGATCTCTGCATTACTACTGCTTTTGTAATATGTAGTTGTATGAAACTGCTGGTAGCCACATGGAAAACATTTGGGACTGGACATACCAATCTGTTCATAGACCCTGACAGAACAGCTAGCTACTCTGAGATGAACTAGTAAGTACTAAGTAATATTTCTTTCATTCTACTGCTTTCCTGGCTCCCCTACATAATTCCCAAATAATCATGTGAAAAACACAGCTCTCTATAGTTCACCAAACCATGAGCTCAGGTTTCAATCAATTGCAATGCTCAAGAGAGTGCTTTCAGTCAGTGCTTACCTCATTATCCGACTCCACAAGTACTTGATCATATTCACTAAGGGCTACTAGAAACATGATAGATGTGACATTTTCAAAGCAATGTATCCATTTTCTTCTTTCTGATCGTTGGCCTCCTACATCCACCATTCTGCAAGGTTAACAAAATCCACATCAATTCCAGGAGAAAACAAAGCCTAATAAAAATCTATGTACATCCACTTATGGAGCATCAAATTCAGCAACTTAGGTAATGAACAATTTGGGTGGAAACCAAAAAAAAAAAAATCCTTTTTTTGTTAGCAGCCATTCCATTAATATTTAAAAATCAACAGTGTATGTGTTGCGGGGGAGGCATGCCATGTTTATAAACCTGACATGGCTTATAGATTTTAATAATTATGAGCTTCATCCTCTCAAGTACTCTGCATGCACAAATCTTACCGAAGTAATTCTGAGCACCACTCGAGGAGAGCTTGCAGGACTCAGCCTCATAGACTTAGCAGAAACAGGCATGCAGAGCCTAGGGTAAAGCAGTTTGTAGCCAAAGCAAAAATGATTGCAACTGACATAGTTTCTGCATTTTTTCCATATAATTACAAGATATATTTTGAGAAATTAGCAAATAATTTTCAAAGGATAATAAATATATAGTGAGAAAAACAAATGATCTGGTGAGAAATAAATTTGAAAATGAACATTAAACTGAAGTAAATTTAATCTTTTGGATGGGGTAAGGATGGGGTAAGTGAGCATGTGACATACAAGTAAACTTAGAATCAACATAAAATTTGAAAAGCATGTTTTATTGAAAGTGCCTAAGATGTTTTGTGTAATTTTCAGTTTCTGCCAAGAACAAAAGTTAGTCCTTCATATGTGTTTGGACAGAGGTTTATTCATTCCTTCAGTATCAATTGCTTAAAAATGACACAGTCTTACAATTAAAAATAATTAAATACAATCAGAAAAGAAATTACACTACTTCTATTACACTTTAGTCACTTGAAGAATATGATGGAATGAGCATATAACAGACTGAAATTTGGTATGATACCATAAATGTCCTCTTTTTGCATAGTGAATTTGTAATTTTAACACCTCATTATTTTATACTCATTAAAAAACTTTAGCACTTGGTAACACAGGTATGGAGGAGCAGTAGTGGAATGCATATAAGGTATTGAGTATTCCTACTGACATGAGCTAAAAAGATGTGGGCACATAACAAAGTAAGCATTTTCAATGTTTAAGTTGATTCTCATCCTGAATTCAAAAAGATCCTCAACTCAAGCTCCCTTTTGCAGGCAAAATTTTGCACCCACAATTAATTGTCAGGCCAAAAGCTCTTACTTAGATGTTTAATTTGCAGGTGTAATCAAGTATTTATATTTGTAAGTGACACCATTTGCATTTGAAATTAACTATGGGTAAAATTATTTGTGGAAGTAAAAGTAAGCTTGCAAATATGTGAACTAGTCAGTAAAAATCAAGCCCTCTAAGTTTATTTTTACACTTCATCTAATAAATAGGAAAAGAGGATGCACAACTGACTTTGGCTTATATATGTTATACATAATTTGTAATTAAACAATGCTATAAAAAATTTAAAAATCAATTCCAAATTATTCCATTATGACTATAAGAACTGAATTAAAACATACAAATTTATTTTCTCTCCCTCTCTTAATCTCTTTACTTATTCCTTATAGTCATCTTACAGTCAACATAGTAAACTTAGGTAACAGCTTGTGTACAATATCAAAGAAAGAAAATGATCAAACAACTAAACTGCAGAATGATTTTATGTTTACACACTTTTTTTTACCAGTATATGATATTTTATATAACTAACATAGAAGAAAAACAAAAAGAAATGTATTAAGTGGTTTCTTTTGTTTTCTACCTGAAAATGACGCTTTGTAAGTCAAATGGATATTCAATGATCCCTGTTGTTGGGACTCGAACTCTAAGCACATCTTGTTGGGTGGGCAGATAGGCAGGTTCTGCTATACGGTCCAGGTCGTTAAGATAGCTACAGACAGGGAGAAACAACAGGAACGCAAGACTGTGACACCATAATCTCACTGAGGGAAGGAGTGGGGCCAAGTGAGGAAAGGAAATGGGGGAGTAGGTGGGAAAAAATGTAACAGAAACCGAGTACAGGTTAAAAACGGAAGGGGGGGAGAGAGAGGGAAGTGTGCAAGGAAGTTCACCATTCTTCCCACCTACAGAACCCTGCTCTTAAAGAAATGCCATCATAGACTGGATGTTGACAAAGAAACCCTACCACAAGGGTCTCAGTATTATTATTTTCCTTTTCACCAGATTATGCTTGGCTTTCTCTTAAGGAATTCCTTGATTCAACCCATATAAGAACTCAACACTTTTAAAAACAAGACAAAAAAAAAAATCAGCGAAATAAAATTGTGTAATTCTATATATAAATGTTTGATGTTTTTGGTCTTTTGGCCTCGAGGTGAAAACCTTGTCTGTGTTTCCTGGACCATGAAGTAAAAACATTAATTACCTGATGTATAGAAAGAGGTATTCAAATAGATTTACCTGTTTTTCTACTGTATCTATACATGGGAGCACAAACAAAGACAGGCACAACAGATTTTGTGATACACTTATCCAAAAAACCTAACTGCTCTAAAACAAAGGTGAATTGACTTAATGTAGATCAATACCTTGTTCAGAAACTTTAGGAAGACAAATGGACTCCCTAGGAAACGTACAACTGACCAGTGCCAAAACAAAAAGATATACCCTCTAGATCAAAGAATTATTCATTTATACCAGTTGTGGACAATTCACAGATTTTAAGCAGAGTGGATAAAAATCAATTATTTTTTAAAAAAATAAATAAATAAAACCCGATTTTTTGATAAAATGTTTTTTGAGGAAAAAAACAAACAATCTAAAGATAGTTTTAATTAAAATGTATTATAGCTCAAAGATATCTCTTCATGGAATAGGGATTATAAATTCTAATTCTATAGTATGAGACAATATATTCATGTAATGGTTTAAGAAAACGTTTACAAATGAATTCCAATAGTCCATGGATTAGGGACCCAACTGTATCCGGTTCAAAGGGCTTCTGTATAGATTATTTAGTTTTAGGTTAATCTTTAAATCTACCCAATAGAACTCAGTGCTCAGTCTAGTACAGGGATCGGCAGCCTTTGGCATGTGGCCTGTCAGGCAACTCGCTGGCGGACTGGGGTGGTTTGTTTACCTGCAGTGTCCACAGGTTTGGCCAATCACAGCCTCCACTGGCCTCAGTTCACCATTCCAGGCCAATGGGAGCTAGCACAGTTCTCACACAGTGGATTTGTCTCTCCAGAGATAACATGCTTGTTAATAGCAAAAAAAATAAAAAATAAAAAATTACATAATTAAATAATATAGAGGTGAGAAATAACAGACCTTAACTCTATTGTCCCTCTGCAAATTTCTGTACACAGAGTCAATTCCTTACCCTCTAAAAGTGCAGTTTCAAAAAGTTAAATGAACAGAAGATTGTTGGGGGTGGAATACACATCTGGACAAGGAGAAGTCTGGAGATAAATGTGAAAAGCGAGGGATATATGCTTGTTTTGCTAAAATACTATGTGTTTGCTGTTGAAGAAAAAAATCCAGAATACTTAACATTGTTTTAGTTAAATAAAACAATTTAAATGTCTGTCTGGTGATGTTCTCCTCCTAATGCAGCATGACAAGAAAATCCTCCAAATATTAACAATTAACCTGTTGAACTGGAGATAGTTCATCTCCCAATGACTTCATAAATATCTGCTTCAGTTACCTTTGGTAAATGAAATAATCAAACAATCATTCATTTTCTGATATAGCTGTAAAACTAATCTGAAAAGTTTTCAAAATAAATCACTGTATAAAAATGTATAGTGTGTACCTTCTAAAAATTAAACCTACATCCATCTCTGAGTTGTGAAGACTCTGCATTAAGGTTATAACAACCAACAAGAATGCACTTTAATGTAGAAATCCATGATTAAATCAAATCTTCCTGACTAGTGATTTAAATCAAAATTTAAATCAATTTCATTTAAATCAAATCCACTCTGGCCAGAAGTGACCATTATGATTAAGACTGTGAGTCTGTCACAGAAGTAATCAATTCCGTGACTTTCTGGGACGTCCGTGACTTCTGCAGCAGCCAGTGTGACTAACCCTAGAACCTACAAGTCCACTCAGTCCTACTTCTTGTTCAGCCAGTCGCTCAGACAAACTCGTTTATTAACATTTGCAGAAAATAATGCTGCCCTCTTCTTATTTACAATGTCACCAGACAGTGAGAACAGGCATTTGCATGGCACTTTTGTAGCCAGCATTGAAGGTATTTATATGCTAGATATGCTAAATATTCATACGCTCCTTCATGCTTCTCCCACCATTCCAGAGGCCATGCTTCCATGCTGATTACTCTCATTAAAAAAAGTGTTAATTAAATTTGTAACTGAACTCCGTAGGGGAGAATTGTATGTTCTTTCTCTGTTTTACCTGCATTCTGCCATATATTTCATGTTATAGCAGTCTCGGACAATGACCCAGCACATGCTGTTCATTTTAAGATCACTTTCACTGCAGAGATGACAAAACGTAAATCAGGTACCAGTGTGAGATTTCTAAAGATAGCTACAGCACTCGACCCCAGGATTAAGACTCTGAAGTGCCATCTAAAATCTGAGACAGAAGTGGTGTGGAGCATGCTCTCAGAAGTCTTAAAAGAGCAACACTTTGATGTGGAAACTACAAAACCTGAACCACCACCACCAAAAAAAAAAAAAATTCATTATCTGAGTCAGATGCTAGTGGCATCTGACTCAGATAATGAAAATGAACATGTGTTGGTCCGCACTGCTTTGGATTGTTATCGAGCAGAACCCATCATCATCATTGATTCATGTCCCCTGGAATGGTGGTTGAAGCATGAAGGGACGCTAAGCTGCAACAGTGCCATGAGAATGCCTGTTCTCACTGCCAGCTGACATTATAAACAAGAAGCGGGCAGCATTATCTTCTGCAAATGTTAATAAACTTGTGTGTCTGAGCAATTGGCTGAACATGAAGTAGCATTGAGTGAATATGCAGCCTCTAAATTTTTACATTATTTTATTTTGGAATGCAGTTTTTTTGTACATAATTCTAGATTTGTAAATTCAACTTTCATAATAAAGAGATTGCACAACAGTACTTGTATTAGGTGAGTTGAAAAATATGATTTCTCTTGTTTATTTACAGTGTAAATACTTGTAATAAATATATAAAGTGAGCACTATAAACTTTGTATTTTGTGTTGTAACTGAAATCAAAATATTTGAAAACGTAGAAAACATCCAAAAATATTTAAATAAATGGTATTCTGTTATTAACAGTGCAATTTATCATACAATAAATGTGATTAATAGAATGATTAATTTTTTAAATCACGATCACTTTTTTAAATTGCTTGTTAGCCCTACTTTGAATCACTTGTTAAAAATTAATGTAAGTAAATGGTTCCGAACAACAATGGAAACAAAACATTTTTACTTTAAAGCAGAACACAAGAATAAAAACACACAAGAATTAATCTGTTAGGCCTCAGAGGGAGCTAGAGCAATTATCGGATTGTCCTCTTTAGTGATAAGAACTTAAAGTGAAAATAAATTTGCAATGCAAGATAACACTACAAATCCAGAAAGATATTTTGAACAGCAAATCTCAGACAAATTTAACATAAAGTTCCAGAGCTATCCTGAAAAAATTCAGTTGATAAGCCAAAGGGTTTGGCGAGAGTTGGATCAGGCCCTTGGGTTTTTATACTGAGATCAGAGTGAACAAACTGGAATTCCCGAAATACCAATTTTTTAAAACAAAACAAAAACCAAGCACATGCCCAAGAAGCTTGAAACACTAAAAACCAATCAACAAAACAACAGTACAAAATATAAGTAGCTTTGTTTTCTTTGTTAGGCCTCAGGAAAAGAAATCTTCATTCATAGGACTCAATGAGCTGCAAATAGTCTACAAAGAGAGCATTATATCCACTACATTCCCAAATACAGCAGCAGCTCATAAGGAGGAGAAATTTCTGGAGAACCAACCTATAAGTAGCATAATCAATTTGCTGTGCTCACTTTAAAAACCTCAGTTGTGGTATGCAATCGGCATAGTGGGAGTTTAAATAAGCTATGTTATAGTGTGTATCTGCATGGTTCCAATGGGACAATGATTTAAAGGAACTTTGTTAGATGGTCTAGATCCTTGGCCCAGGAAAAATCTCTTTTGTGGTCCGGAAACTCTCTTAAACAGGCAGTGGGGGATTTTTGTTGTCATGTCTTCCAAGTGCTGTGGCAATACAAACAAATAAATAATATTAAATAATGGAAATTCCCTAGTTGGCATAAAGGTTTTGAAGCCGTCATGTTGAAAGGATCAGAGGAGGGACTGGGAGGCGTTGGAGTATTAGATTGCAAGGGTACCCTTGGTGGCAGAAGCCCTGATTGTGTCAGAACTGACAGATACTGACTTTTTGACTGGGAGGGTATCAGTGGAGATGATGTTGCTGGTAGGGGGTTTGGAACAGTAGAGCCCTGGGATTTAGAGTTGTTGCCCTCAGACTTAGGAAGTACTAAATCCTTAGGGGTTGAATGAGCAGAGCAGTGCTGGATATCTTTGAAGCAGACTTAGGGGGAGACTTGCTCTTATGCATGTACAAGCATTCTCTGCCTCCCCAATGAGGCCCCGACAGCAACAAAGTTGGGCCTCGTGATGGGAGGCATGCTCCACGTCAATTCAGGTAGATGTACAGGGGGGTTCCTCGGCCTGGGTCAGACATGGGGTTCTCCCAGGAGGTGTTTTCTAAGCTGGAGAGCCTCTCTCCTTACAGGTAGAGTAAGGGAAAATGTGGTAGATGTTACACCTAGCTGCAAAATGTGCCTCCCAATGACAGTACAAAACAGCACCGGTGGTGGTCGCTGACAGAGAAGGAATGGGGATAGGACACAGCTTTTGAAGCCCAGAGTTCTGGGCATAGTCCAATACCCATAATGGGGAACGGAGGAGGAGAAGTTCCCCAAACGGAATCTATCCAGCTAGAAAAAACTCAGCTAAATGCTATAAAAACTAATAAAGTCTTACTATCTATAAAGACCTATATACAAAAAGACAATAAGACAATTTCTGTAGTATTTTACAGATTGAAAAAATTGAAGGAAAGCGCTGGACACTGGATATTCCAACCCAGACCATGCGGTAAGAACTGGAGAGACAGCTGGTCCAGTTCAGTCTTTGTATCTCTGGTTGGAAATATGAGGAAGGCGGGGGCACATGCTTGGACCAATGGATACTGCTTTCAAGAATTCTCCAGTGCTGGGTACATGGAGCACGTACACACACCCACAATGGAATACACACAGGGACCAGCATTCGAATAAGAAAAATATTTTTGTCTAATTTCTGCACTTGACCACATGTTGTGTCCAATCACTTTCACTCTTTTGTTAATGATCAGCTGCACTTCCTGTTTTATGCATCATTATGACATTACTCTTCTGCATGACTTTGCAGAAGCTCACATGTATCTTTTCCCTGCAACAGGAGGTCTGCCAGCAGCAGAAAAACATTTCCTTCTTGTTCTGTGGAGCAAATGCCATTTCCTCATTAAATTCCTCCTGAAGACCCATGTCTTCTCCAGTGCAATGAACCAGCACTTTTCAATCTTTTTGAGCGGAGACCTCCCCTCGGAATTAAAATTTTTGGTTGTGCCCACCCCAACCCAGATAAAAATTGGCATTATACTTGCCCCTCCCCTCTTCAGGTTTTCAGGGTGAGAGAAAATGCATGTGACGGGTTCTAGGGGAGGAGCCAGCACTCAGTGTGGAGGTTGCCACGAGCAGAAATTGGCATGGCTGCGGCAGATGTTGACACTGACCCACAGGCTGGGTGGGCTGCTGAAATGAGTCAGGGGATGGCGGTGGTTCTCCCTCCCCGAGTCCTACCACACAGGGCTGGCCCACGCCACCTCGCATAGCCGTTCACCCCCCATGAATATTCCTTTGCACCCCCCTAGTGGGACATGCCCCACAGTTTGAAAACCTCTGCAATAAACTGACTACATCATCTACTTATTTTGTTTATTTAATTAATCTTATTTAAAACACACTGAAAATGTATTCCATCAAACTGTGCACCACCTTCGTCGAGTAGGCACATGGCATTATTGAAGTTGACATGGTCCTTTCTTCCCTACCTGTCCCTATTGTTTTGTTAATCCCTCTCTGAATCGTGTCTGAAATTTCTGTAAATTCTTTGAAGAGGAATCGTGTCTTTTTATTTGTATTGGGAAGTACCTAGAACACTACTGACTGTCATTACAATAAAACATCATTATCAATATCACTATCATTTTAATTAACTGCATAACAACAGTGTAGCTTTATATTATTTTAACATTATGTAACCGACTTTCCCTTTCTTTCCTTATTCCCAAGACTTGTTTAAATTAAAGATGATGGTCTGATTCTCTCAACTCGGAATCGTCTAGTCCTTTGTCATTGGACTAACTGAGTATTTTCAAATGTTGAGGGGGGTTGTGTAAGTGAAATGTGAGATTATGAAAATTCACATAAAATAAGAGAGAAAAATTGCACAATGTTGAAATGTAAATCCCAACACGTACAGTTTTCATATCTGTTATTATAACTGTTGTAAACCTATAGAACATTCCATATTTATTGTGTTTATAACCTTTTGATTTAGAATAACAAGAAATATCCGCAACAGTACTGCCAATCTCAACCATTTGAAAATCAAAAGACAAGCCTCCAAATAATCATGAGATTTTCTTTAAAATCATGACGTTTACAAAACATATATATATTTTTTCTATTTGCCCTCTGCTTTTTGAACCTCCAGGGTGTGGTTGGATCATATTTTTAAACTTTCCTCAATAGCTATGAAGATTGTAAACTTACTATATTTTTTAAATGAAAGCTGAGATACGCTGGCAGGAGCGGGGATGTTAAAAGTATGTGAAATAGCATGAGGCTCATAATAAAATTTCAGGTTGGCAACACTGCATACTCAGGCTGGGGGCACCCGGACAATTATTTAAAATTACAAAACTAAACACAAATTTCAGTCATCTTCCCCCTTCTATCAAGCAACAATTCTAAATACAAATAGTGTACTCCAATACATTAGCCTTCAGACACCCTAACTCTGCGGCCAGGTAAAACAAATGGGACACACTGAATGCTCTGAAAGTCAGCAAATCCAGGTTATTTTAGATAAGCAGTTTCCAGGCTCCCAAATAGCATGGGAAAATTTAGTTCTTCATTCCTTTTTGTTATTGCCCTGGTCATTAAGGACCTGATTCTGCAAGTACTTAAGCACATGTCTAATTCAGTCCTAACGGGAATACTGATGTGCTCAAATACCTTGCTGAATGAGGGCCTTAAACCCCAGTCCAGCAGGACCTCAATGTAAAGAATATAAAAATGTGAGCAAGGTGCTGCACAATAAGGGCCTAAACTCTAGGAAAAGACAATTACTGTGTAAGCAAATTGTACAATCCTGGATATTTGTTTCACCTCTTGGTTCTCTGTACTAAATTTTCAAAGAAGCCTCCTTAATGGTGTTGCAAAATGTGCAAGCCTATCCAAAGGCATGCTTGCACAAAACTCTGGAATGAGCTTCAGCAATGCAATTACCTGTTTTCTGTGCACTACAAACTGCTACGCACACACATTTTGCTGATATATTATAGGAGGTTGTTTCAATACTGGACCTTGCCCTTAAAAAAAAAATCTTCACAACTGTGCTTCTAAAATACATATTTTCTTCATTTATTGATTTCTCAATTTACAATAGTAATAATGACCAGTATATTTGGAATTTCCTGGCTATTGGCATTAGGCCCAGTGCAAAGCTAGAAAGACTATAGATACCTCAGAGAAGCAGCATAGTGCACAGCTAGCAGAAGCAGCAACTCTGTATACAATTTAGGTCAAAGGTACATGACACTGTGAGCGTATTATCATCATTTGCTGAGACTTGTTTTATTTGGATTAAATATCTTGTAGTTAATACCTCTCACCATACTGCACTTATTCAGCTAAGCATGTAACAAAAGAGACAAAATGCCAAATTGCATACTGTTACTTTAAAACACAATCACATAGGTCTGAGTAAATTTATCTTATAGACCAGGGGTAGGCAACCTATGGCACGGGTGCCGAAGGCGGCATGTGAGCTGTTTTTCAGTGCCACTCCCGCTGCCTGGATCCTGGCCACTGGTCTGGGGGGGCTCTGCATTGTAATTTAATTTTAAATGAAGCTTCTTCAACATTTTAAAAACCTTATTTACTTTACATGCAACAATAGTTTAGTTATATATTAAAGACATAGGAAGAGACCACCTAAAAACATTAATGTATTATTGGCATGTGAAACCTTAAATTAGAGTGAATAAATGAAGACTCGGCATACCACTTCTTAAAAGGTTGCCGACCCCTGTTATAGACCAAGTTTAAAAAGTTAATTATACCTGTAATTTGTTTTCTAAAAATGAATTTGGGTGTCTGCTGAGATAATTTTCAGTGGAGTTGCTATAGTGATAGGCACAAGGTGCATTAGCAAGGTAATGTGTGTGTAACAAGCTCCTAGCAATACCTCTCTGATGACGTCAGGAAAAAACAGCTAAGGTATCAGAGCATATTTGGGATCTGCAGGCTGACAAGGAACAGAAAGGCACCTGCTGTTTTCTGGTCAGTATTAAAAAGAGGTGGCTTCTTAAAATACAAGTAAGCATATAAGTTCCAATCCTGAAACAATTTACACTTTAAGGCTACAGAGCCAAAATGCTGCTAGTGATATCTTTGAAATGCACATTACTCCAAAAGTACTACTTGCCTAATGTTACAACCTGAAGTGGAAAGAGTGGAGTAATGCCAGCTTAACTGTTTTTATATTTTCTGACATGGTTTTCTGTAGAGTTGGCATGGTTGAATGTAACTTTGGAATAAAACCACAATAGTTCCAAGGGGGTTGCCAACCTGCCTGTTTTTTTGGGGAGTAAATAGCAGAGCAGGTTCCATTAAAGTGGACCCCAAAAAAGCAACAGAATATTGAGATATTATATATAGCAACAGTTTCCAAATTGTGGTTGGTTAACCAGTGGTACATGCAGAGCACTCGCTAGCAGTCCCTGGGGAACTGGCCTGTCTTCCTCCTTGTTCCCATGGAACACGGATACATGGAGGAGGAGCCAGCCTAGCTGCCTCTACTAGTGACTGCTGCTGTGAAGGAAGGAGTCAGGAAATAAGACTTATCCTCTGAGTTAGCAGGTTTTAATGAAACTGCAGTTGTGGAAGATTGTTTACAACTGAACGCTAACAGGGAACAAGACAGGTGGGCAACATGTCCAAGAGCAACAGAGAAAAGGGGTTAAGTGACTGGGCAATGAGATCATATGTCCAAGGGAATGTGGGAGAAAGGAGGCAAGCGGCACCACAGCTTTTTCGAGGGGGGAGGAGTATCAGGCAACAGAGAACCATGGACAGGAAAAGAAAGGAACCAGGTGGCAGGGAAGCATGGGCAAGGATAGGGATGGGGGTAATGGTGCAGGGAAAGAGAGGAACAGATCAGGTGGGAAGGGAAATGAAATGAATAAAATTGGGCACAATTATTACGTCTTTTCCAAAAAGGACAAACATAATTAAAAATGGCTAAAATGCAAACTAACTTTATTCCTATTACTTTACCATGTAAGCAAGTGCCACAAGTATGTGGTATAATCACAAATGTGAGGGAAGGTGACCCCATGTGTTCATGACTGAGAGGGGAAGTGTCTATTAGTATTGATATTTATTATTTGTATTTGAGTAGCCAGGATCCTATTGTGCAGGGTGTTCTAGGAAGATGTGGTCCACACAAAGAACACATTTGAGGAAAAACACCCATTTCTGGGTCTCATAGTTTGAGCTCCATGCCTCACTCTGTCCACTCTAAGTCCCAGAAACATGTCAAATGTTTGTCCTTGCCAGCTAAAATCCCTCCTCATTTACATGTAACGCTCTCTTCTTAACATAAACGAAGTTAAAAGCTATGTGTGTTAGACCATCTTCTGAAAGCAGAGCAGACCAAAACTAATTTGAGTCTAGTGTGGATGTCTCAAGTGTCTTGAATGATTTCAAGGGTCATTGCTGAGGCTGCGAGTCTTTCACAGAGGTCATGGAAGTCACGGAATCCGTGACTTTCCGTGACCTCCGTGACTTCTGCACTGGCCAGCAGCAGCAGTTTGGGTGTGTGAGAGGAAGTTTAGGGCTAGGGGCAGTGGTTTGGTGGAGCGCTTGCCTGGGGTGGGCGGGGGTGTTTCCATGCTGTGCACTACCGGCACCTGCAGGCCCCACCCCTGCAGCTCCCATTGGCTGCAATTCCTGGGTAATGGGAGCTGCGGCAGCCGGCGCTTGTGGCGGGAGCGGCGGAGGAGCCCTTGCTCTGGCTCCTGCCTCCGCTGCTTCAGAGTTGCAGAGACAGGGAGACGAGTAGTGAATCCCACCAACACTCCCTCCCCGCCCCAGCACCAGAGGGGGTCCAGGGCTATGTGCTGCAGTCTGCTCTCCCCCTGTTCCCTGTACTAGGGGGTCCCTGGTGCACGCTGTGGCCCGACCCCCACTTCCGCAGCACCAGAGGGGGTCCCTGGTCACCTTGACCCCCCTCTCCCAGCACATGCGGCGCCCCTGGACAGCACCTGCCCCCCCCCCCCCCGAGCACACACCCATGGCCAAATTTTCGTCACAGTAGATAGTTATAGTAAAAGTCTTGGACAGGTAACAGGCCCCTGAGTTTTTGTTTATGGCCCATGACCTGTCCATGACTTTTACTAAGAATACGCATGACTAAAACATAGCCTTAGTCTTTGCTACTTAAAAAAATAAGAATATATTAGTATATTTCTGCATCTTTGGGATGGAATGGGGTTTTTTGCAAGTAATCAAACAGTCTACTAGGATAAGAAAAAAATACTGCCACCTTCATCAGGGAACAATTCTGCAAGTTGAATTGCTATAATTTCAAACTAAAATTGGCATATAGATTTTGTATAACGCTATGCCAAGAAAACAGGGGGACAAGAAGAAAGAAAGAGTATTCTAAGAGCCATTACTTCTGTTGAACTGCAACACTTCTTATTGCCTCCGAAGTGGCGGAGGAGACAGGGTGGATTTGATTTAAATCATGATTTAAATCACTAGCCAGAAAGAATTGATTTAATCATGGTTTCCTATATAAAAGTGCATTCTTGTTGGTTGTTATAATCTTAATACAGAGTCTTCACAACTCAGAGATAGATGTAGGTTTCATTTTTAGAAGGTACACACTATACATTTTTATACAGTGATTTATTTTGAAAACTTTTCAGATTAGCTTTTACAGCTATATCAAAAAATGAATGATTGTTTGGTTATTTCATTTACCAAAGGTAACTGAAGTAGATATTTATGAAGCCATAGAGAGGTGAATTATTTTCAGTTCAACAGGTTAATCATTCATATTTGGAAGTTTTTCTTGCCATGCCGTATTAGGAGGAGAACATCACCAGAAGGACATTTAAATTGTTTTATTTGACTAAAACAACAACGTTAGGTATTCTGGATTTTTTTCTTCAACAGCAAACATATAATATTTTTACAAAACAAGCATATGCCCCTCGCTTCTCACATTTATCTCCAGATTTCTTCTCCTTGTCCAGATGTATTCCACCCCCAACAATCTACTATTCATTTTACTTTTTAAAACTTGCACTTTTAGAGAGAGGTAAGGAATTGACTCTGTGTACAGAAATTTGCAGAGGGACAATAGAGTTAAGGTCTGTTATTTCTCACCTTTATATATTAATTTTAAAAGATTTTTGCTGTTACAAGCATGTTACCTGTGGGGAGACAAATCCAGAATTTGAGAACTGCAAAACTCAGCATCTCTGATGGTATCTTCTAGACTGAGCACTGAGTCCCATTGTGCAGATAGAAAGATTAACCAATAATCTATACAGAAGCCTTTGGAACCCCATAAGATTGGGTCCCTAATCCATGAACTATTGGAACTCTTTTACAAAACATTTCTTAAACATTACATGAATATATTGTCTCATACTACAGAATTAGAATTTATAATCCCTATTCCATGACGAGATATCTTTGAGCTATAATGCATCTTAATTAAAACTATCTTTAGATAAAATGCTTTTTGACAAAAAATATCTAAAAAATCCAATAAAAATCCATTTTTTAAATTTTTTTTAAAAAAATTATTGATTTTTATCCACCTTGGGATGAGATAGCTGTGATGAATCCAGTTGGCAATAAGAGTCCAGTAAGTCTTCCAAAGCACAGACCTGCAAGGCTAATGGAGCAAGAAATACCTAGCTGAATTTCATCAGCACAATGATAAGTCTTATGAACATGTGATAAATTCTTGAGGGAGGCTGCATATGAAACTTGATGATGAGACAGAATTGTATCCTACCACTTTCTGAATAACTTCTCAGTATGATTAGAACCACTGGAGGACAGTTCAAGACACACCATCAAAAATAAATCTCCAAAGCAACAGAACAAACCTGCTGAAATATCCACTGTCAGGAAAAGGGTCAATCTAAAGCTAACAAGAGTTGGTTCCTTTAAGTCTGCCACGTCTCTGCCATGACTTGCTATGACGTGGTCAGGAAATCGGGTGACCTTTTTTGTCCAGTGGAAAAGAGAAATCTTGCCCAGGAGACCTCAGAATAACTATTCCCTACATATTTCAGAGAGGTAGCCGTGCTATCTGAATCCGCAAAAGAACTAGGAGCACTTGTGGCACCTTAGAGACTAACAAAAATGTGTTAGTCTCTAAGGTGCCACAGGTATTCCTCGTTCTATTCCTCACATACCGTGTCACAGGTTAGGTTTACCAATAACATTCTACCTGTAAGCACATTCATATATGTCCAAAGGTAAAGCCAGGGGGACGAATTTTTCCAAATACAATGGTTGGAGCTACACTGGAGTAGTAATAGTGGACATTTTCATCTTATTCCCAACCTAACTTTCTGTGGACAAAATGCAAATACAAATTTCCAAAAACTGAGGCAGTTCACAGGCACAAATCTCCACATTAACTCTCAGAACGAAGTCTTCACAAATGATATCTCTCACACACACCAGACACAGACACTTTAAATTACAATAAAACTCTTTGTCTAACCAGAACTTATGAATAAGGCTGCCAGAAAAATGAAGAGCAAACAATTTAATTGACCTCCACATGCTCCTGTCTTTTGAGGATCTGGCTGCAACAGAGCTGAGACTGGAATCACCCTGGTTTTGTTTTTGCAAAACCAAACTCTGGCAGATGACACTGTACAAAACCAGCACTGTCCTGTCATCTACTGCATAACAATAAGCTGTGACTTTTTATTGTTACTGTAATACTTTCTGATACTAGTTGATGTATGATTTCAAGGAAAACTCTTTCTAAACAATTGTGAATGTATGTACACTCCTCAAAGCACACACAAGAAAACTATTTCTTGGAAAAATGTCACATTTTAAAAGCTGATGTAGTGAGATTTTTCTAAACTCCAGGATTGATTGTCAACAAAACTGAGATAAGTATCCTCTGGGTAGTGTCACAGTAATGCTGTTTTATGTATGCAGTGAAGTAAATTGAATTGATTTTCAGTGTATTAAAACAAGCTGTGACCAAAGCTATAATGTAAACAAGTACTGTCTGCATCATTACAGTTTTTATCAACTTGGGAAGGTTCATATTCCTGGGGCTTCATGCCATTACTGAAAAGTTAACAGCCAAGTTTGAGAAAGCTGTTAGAGTTTTCAGAGTATATGTAACATAAATCTAAAGAGAATGCAATAAACCTCTTGGCTGTATGTGTAGAGTAGAAAGTGAAGGAGGAGGAGAACGGTGTATTATGTTTATTTTAGTCTTATCCCATCCAAGCCCTGCCCAACTGCCTTTCTCAGCTTGGAACTTTTTTACACAAGTACTTTCAGGCAACCACTACCAGCAAGAACTCTGAAAAAGCAAATCATCGGAACCAAAGAAGTTTCCACTACATTTCAAAACTCTGTTATTTGGGATGGGAAATGAGGCTGAAAAATTAGTCAGGTAGCAAAGTAAATTCAGAAGTATAAATGCATATATATAAGTACACACTGAATAATTATTGTTTTACTCCCTTCCCTTCAGAAGTTTTTGAATTTCTATCTTAGGGTTAGCACCCTATTTTCTAAGCACACTCCAGTTTCCATGTTTCTTTAAACATTCTTTGTTTACGTAAAGAAGGTTATTAAAATGGAGAATCAGTTACAAATATTATTATTAAAGGTGGTGGGGAGGGAGAGACAGAGAGAGAGTGAGAGACAGAGAGGGAGTGCATGAGTGTGCACAAGCTACTTTCCTCTGAGTATCCTATCTCAATGGAAGGCTACAGACCAGGGGTCAAAAACATGTGGCCCGCCAAGCCCTTACCTGAGTCCCATGATACTTCCCCTGGCCCCCC